>VDFB02353493.1:136729187-136959617 GCA_007258455.2 Sequoia sempervirens
AAATGGAAGAATATGATCACACAAAGATGGGGGAATAATGGTTTAATGAGCTTATAGGAGATGATTTTGAATTGAAACTTGAATTTGAGAGTTTGATAGAGAAGAAGCTAGATGTGTGGAACAAATTTCTAATTTTTTTCTATGAAGATGAATGTGTTAAGTATGCATTGAGCTGAATTCATGACAAAATAAGGTGGTTGGATATTCTGCATATGATCAAAAAACAAGCTATCAAGGTGGTTACTAGTTTATGCTCATAAGGACCCATTTTGGAACTAAAGTTCATAAAGAATGAGATGGTAATGAAGCTCATCAGTGTGAAATTTGACAAGCGTGCCCTAATAGTGAGGGACATTGATGATCTGGTGCTAAAATATGCATCGATGATGATTGGTTATAAAATATTTTATACTAACAGAGAGGCCAGATGGTGAAAGAGGGTTTGGACATTGATTTGTGCAAACTCCTAATACAACAGTTGATGGAGAACCTACAAAGACCAAGGAATCTCGGTACCCTTTCTGGTATGGTACCCTAATTATTATTTTATTGTTTTACTTTATTAGAGAGTTTCCTAGTGTAGGGAATATTGTATGGGATGATAGTAAACCTATTTTTGTACAAATAAGACATCATTTAAGAAGGTTCAGAGACCCAGATACCTAGAAAACTATGTTATGGGGTTTCTTTAAGACCTTTCAAGGAAAAATACAAGAGAGAGGATGCTGACAAAGATTGTTGAGAAATATAAGAATAACATAACCTTTATAGTTACCAAAGATAACTACATTATGGAAGAAATTGAACCCATAATAGTTTGGGTTCTAGAGCTAGGTTATGAGGTTACTGCAAAAGAAAGTACTGGTCTTGTTGAGCAAGCCTAGATATCTAATTGTGGATAGGTTTGGAAATTATGAAGAAAAATATAGTGAAAAGATGAAGAGTTGGAGGAGATTGTTGGTTCTTCAAAGGGTTTTGTGGAGAAAATCAAGGCCCCATTTGTGGCTCCATAGGGTACTCCTATCCCTAGAAGGTACCTCAGGACCTCGGCCCCCTCTCCCTCCATTCTGAAGTCCTCTGGAACTAAGCTTACAAAGAATCCAAAGAAGAAAGCTACATCTAGTGCCTCTATACAACAATAGACTCCCAAGTGGAGAAGATTAAAGGAAAAGGCGACAACAACGAAGTATATCAAATGCGAGGATGAAGAGGATATAGAAGAGGAAGGACCACAACCAATCTAGGAGAATAAGATGTCTCAAGCTTCAGGAGAAGAGAATAGTGCAAAGAAAGTAAAAGTTGACATTGTGGACATAAATAGTGAGGAAGAAGTAGAAAAGAAAAATAAATCTTTTGTTATTAAGGAAAGACAAAAGAGTTCATGAGAAGAATCAAGTTAAAATTGAGGGAAAAGGTAAAGGAAAGAAGAAGAAGACCCTTATGATAAGGGAGCATAGCCCCTTGCAATTAGATACAATATTTAATAGTATTACAAATTTTGGTCTCTTGGAGGAGAATGCACAAATGTATCCCAAGTCAAATTATGAGGATAAGATCACCATAGAATAAGACATTGTAAAGTATATGGTCACTCATTGGTATGAGTTTTCCACAGCCCATTGAAGATAGATAATATGCTTTGGGATTTAGCTGTGTATATTTTTTTCCATCGACGTTTCGAATCACACTCAGTGATCCATCATCAGGAAGAGGAAGAATGAAAAATAGGAGTGCAGATCAGCCTAATAAGAGGTGGGGTGGAGAAGAGGAAAGAGAAAACCATAATGATAATAAATAATAAAATAAATAATAATCAGGATAAAAAACTTGAGATAAAAAAAAGTAAAAAAGTAGCAAGGTCACTTTATAATTGAAAACATAAAATAATACCAAATAATAATAATACAAACACTGATTAATAAAAACCAAAATAATAAATCAAAACCAATAATAATAAATCAAAATGCAAACAAAATAACGTAACAAAGAGGGATCAATCAATATAATTAAAAACAAATATAAAAAACAACTCAATAATAATTAAAATAATAACTCAAGAAAACAAACGAAATATTTAATTAAGAATTGAAAAACAAAAGATCAAAATCAGATAAAAATAAATAACTAAATACAAAATAAAAAAATTAAGAATGAGAACCAATAATAATAAATCAAATACAAAAGTAACAAAAAGAGGATCAATCATTAAAATTAAAAACAAAAAACAATACAAACTTAAAAATAATCAAGATAATAACTCAGAAAACAAGCAAAATAACAAATAAAAATTAAAATAAAAAGAACTAAAATAATAAATTAAAATATTTCAATGGTGGTCAACAATTAAAAATAGGAACAAATATGAAAATAAAAAGAAGCCAATAAAAAGAAATAAAATAATAAACCAATAAAATAAAAATAAAATAAAAAATTAAAAATAAAAATAAAGAATAAAAATTATAAAAATAGAAATAAATAAAAAACAATAATCAACAAGAATAAAATAGGAAAAAAAAAAAAGCTCGAAGAAAAAACAAGCTCGAAGAAAGTTAAGAGAAGGCGTCAGCGACGACAGAGGGAAAGGGGGGGAAAGGAAAAGAAGAGGGGCTGTGAAGGAGGAAAGGAGATGTAGGAAGAAGAAGAGAAAAGGAAGGCTAGGGGAGGAGAGGGAGAACCCTAGTGGGGTGGGTTTGGATGCAGGGAGTTTAGGAGAGGTTGCCAAGCAGGGCTAATATGCCAACCTTCATCTCGATTGAGATTGGAAGAGTGTTTTTTGATAGTGATGGCTTCTTGAAGTTTTCACTTGAAAAAAAATCTTCCTTAATCACCACTTGGGCTTCTTCAAGGCAAATGTGGTGCTTGGAACGATGGGAATGCTCTGCTAGGGCTGATTTGACAATACGATCATGCCTAATGTTAGCACTATGTTCCTTGATCCTAGTGCTAATAGATCGCCCCGTTTCTCCAATATAAGGGGTACCACAAGAGCATTCAATCTTATATACCCCAGAGTGGAGAAGAGGAGGTAAGGGGTCCTTAGTAGAGGGGATGAACCTTCTAGTGGTGGAGATGGGTTTGAAGGCACAAGGAATACCTTTCTTGTGCAGGATTTTGGAGATCTTATTGGAAAGGCCTTTGATAAAGGGGAGGGTAGCAAACGGGGAGGTTTTGGGCTCAGTGGGTTTGGGTAAGGGATTGGCTCGAATTTTGGCAACCTTAAAATATTTAAGGATGCGCTTGTGGCAATAGCCATTGAGTTTAAAGACTTGGTAGAGATGGGATAGCTCATCATCAATATGGTCTGTATCACATATGCGATAAGCTCGGGTTGCAAGCATGCTGAGAACACTAGCTTTTTGAGCAAGATGGTGGTGGGAAGAGGCATGCAAGTAAAGGTCCGTGTGTGTGGATTTTCTAAAAACTCAACGAGCAAGGGAGCCATCTCCTTTTCTAATAAGGAGGACATCTAAGAATGGAAGTTGGTTGTTACACTCAAGTTCCTTGGTGAATTGAATGCAATCAACTAGGCTATTTAAGTGGGAGTGGAAACACTCAAGTTGATCAAGACCATGGCGCCAACAAATATTGGTGTCATCCACGCAGCGTTTCCACCAACGAGGCTTAAGAGGGAAGGAATGGAGGGCCATGACCTCAAAATGTTCCATATAGAGGTTTGCGATGACAGGGGACAAGGGGGATCCCATGACCACACCATCAATTTGCTCATAAATCACATTTTGAAAAGAAAAGAAGGTGGAGTGAAGGCAAAGATCAACAAGAGAAGCAATTTCATTATTGGTTTTTTTCTTCACCAATTCTACTGAGTCACCAATGGGGACTTTGGTGAATAACGAGACAACGTCAAAGCTAACAAGGATCTCGTTTTCTTCAATCTTTTTTATCATTAATAAAATTGATGAAATGGGTGGAGTCCTTGATGAAGGAATCAGAATTTCCAATTAAAGGAGAGATCAATTTGGCAAGGTAAGAAGCCAAATTATAGGTAGGGGATTGGGAAATTTCAACAATAGGATGGAGAGGAATGCCAGGTTTGTGGATCTTAGGGGTGCCATAGATGCATGGGGTGACCTCTTTATGAGGGAGGAGATGCCTTTTGGTGTTATCAAAAGGAGCGAGGGAGATGGCAGTCCTGACCTTTTTAATGATCTTGGCAATAGGGTTATTGGGGAGGGTTCTATAGCTTCCACTATTGGATAGGTGGTCAAGCATTTTGTTGACATAATCATGTTCGTTAAATAAGACCACAACGTTCCCTTTATCAGCCTTAACTATGATGATGTCATCATTCTTTGTAAGCTTTTTGAAGGCCAATAACTCACTTTTAGGGACATTGGGTTTAGGAGGTCTTGCACGCCTAAGCACTACAACACAATCTTGTCTAATCTCGTCCGCAATAGACTCGAGAAGAGATTGGATGGATTTCTCAATTTCAATTAAGAAATCAACTTTAGGGATGGAGGGAGAAGAAACGGAAAAATTTAGCCCATGCCTAAGGAAATTAAGAGCCAAGGGATTGGGAGTGAGGTTGGAAAGGTTTACGACGAGTTTGGATTCCCAATTTTTGATGAAATTGGGGGGACCGAGGTTAGGCTGGGGAGTGTTCAAGGTGGAGGAGCACATAGAAGAAAGGGGGTTAGTTAATGTAGTTGAGGGTGCAGGACGGCAGGAGAGGTGCGGTCAGAAGAAAATGGCTGACAGTGACAGGGAGAGGAAAGGTTGGGAACAACGTCTGCCAACCTATTGGAAGGATAAGCCAAGTACGCGGGATGGGAGGAGTTCATCTCATGGCTGGAGGCAGGGGGTACAGAGGTTGCGTGAGAGAGCCATAAGAAACAGAGGAGGAGACGTGAGAAGTAAAATGAACGTTAATGATAGAGATGTTGGAAACAACAGTAACAGAGGATGAACCTGGAGTGACCGTTGGAAGAGAGATTGTCGGGGCTGAGCTTCTGCAAGAGAGCGTTGCTGGAGGGGGTTTGTTGCTAGGATCCACCACTATAATCACAAGAGGATAACTTGCTGGAGAAGGCAACGCTGGAGGGGGCTCACTGCCTGGAGAAACCACTACACGAGAATCTTCTGCGGCCAAATAGCTCCGAGAAGGCGACACTAGGGGTTCCATTGCTTGGAGTCAACAATGCGAATGTAGGATCCAAACAATTCTGAGATGGCGATGCTAGAGGGCTCGCATTTCCAGGAACCACCACTATAGGAGAGATAGCCAGGAATGAAGGGCTAAGAGGAGGTGAGGCCAGAGGGATCCTAGTGCCCGAGAAATTCAACCACTGTTGGTTAGAGCTGCTAGAACCAGGCCGAGCCCTGTCCGGGAGGTGGAACGAATAGTGAGAGGTGATAGCCATGAGGGAGTCCTCTGAATCTAAGCTCCTGGCAAGAGTAACTTCGGGTTGTATTTCAGATGTAGAAGGAGTGTGGAGGGCAGAGAGGAAGCCAAGGGGAGAGTCGTAAGAAAGAGGAAACCTAGGCGAAGAAGCAGCAAGGGAAGTGGATGGGAGTGAGTAGGAAGGAGACAGGAGAGAGAGGCAGGGGGAGCTACAAAGGGGTGTGGAAAGAGGAGGTTCAACGACAGTGCAGAGAGGATGAGGAAAGAGGGGAGCTCGGTTATGCTTAGCAGCCAGCCTTGTGAACTTTCTTTTTTGTTTGTATTCACAGGCTACCTTTAAACCTGCTGCTCGTGCATGAGACTGTGTGTCCACCAAAATCCATAGATCTTGTTTGATGGTGCTCGCAAGCTCGAGGTGGAGGTAGAACAATCTCGAGGAGAGGTGGGCAATCAAGGCCCTGGTGCCTTGTATAATAGATCTCAACAAAGTAAGGCCAACACGTTCAAAAATGTGGAAGTTATGCTAATTACGAAGATGGTGCTGAATCTAGGCGAATGAAGGGATGACGTGACTATCCCGACACCATTTCAAGAGGGCTAAATCTGCAATCTGCTTTGAAAGCTTGATCCTTAGCTTCTCAAGAAGGTTAACTTTGAAAACCATTTCCCTCCCATGCAGGGCAGCAATCATTGGTATGCGTTTTCCACAGTCCATTGAAGATAGATAATATGCTTTTGGATTTAGCTGTGTATATTTTTTCCATCGACGTTTCAAATCACACTCAGTGATCCATCATCAGGAAGAGGAAGAATGAAAAATAGGAGTGCAGATCAGCCTAAGAAGAGGTGATCTGCTAGGACGAGGAAGATAGGAGTGCAGATTAGACAAGATTGTGCTGTAGCGCTTAGGCGTGCGAGACCTCCTAAACCCAATGACCCTAAAAGTGAGTTATTAGCCTTCAAAAAGCTTACAAAGAATGATGACATCATCACAGTTAAGGCTGATAAAGGGAACACTGTGGTCTTATTTAACAAACATGATTATGTCAACAAAATGCTTGACCACCTATCCAATAGTGGAAGCTATAGAACCCTCCCCAATAACACTATTGCCAAGATCATTAAAAAGGTCAGGACTACCATCTCCCTCGCTCCTTTTGATGATGACACCAAAAGGCATCTCCTCCCTCATAAAGAGGTCACCCCATGCATCTATGGCACCCCTAAGATCCACAAACCTGAGATTCCTCTCCGTCCTATTGTTGACACTTCCCAATCCCCTACCTATAATTTCGCTTCTTACCTTGCCAAATTGATCTCTCCTTTAATTGGAAATTCCGATTCCTTCATCAAGGACTCCACCCATTTCATCAATTTTATTAGTGATAAAAAGATTGAAGAAAATGAGATCCTTGTTAGCTTTGAAGTTGTCTCGTTATTCACCAAAGTCCCCATTGGTGACTCAGTAGAGCTGGTGAAGAAAAAAACCAATAACGAAATTGCTTCTCTTGTTGATCTTTGCCTTCACTCCACCTTCTTTTCTTTTCAAAATGTGATTTATGAGCAAATTGACGGTGTGGCCATGGGATCCCCCTTGTCCCCTGCCATCGCAAACCTCTATATGGAACATTTTGAGGTCATGGCCCTCCATTCCTTCCCTCTTAAGCCTCGTTGGTGGAAATGCTACGTGGATGACACCAATATTTGTTGGCCCCACGGTCTTGATCAACTTGAGCGTTTCCACTCCCACTTAAATAGCCTAGTTGATTGCATTCAATTCACCAAGGAACTTGAGTGTAACAACCAACTTCCATTCTTAGATGTCCTCCTTATTAGAAAAGGAGATGGCTCCCTTGCTCGCCGAGTCTTTCGAAAATCCATGCACAGGGACCTTTACTTGCATGCCTCTTCCCACCACCATCCTGCTCAAAAAGCTGGTGTTCTCAGCATGCTTGCAACTCGAGCTTATCGCATATGTGATACAGACCATATTGATGATGAGCTATCCCATCTCTACCAAGTCTTTAAACTCAATAGCTATCACCACAAGCGCATCCTTAAATCTTTTAAGGTTGCCAAAATTTGAGCCAATCCCTTACCCAAACCCACTGAGCCCAAAACCTCCCTGTTTGCTACCCTCCCCTTTATCAAAGGCCTTTCCAATAAGATCTCCAAAATCCTACACAAGAAAGGTATTCCTTGTGCCTTCAAACCCATCTCCACCACTAGAAGGTTCATCCCCTCTGCTAAGGACCCCTTACCTCCTCTTCTCCACTCTGGGGTATATAAGATCGAATGCTCTTGTGGCACCCCTTATATTGGAGAAACGGGGCGATCTATTAGCACTAGGATCAAGGAACATAGTGCTGACATTAGGCATGATCGTATTGTCAAATCAGCCCTAGCAGAGCATTCCCATCATTCCAAGCACCAAATTTTCCTTGAAGAATCCCAAGTGGTGATTAAGGAAGATTGTTTTTTCAAGCGCAAACTTCAAGAAGCCATCACTATCAAAAAACACTCTTCCAATCTCAATCGAGATGAAGGTTGGCATATTAGCCCTGCTTGGCAACCTCTCCTAAACTCCCTACATCCAAACCCACCCCACTAGGGTTCTCCCTCTCCTCCCCTAGCCTTCCTTTCCTCTTCTTCTTCCTACCTCTCCTTTCCTCCTTCACACCCCCTCCTCTTTTCTTCCCCCCCCCTTTCCCTCTGCCGTCACTGACGCCTTCTCTTAACTTTCTTCGAGCTTGTTTTTTCTTGTTTTTTCTTGAGGCTTGTTTTTTTTCCTATTTTTATTCTTGTTGATTATTGTTTTTTATTTATTTCTATTTTTATAATTTTTATTCTTTGTTCTTTATTTTAATTTAATTTAATTTTTGGTTTATTATTTTATTTCTTTTTATTGGCTTCTTTTTATTTTCATATTTGTTCCTATTTTTAATTGTTGACCACCATTGAAATTATTTTTAATTTATTATTTTAGTTCTTTTTATTTTAATTTTTATTTGTTATTTTGCTTGTTTTCTGAGTTATTATCTTGATTATTTTTAAGTTTGTATTGTTTTTTGTTTTTAATTTTAATGATTGATCCTCTTTTTGTTACTTTTGTATTTGATTTATTATTATTGGTTCTCATTCTTAATTTTTTATTTTGTATTTAGTTATTTATTTTTATCTCGATTTTGATCTTTTGTTTTTCAATTCTTAATTAAATATTCATTTGTTTTCTTGAGTTATTATTTTAATTATTATTGAGTTGTTTTTTATATTTGTTTTTAATTATATTGATTGATCCTCTTTTTGTTACGTTTGCATTTTGATTTATTATTATTGGTTTTTATTTTTATTTTTATTTATTATTATTGGTTTTGATTTATTATTTTGGTTTTTATTAATCAGTGTTTGTATTATTATTATTTGGTATTATTTTATGTTTTCAATTATAAAGTGACCTTGCTACTTTTTTTTTACTCTTTTTTTTTTATCTCAATTTTTTATCTTGATTATTATTTATTATCATTATGGTTTTCTCTTTCCTCTTCTCCACCCCACCTCTTATTAGGCTGATCTGCACTCCTATTTTTCATTCTTCCTCTTCCTGATGATGGATCACTGAGTGCGATTCAAAACGTCGATGGAAAAAAATATACACAGCTAAATCCAAAAGCATATTATCTATATGGTCACTTTCAATACCAACATGAGTGAAATTGAGAGTCAATTGCTTGATGACTTGAAAGGTGTTCTGAGTGCTAGAAGGTAGGAAGCATTTGATGAAGAAGGAAAAATAAGAACATTTTACTTGGAGAATATTGATTCTTCTCTCACAGATGAAGATAGTGATAAATTGGCTTAAGTGCATAACAAGGAATTTGGGACAAAGTAGAGAGTTAATACTTTGATGAGTAGGGACAAGGAAGACATATAAATACTAAAGAATGAAACAATACAAAAGGTTGTAGATATGGTAAAGGAATTAGGTATATCTCTTGATGATGAAGCTGGAATATAGAGTGATATATCTAGACCAGACACCAATGAGCTTGAAAGTGCACAACATGAGCATGTTCTTGAGCTTGAGAATGTGCAAGAGGGCATGGTTATAGATGATACCCCTTCGGTTACAAAATGTTGTTGGTGAAGAAAAAAATGATGATGTACAGGTTGCCCCAAAGAAAGAAAAGCTCAAATAGAACAAGGATTGCCCCCTTCAGATGTGGGGACTAATGTAGAGTAGGAGGAAGAAGATAACCAAGAATTCCCAGAGTGAATGAGGCACAAAAGGATGAAAACTTGTCTCCTTTGGATGGTGAAAATGATGTCAAGGAAGAGAATATTGTTGAAGAGTGCTCCGAAAATGGTGAGAAGGAGAAAGATAAGAAGGAATAAGAACATACAAATGTTGTTGGTGAATCCTACACAACTTTTGGAGGTTTGTTAAAGGATTTATTAGATATGAAATTATAGTTTTAATCTGTGGTATCTACATAGCTCCTACAGATACCCATGTAGCAAGGGTAGGCAAACATGAGCAAAATCTCTCCCCTACACAAACTATAGCTTGGTGATGCTTTTCATGCCTTTGCTAGAAAGGAGATATTGCAAAATCACCAAAAGAGAACATAAATCTAATTAAGGAAGCAGTCAAGGTGCTACAAGAAAGTATTCTTGATACAACCATTGATGGCTCTTTGATTGGTGTGTAGAAGTTAAAATTGTTGTTGGATTCCATCAAGTATTACTCTGTCAGACTGGAAGAAATTAGAAAAAGAAATGGAAAAGAAGGTCAATGATAGGAAATTGACCAAAGTATTTGATAAATGTAGTGTTGCACATGGTAAAATATAAGGGAATCTGAGAGATGCACATAAATACTTGGATGAAACAAAAGTTTTGTTTCAATTTTTCTTAAAATGGCCTAATTTTATAGGGAGTATTAAGGACCAAATTGACTCAATAGTCACAAATTGCTCAGGCCTCCAATACATATGATCTAGTCAATGATTCAAATGGTGCAACAATGATAGCAATAAAGAATCTGCATGGAAAAATTTTCCAACTACAAGAAAAAAAGGAGAATATCATAATGCAGTATTGTCAACTTAGAGATTTGGTAAGTGTAAGGCTTACAACCTTGATCAGAGTGTTAGAACGTACAGAGAAGATGACACAAAAGAATCTGGTGCAATTCACCCCAGATGAAGGAGAAGATCTCCTTTTTCAAATTGAGAGCCAATGCAGTTTGCTTTCCTTCACCAAGAAGGATTGGAAGATAGAAAAGATAGTCTGGGAGACACCTTGCAAAATTGAAGGTGTCCTACAAGGTTATTTTATCCTTTTTTAGTTGATTGTTTATATTTCTCTTTGGTTATGCAATTTCTAATTTCTATTTACATATGTGGAAGTATTAGAGAGAGTTGTAGTACATTTTTGGTCAATTTTGTTGGACAACATTGTTAGGGGGAGCCTCTCTAATATAAATTGTTGGAGAAGTATTGAGTAGAGGAGTGAAGAAATAAAGGGAACTATTCTCTTGTATATACATCTATATCTACAAAAGGAGAGTAGTTGGAGTAGTTTGAGAAGTTTTATATTGCGAGCCCTTTTCCCTTGATGTCAAAAGGTGAGTAGTTTTAGCTAAGTGTGTTGCCATCAATGACAAAGGGGGAGATTGTTGGAAGTTTTTTTGTCATTGAGGATATTATTGGAGACTTGATTTGGCAGCATGAGCATGATGTATAGTGTGAAGAGATTGTTGACTAGGGAGAATGATGAAGGTTGATAAGCATGGAAAAATATGGTGTTGTCTTTGATGCCAACCCATGGTAGAGATGTAGTAGTGTTCCAAGGTCTAGAGAAGACCAAATGTTTGCAGATTTTCCTAAGTCCCAGAGTATAGTTTTCAGTATTCAATGAACTAGTTTTATGGTCTGCATTGTTCTGCTATGAAGAATCTAGTTATGCAATTTTAAGGCAATGTTGGTGCATGTTGGAATAGGATAAATCCAAAGTTTCATGACTTGATGTCTTCCACAGTCGAAGATAGTGTAATTGATAAAGTATCGGCTCTAGAAATGGTAGATTTGGAGTGACAAAGTGTATGTTGGAATGCTCTGCATTCCACCACGGATGAATATTTTGTTGTGTGGATTTGAGGATGTGTTGTGAATTTCATTAGTGTGTATGTTCCAAGTGGCAAGTGTTTTGGTGGTCTGCGTGTCGAGTTGTGAGTGAATAGTTGGTTCATTTTGTTATTACTTCGCCAATTTTGCTATCCAGGCCGACCTAAGTATTTTGGGGTCATGTGGAGTTAAATTATGTATGAAGTGATATCATATTAGTGATTATAGGTCATGTTGACCTATTTTAATGCATTACACATTTTGGTTCTTTCTGCAAGGTGTGTGTCTTGTTGTTTTTAGCCGATAGGTTATGATGATGCACAATACATCTAATTAGGATGACCTAATTATTGTTTTTGTTGGTTGTGGTATATATGCAAGGTTAATTTCTTATGTGAAAAAAAGGGAATATGTGAGATAATTAATTGTGTGTGCGAGATCTGGTGCATAGAAGTGTGAAGTGTAATTGTGGTGAACTATGAAGTGTGTTAAGTTGAATTTTTTTGATCCTAATTGGAACTATCTTTAACATGTTGTAGATGCATTGTAATCAGTTCAATCTCTGGTAGTGAGCCACCCTCTTTTCTATTTTGGCAGAGAGCCAAATATTCTTCTATTCTCTGGACAGTGAATCCTCTAAACAGTGAGTCCACTTGGCAGTGAGTCCTCTAAACAGTGAGTCCACTTGGTAGTGAGTCATTCTGTAATTTATCTTATAACTAGTTATAATATATTGTGAGCTAATCCTCACCATGGTTTTCCCCTTTTTTGGTTTTCCACGTAAAATATGGTGTTATTGTGTCTATTGATGTGGTGCATTCTTTTAATGTTTCTTTCCATTACTGCAAATTGAATGAGATGTGAAATGCATTTTAAGTTAATAAATTTTAAGGAATATTAATTCATTGCCCCTCTTAGTATTCCAGGTGTTCAACAAGACATTCTTATCAAAGTGGGCCCAAAGCATAAGAGAAAAGGGCATAGGCATGTGATATTCACATTACAATATGATATATAAGAATTCCTAACCATAAAGAAAATAAAACAATTATTTAGGCTAATAAAATAAATGCATCTAATTAAGTAGTAATTAATATAGATAATAGAGTTAAAATTGATAATACAAAATTAAAGAAATTTAAATGCTTGATAAATATACAAATTTAAATTAATTAATTGCATGGATACTTGGCTCTAATTTTGAATCATTTGTCTATGTGTCATGAATTCATTCACCATGGTTATGAAATTTTATCCTCTAACATCAATATGTAAATCTAGTTATGCACTATTGGGGTCACTTTCACAAGTGTGGAACTAATTCTAATGCAAACAAGTGATCCTATAAATTGTTTATGTGATTTCACATATTATTAAATAGTCCATAATTTGTTTGCCTAGGTTTCTTGGTCTTTAAATGTGTGTAGAAATAAATAGTGTTACAAACAACTTTATGAATCAACTAAATTGTGAGGATGTAGTTCTCCTTAGTTAGGCCCCTAGATGGAGCAATATTATGGATTTGAGTGAAAGGTTGATGACAACAAGAATGTGTGCAAATTATTCTAGGATGATGATGCATAATCTATTTGACATCCAATTCACAAGTTCTCTCTCTAACTTATGTTATCTAGACCTACATGTTAGACATGCATTAGATGATCCATTCTAATTATGGTTAGTCTTTAAGTAGATTACCTTACTAAGTAACTTTACACAATTCACCCTTTAGCTAACTCATAATGAGTAGTGAAAAAGTTGGAAAATATTTAAATTTGAATATGAATTATGAAAATTTGAGTGTTAGTTTCTGATGTAGCCAAAATTCACAACATATAAATTATGAATATTATTAAAAAAATAGACATAGAAACTCAAAATACTTTTGTAAATTCCCCTTTATTCCTCATTCCATTCTACCTTCAAAACTAAAACAAACTTCATTTTAAGTACAAATATGAAAATCACCTTTTTTGAATTTTTTTAGTAAAATCCACAAAATATTGTTTTTTGGCAATTTTTAGCAAAATCCAAAAGTTAACTTTTTTTAATTTTTAGCAAAATCCGAAAATTACGTTTTTTGGCAACTTTTAGCAAAACCCAAAAATTACCTTTTTTGAAATTTTTTAACAACTTTCTTAACTTGCCTTTTCTTTTAATGATTTCTCATGCTTATCTTCATGGCCTATGAAAGTTTTTAATTATTTGAAACTAATTAAAATGACATTAATTTTCAACTAACTAATCTAATCACATGCAAGAGTTTGAAATTAAATAGAAAAATAAATTAAAAAAATCTTGAAAAATCACTAAGAGCTCAATTGGGTTCCCCGATCAAAATTTATGATCTCCAAAGTTTCTCATTAGTTTCATGGGCACAAAATTGAGCTGAATCAAGGACATCCAATCATGCAGAAAGAGAAAACAAAATATTTATGGAATTGGATGCAATCTAGGGATGTATGATGGTGAAATATAAGAATAAAGAATATTATTTGCCTAAATTCTATATGAAATAAGTCACTTTACACATTTCAATATATTAAATAACCTAATCATCATATACTCAAAACATAAGGAAAATAACATAAATATACAATTTCATATAGCTTCACTTCTTCAATATAAAATTTAATAATTATTATTTACCTATTTTTATTAAAAAGATTATGAGTTTAGATTTCAACATCTCAAATACATATTTTAATATTATTTATATCAAATAAATTTTTCTGTGAACCAATGAAACAAAATTTTCAACAAATTAATACACTTAATAAATAATATATACAAACCCATTCATAATTATTTTCCAAAATATATTAATAACACATAAATAGATAAAACAAATAAATAATGTTAAGAGGACATAAATAGTTTAATCTCAAACTAAACATTTTATATAAGCCAATTAAATGAATATATTATAAAATAAACAATAAATAATGTGGGACAAAAGCACCATATTCTCAAACTCTCTAAATAAATCACCATACTTAATATATTATATAGGCTTGATTAGTCCACTACTCACCAAAAGAAGCTAATGACACTGCCAAAGTGACTAAAAGGAAAGTATAATATATGAGGGACAAAAGGAACACCTTAGTCTTAACTAAAATCAAACTTAAGACCAAAGTTCAATGTGACTATTTGTAGAAAAAAACATATAATGACAATATATTTAGTTAAAATTAATATATTTTTGGGTTTAAGTTGATTGTTGATGTGTTTGTGGATTTGAATTTAAATTTTTTTATAAATTTCTTAATATAATAAATACAATTTATCAAATCATTTGATAATATAATAAGCATATTTTATCTAATACGAACCTAATTTGTTAGATTCCAAGCTTTTAAAATTCCCTTATAATAATTGTTATTCTCTATGATGACATCAATGTATAAAGTAATAGTACTTTGATTGTGATCTAATGACATAAAAAATACATTTCAAATCATTGAACACTACATTTCATCGTTGGCATTACTCTCTGATTGAAATCTAGATGTTATTTTCATCTTTAAATAAACGAAATCAGATTATGGCAGTACAATATAATAAGAAAGATAAAACAAATCACCCACATGCTCTCCAAAATAATATATAGATTATGATGGGCATAGGACAAATCAAGACTGAAATTCACACTCAAGGACAAGACAAATGGAACCTACCTCGTGATGCAACAATGTCATTTAGTTCTATAGTTATCTGACTCTGATGCATGCATATTTTGTCTCTTTATCATAAACTAATGATTTCTAAATTATGTTGAAGAAAGCAAAAGCATGAATCTAACGAGGATGTGGAAAAGTTGTGAGTTGGGATTTACTCTTTGATTTGAAGTTGTCATGGGGATCAACAAGTAAAGGTCCCACTTACCCTTCATGCCATGTTCTAGCTTGGCTAATATTCAATGGTATAATCAAATCTTTACCTAGAGGAAAATGGGTACACTAATCAATGACAAGCAAAGACTTACAAGGCAGGGGGGCTGAATAATTGCATCAAACCTTACAATATGATTAAAATAATGGTGATAATTTCGAATAAGGCCAAGGGAGTGAAAGAATTCATTTCTAAGCAAACCATTAGGGAATCTAAGGACATGAAAAGTGCTTGGAGAATGAGAAAAGTACCTTGACAACTTTATGAAAATGTTTCTACACACATCTAGGAGAGATGGTGAGGTAAGGGGATTTTGACAACCCAATATTTCTACACACATCAAGGAGAGATGGTGGGGTCTGGGGATTTTGACAACTCAACATGTTGCTCTTGTGAGGGAGAAGTGAGTACATTGAAGTATTCATTGGATATGATAGTGAATTGAGCTTTAAAAATGTAAAAGGGAGAATATATTAAAATAATATTTTAAATAAGTGCAGTACAATGATTAGTTTTTGTTATCCTAATATGTTAGGAAACTTTATTCTAGGTTAGGTATTAGTAGTTTATTAAGTTGAGTGTTTTATATTTTTTAGTCATTGAAATGTATTGTTAGATTTTGAGATTAAGATTTTTGTGATAATTATCAATATTATCATTTAAATTGATTTAATAATTGATAGGAATTTTTTTTATGATTTGTTAAAGAAGGACGAAATTCAAATGAAATCTAAAAAAGATTTGGTCATAAAGTAAACTACAGTTGAGAGAGGAATTCGAGTTTTTTTAGTATAAGATATATTTGAAAAATAGAAATTACACCAAAATAGTATAAGCTACAATAACGATTTTAAGGAGATATCTTAAATGAACCATTCAAAAATAAGAAATTATAAAATAATTAATAACAACCCAACAAATAATTCACCTAATCAATCAATCAATTAAATGATCACATATGATTTTAATTTAACACAACATTTTTTCATGAAAAATATTTTTCTTTTTACAAATTGAAACATTTTTTAGACAATTTCTTTTTAATTATCAAGAAACTTTAATTAATAATAACCTATCAACCAAATTAAACTATCCATATTTAATTAGATTTTGCATTATCCTTATAACAATCAAATATTATATATTACTTAAAATTCAAATAGATATATTTCATAAATGAAAGAAATACATCGAATATTTGATAGGACTAGCAATTGAACCTAAAAAAGGTTCATGGATTAGCTGATATAAAACTATATGTATGTTAATATGTTAGAGAGTATGTGTTTGTGCATGGATGGGTGCAAATTCTAGTTGCATGTGGCTGGATTAAACACTTAATAATAAGTTCTAAATAATGAAATGAAATAAACTTAGACAATTTTAGATTTTTTCCTTAAAGAAATCCAGTATTATCTGATTATGACATATTTGCATACAGATATAAAACATAAATCAATACAAATGAAAAAAGAAAGTTGTCATCAAATTGACAAAAAACAATACAAATGGAAATAGAATGTTCCCATCTAGTTGTCAAATTAATATTTATCTGACATTTATGTGATAAGTGAGATTTTGGAGGCTTTTACCATTAAAAAACAGCTGTTTTACCATTAAACGACAGTTGTAACTTGTTTTCCGACCTCAACAGTGGTTTGCAAGTGCGAGACTTGTTTCAGACTCAAATCTCACACTATATGTAGCCTATCGACTAACAAGGTTGTCCAAATTCTCAAATTTATATTAAAAAATAAATACCAAAATCCCTCTCTTAGACTCTTGAAATCTCGGAACTATTGAGAAGATAGAAAATCAGACTTATCTATCATAAATTTTAGAAACCCTCCAAATTGTACCTGGAAATCCCTTTGCTGAACAGCTCCAAACATCTCCATAGATCCACAAACACTCTAGAATTTTGGTATCATGTACATGCCCATCCTCTGGTGATTTCCTCTTGATCATTGAGATTATCACACCCGTTTTGATAATGAAAAGGTGGCCAATTTGTGACAACGACGCCTTGTTTATGCATATACATTGCCTACCCTGGATCACAGACTCCAATGTATCCATCTCTATAAGACAACATCAAACATTTCTCTCCTTAAATTTATTCTTACCCATGGTGAACTGTCACTTTTCTACAAAGAGATATGGTACTCTGCCGTCAGGATTGAAGAAAATACAAGGATCACCCAGCCGGACAATCCGCACAATTAGCATTTGACATTTCAACTGCAAGTATCTGACCCTATTTCCATTCTATCTGACACCACAATCCCGTCCAGCTAATCAGTCCCTCCGTTGGACGGAAAACTGACACATTTGATTCTCAGTGTACATGTCATACTAGGTGTCATAATAAGAAGTCCCCCCAACTTATCCAGAATTGGACGTATCATCTCAAACCCATTTAAATATCTTCAGTGTAAGCCATACGAAAAGTAACTATGCCAATGCATGCTATTGAATCCCTTTTGATGTCCACCAAGCACAAATTCTTCTACCCACATAGTTTAAGAGCTCCATACAAAGGTGTAAATTCAGCATTGTTGAGAAGGTTTATAAAATGACTTCTGTCTCACTTGTTTAAATAATATAATCAACAACTTTATCCTCTTAGAAATCTTCCATAATTTCTTCCCCAGGTTCTAGAATGTTCGTAAGAGAGTTGAAACCATTTCAAGAATCAACCTAAAGATTAACAGTTCTATCATAATTAATTATCTAAGAAAGATGATTAATAATGAGGTGCCTGCATTTCATTATAAATCGTTAAAATATGATATCACAAAAAGAATTAGCTAATGCTAATATTTTTTTTGGATCTCCATGATCTAAGTATTTATTCTATATGATCTTACACCAAAGAGACGAGGGATCTTTAAACATTCTCCAAATTTATTTTGACCCCAAAGACATATTATGTTTCATTGAAATTCTTATACCAATACTACCAACATCTTTCTTTTTCCTTACTGTATCCCAACGGACCAAATGAATTTGTTTAGCTTTGTTGGAAACTTCCCAAAAAAGAATCTTTAAACTTCCACTGATATCTATATCATTTTTTTTGTTAATTCTAAATACGGTCATGTATATCAATATTGTGAATAAAACTTCTTTATCATCATTATTCTTTCTGTCAATGTTAACCATCTACCCTTCGAAGCTTCTAATATCACTTTTCAAGCTCCAATAGTATCCTCCCACAATTGCATTCAAATTTCTTCTTTAACCAAAGGGACTCCTATATATTTACTTAGAATGATGTCAATATTGAAACCAAGAAAATCACCTATTCTTCTTTGAACCACCATTTTTGTATTGAAGATTTTTTTATTTTACTTTCTCTTTGTTATAAAGATAATATTATTGATATGGTATAAATATAATAGAGTATAAAAACACTTAATAATATATAACTAATCAATATGTTGACAATAATTCACATTAAATTTTATATCAAAATTTAAAAACAGAAAAAAGTTTATTTGTAATAAATACTTGAATATTTGTCATGTTTTATAAGTATACAATTAGAAATAATAGTTATTAGTACAATATCGATAGATTTAAAATGAGTGGATGATGTTGATAGGATTTGGCGAAGTACTTTATATCAATTTAAAATAAAATATAATAAATTAACACTTATCATGCTTTGTAAATAAACATTATAGATAATAGTTTTTAAAAATTAACTAATAAATACTATATTCTTTCTAAATATGCAAAAAAAAACTAAAAATTAATATTAGAAACGTGTCAGTTACATAGCAAATTTAAAAAGTAACCATTAATATTTTCTAGATCTACATGTATGTAAGTATTATAAGAAAAAATATTTCAACTAATAACATATAAAATAAGTGATATTTTTTTGTTTTTCATTAAAAATTGTGCATGCTAATATTCTTTCTAAATAGGTTTATAAACATTGAGCTAAAGGGGCTCTATAATGAATGGTTCATATGACACAACACTTGTTGAAGGTTTTGTAAATAAGGTTGCAAGCTAAGTGGTCTTAACCTTGGGGAAAACTCTGTGGTTAAGCGCACTTGAGTTGGAGTAGTACTGGGATGGGTGACCTCCCAAGAAGGCCTAGTGCTTCACCTTTGTGAGCATCACCTAGAGGCAATGAGTGCTAAGTGGACTATTCATTATCATGAGAGATGGGTTCTTGTGAACCACTATCATGAAACATGGGTCAATGAGTTTGACTCAGAAGCTACATGGTTGAATCTTGATAGCAATATCATAAAATAAACATTGACATTTTTTTAATAAAATAGTGTTATTTATATTAACTATGTAGTGTTTCTAACCATGTATTTTATTACAAAAAAAATTGGGTGGAAAATTTCACATCCCATAGTCTTTGCAAGTAAAGGTCCTAAATATCACATTTAAAGAGAAAACTTAAGTTACTAGAAAATAAGAGATGTTGATCTAGTAGTATGTGGCAAGCCATGGTAATCTGGTTTACACACATTAAGATTATCTTGGCCATATAGTATAGGATCCAAGCCTATAAGAGGACCATAATTAGTCTATTCACCCTACACTTCCTCAAGTGGTTGATTAGTACCCCTAGAATGAGAAATGGTCAACACAATTAAGGAAACTTGCCTTTGTCTAGCCAATTAGCATAAAATTTATCCTGAGGCTAAGAAGAATCTAAGGGTTTATGTGAAGCTATAGGTCAATCATGAGCACTACCATAATGAGATATAGGCTAATTAGCATAAGAGTCACAATAATCATTCTCACATGCATTATAACTATTACCATGCTAATTTTAGGAAAGGTAAGACTTATCATGTTTTATATACTATGAATGTTGGGTATTGTGATGATATTATTAATTCACCTATTTCCAATTGCTACAATGTTTTAATGTTCTTGAACATTGGGTATGAACCATCATGTGATAAGGCCTATTGAAGGCAAGAGAGCACTACGTGATTTACTAAAATTTTGGTGAGCTTACATTTCTAGCTAATGATACTTCAAATTAGGTTGCACCCTCAACTTTTCAACTGAGTTATGGTGATTATCAATCTAGGTATGATATTTGGTTAATAAGATATATGTTTGAATTAATCATGATTATAGTGAGTTACCCTAATTGCCAATTTTTATGTAATTTATGTCTTAATTATGAGATTGCATTCCCTATAATTTACTTTTTAGAATACACATATATGAGCTTGCTAGTATCAGGAATTTGACGTATGAGTTGTTGTCCTCACACATGTTGTGAAGTCATTCAAGAGGAATCCTAGAAACCCACTATCCTAAGTATTTGTACTTAGTGTCAACTACTTGTAGTTTGTTAATGGTCTATTTTTAAGTTTTTTTCTTCGAGTTGAGTTTGATTAATTACTATTTTTATTATTTTTTGTTGTTAGTTATTCATTGGTATTATATTTTTTTTTTAGTTTTTTTACCTTTTTTACTTTTGGTTTGTAGTTATTTTGTCAACATGATGTTAAATGGCTTGTAATTGTGATAATTGGAAATATTCCCCTAAGAAGAAGACCTATAAAGAATCCAAGATATCCTATGCAAGACTTAAATAATTATGCAAGAATTTTATAAAAAATATATTAGTTAAAAAATGAACCTACTACACACAAGAAAAACAAAAGAAAAACCTTCATGCACAACAAACATTCAATAAAAGGAAAAGAGAAAATGGAGCATGAGAAAGATTATTAGAGGGGTATGGCTAGCAAGTTGCATTATGCTAGAGTCCACGTACAAAGATTTTGATTGGACATGGTTACAACAATCTATTTTGCATTATGCTAGGTGGATCATATGCTACCAAGATGAAAAGAATATAAATATCATCAATTCTCTAAATATTAGAACAATCAAGTGTGTGCAATGAGAGTCCCTCAAAATAATTTCATAATTCCAAGAATGAAAATTAATTTAAGGAATTAGAGGAATACAAAGAGGTTTCCTAGCATATAAAACATCGAAAAGGATGTTGTTTCATGAAACACATAACATTATGTTCATGGAATGACATCACATAGTGTAGGGATGTCACATAAATCATACATTACTTGTCTAATCACACATTGAGATCCATAGAATTGGGGCCAATATAAATATATAATAATAAAAAATATCATTAGAGGAAGAAGTTTGAAAGTCATCATTCCCTAGGTTTAGTGGACCTATGAGCACAAAGGAAGAAACAAATATGCTTTTTTTTGGGTGAAAATGAAAGATTCCTAAATTCATCCACACTTTGTATCATACCCAAAAGTCAAAAATGAAATAATGAAAAATATTTCATAATTTAGATACAATTAAATGAATTTACAATGTTTCATCTACCTTGTATCCATGTACCTATGAGGGTATTGTGGGTCTTCCAAAAGATATTAACAAACATAAGAAAATAAAACTTCTTCAATTTAGACATATGATGGTATTACCCTAAATATATTTCTCAAATAGATAACCAGTCTCCTAATCTTCTCCCAATCTTAATCATAAGAGGAGGAAGGTTAATCTTGTAGAGGAAGTACTATTAGAGAATTAATAGGCATCTCATGTATAAAAATGGTTAAGAAATTAGTTGCAAGCATAACATCTTCTTGAACTTCATGCAAGAAAAGTGTCAATGATCTTGTGAAGATCAAAGATAGTGGCATAATATTTACAAAGGTTTCAAATAAGTGTTCCTTGAGAGAGGAGGCTAGTGAATCACTATCACAATACATGAAAAGAGTATTATCATTTCTAATCTCTTAAATAGGAGTGGGGATAGAAGAAAAATAAGTTGGGATTTCTTCTATGATAAGAAATAATGCAAAATGGCCTAAACGTGGTAGAGAAGGTGAGTTTAAATTTTTATTTTAGTATATGGTGGAGTTGGATAGTGTTCAAGATTTATTTTGGGAGGTGGTGGGGTATATCATTGTTTATAGTTGTGGGATGGATAATAGCTAGATTTTTTTATGGGAATTGAGTTAGAATGGGATGAGGGAAGAAATATTGGCACTAAAAATGACACTTGTGTTTGGCATGTCTAGTGACACAAAGAAAGGATGAACATTTGAGAGATCTAGAAGAGATGAGGGTCCATCAAAGGAGACAAGATGATTTGCAGCCTTTTAGGGCAAGGTTACTTAAGATCACAATGAGAGATAGAAGGTGCTAGAGGGGAAAAATGAGGAGGTGGAGAAGAAAGAGACAAAGGAATGACCAAGTCTAGAGGAGATTACATTAAACAAGGAAACTTAGATGTGTGTATCTCCACAAAACCCTGCTCATGATCCATTGCAAATTTAAACTTACATTCATACACAATCTAGTTCTATTGATGGTGGTACCTAGATGTTGTTGTAGGAGGAGCAATAGGATATCTCTACTTTGATTGTAGGGCTATCCCCACTTCTAAAATAAGAGGAGGAATATTATTGGTAGGCGAAGGTTAAGGGAAGAAGGGTGCACCCAATAGAACTTGTGTCGTGGGTGTTGTTTCATCTTTGTGCCACTTCTTTTTATTCCCATATGTTATAATTGACCTAAGAGATCTTAATGGGTTTATCATGCTTAGGTATGCCTTTGGTAGATGTGTTTCCCCTTCTCTCATGCACATTCAGTTCCCTATTAGAATGTGCAATTTTTTTCAAAATTATAAAGTTGCAATTTTAATAAAATTTTAAACCCTAACTTTTCCTTGCACTTTTAGTAGATTCCTTCATTGACCAGTCACCTAATTCTTAGTGCCTTAAGTTTTATACAAGCACCCTTTATCTTGTGAAGTGACTGATCTCCTATTTTGTATCCTAGCACACTTTAAAATGAACTTTAGAGAACATGCAAAATTGATAACTTAAAGGTTTGTTACCCTTTTGTTGCAGTGTATATCTCCTTCGCATTGTAATTTTTGAGTTAGTGTAGGATCATGATGGACCAAAAAGTTCCCTTAAGTGGTAATGAAAATATAGAAAAAAAAAACTTAAGCAACTTCACATAAAAATTTGAATAGGTTATTAACATAATTTAGAAAATATATAGGAATAAAATTTGTAGCAAATTAAATATAGTTTGTAGGCTACTAGGCCATTTTTGGAAAAAAAACAATTTGATTTGGTTAAAATTTGAAATTTCAATGTAGTAGTACTTTAAATTTTGGAAAAAAATAAAAAGCAAGTGATTGTCCGACCACCCTAAATATGAGAAAATTAAATATTTTTTGGAATATTTCAATATAAGTAGAGGACACGTGTCTAGATGTGACACATAATTTTTGGTAATTTTTTTGCAAATAATTAATTAGTTATGAATTTTCTAGAAGGAATTTTTTAAAATTTTAAAAACATTTGCTTGACCACCCTAACTTGGTAAAAAATTTATGAAATTTTTTTTTTTTAAAATATAGTTTGTGAAGGGGGTTGAAGCTATCGGGGCTGTGGTGGTGGGGTTTTTTTCTTTTCTGGAGGCCTTCTTGCTACTGTTTGGGTGGCTTGTGGGTGGAAGGGTTTTGATCCTGCCCTTGGGGTCTTTTCTTTTTTCCATTTCTTGCTAAAGTGTCCTGGGGGTTTGCATGCCTGCTGGGGATCTTGTTTTTTGCTATGCCGGGTGGGGAAACATCTGGGGTTAGCCCCAAATTGGATTTCCGTTCAGCATTTGGTTCGAAGCCTTCGGCGCATGGAGTGAATGTTTTTGATAATACGCTGTTTTCTTCAGAGATGGAGATGAATGATCTAGGATCGGTTAATGGTTCCCGAATTACGAAGATTAATGGGTGTTTGGAAAGATGCAAAGAGCGACCGAAGCTGATTATCCCGATGGAAATGCTTGCAGATGATATTGAATACTATTCAAGGCACTCTTTTTATTGCAAGTTCATGGGTTTGAGAGTCTCGCTGCATTTTTTGGAATCCTGGGCTCAACGGACTTGGATGCCGGAGGGGGAGATGGAGATTAGGCTCCTTGCGAACAACTTTTTTATGGTCTCTTTTGATTGCATGGCAGATCGGAATAAGGTCTTCGAGGGTGGCCCCTATTTTTATAACCAGGTGGGTTTGTTTATCAAGCCATGGCATGCTGGCTTCAACCCGACTGAGGCAATACCGAGTCGGATTCCAGTTTGGGTTCGGTTGCCGTGGTTTCCAGTTGAGTGTTGGCGGGATGACGTGTTGCATTTGGTGGCTTCAATGCTCGGTAAACCTATTGGGTCTTCACAACAGACGCAGTATAAAAAGGTAATGACTTTTGCTCGTATCTGTGTAGAAATTGATTTAAGCAAGCCACTGCCAGATTCTGTTGAAGTGAGTGTTGGATCATATACTTGGGTTCAACAGCTAGATTACGAAACCCTACCTTTTCGGTGTCGTCTTTGTCATGAATATGGTCACTTGCAGCGTAGGTGCCCTAGGGCTAAGCCTGTGGTGCCCCAACCTTCTCAGCCTTCTCGTAATCCTCCTAGGACTGATAATGGTAAGGAGCCTATTCCGGGTGATGGTAATGGAGATGATGGTTATGTCCCTGTTAAGGCTCGCAATAGGAATCGGGGCCAGAAGCGGACCTTGAGGGAGAGGCAGGATGATGAAACTTTTAATAGGTTTGAGGTGCTGGATGATCTCAGCCAGGAGGAAGTGAATCCGGGGTTGCTGAACTTGGATCAGGGAACTTTGGGTACAGGACAGGATGGGCCACCATTGGAGGCCATGCAGGATGTGCAGGAGATTGGGGTTGGGCAGATGGATACAGATCAACAATTGATTGTCCAGACTGAACAAGAATCTTCTATTGGAGCTTCGAAGAGTGGTGGAGGTGGCTCCCCATTGCCCCTGAAAGGTGGCAAGGATGTGGGGAAGAGCTCTTTGGCCTCCTCTCGTTTAGGTATTCAGCAAAATGAACTGAAGAAAGGGGTTGGTGACAGGACTTCCAAGCTGGGAAGGAAAAAGGATATGGAGAAGATTAAATTAACTGGGGAAACTTTGGTGGAGTCAGGGTCAGTCAAGACTCTTGATTCACATTTTTCATGCCCCCAGAAATGATTGTTCTCTCATGGAATGTAAGGGGCTTGAACAGTGGCCCTCGACAAAAAGTTGTTCGTGATTTGGTTAGGAATCATTCTCCGGATGTTCTTTTTCTTCAGGAGACTAAATTATCTGTAGATAATATGTTGGCCATGGCTCCTAAGCTGTGGAAATATGGTGAATGCCAGTGTGTGGGGGCTCTTGGTGCTTCTGGAGGGGTGGCTTGCTTTTGGAACCCTCGGAAGATTTTCCCCCTATGGTGGATGTCCTCTAGATCCTCTATATCCCTTGTCGCCTCTTGGTATGAGACTGGTGAGTGTATTCTCCTCTCTAATGTGTATGCTCCTGTTGAGTTTCTGGGTAAACAACTTCTATGGTCCCATCTTCGTTTTGTTCGTAGCTTAGCTCCTTACCATCCGTGGGTTATGGCTGGCGATTTTAATGCTATTGTGGAATTGTCTGAGAAAAGAGGTGGAATTCCTAGGTTGGAGCCTTCTGCTCTGTTATTCAGAGATAGCATTTCTGAATTAAATCTTATTGATGTTCTACCTAGTAATGGTCGCTTCACTTGGAATAATAGGAGAATTGGTGAGAGTTGTGTTGCTGAGAGGCTAGATCATTTCTTGGTTTCCTGTTATTGGGTTGGAAACTTATGGTCCACTCGATCTGAAATTCTTGATTGGAGAGGTTCTGATCATTGGCCTATTAAGCTTAGTATTATCTCTGCACGGGGGCCTCGGTCTCCCTCATTCAAGTTCCAGCTTATGTGGTTACGGGATCCCACTCTTCATGATTATGTGGCTGAGTGGTGGCGGATTGGTAGACCAACTTTTGGTACGGCAATGTACACATTCTCCAAGCTTCTTCAGTTTGTCAAATATCAGCTTAAAAGGTGGAATCGGCGATGTTTTGGTAATATCTTTCATGCTAAGGTTGCCGCACAGGAGGAGTTGAATAATATTACGCGGTTGATTCGTGAGAATGGGGCCTCTGAGGATCTTCTAAGGGAGGAGGCTAAGACTTTGAAAGTGGTTGAGGAATTTGAATTGCGGGAAGAAATCTATTGGAAGCAAAAGGCCCGGGTTGAATGGTTACAGGAAGGTGATAAAAACACCGCCTTCTTCTTCAATTCTGTGAAGGATAGGAGGCATGGTAATTCCATTCCTTTTCTGGTGAATGATAGGGGTGAACGTCTTGCCTCGTTTCAAGAAATCTCTGCTGAGGCATCTCAGTATTTTGCTACTTTATTTAGGGAGGATTCACAAGGGGGCTCTGTTGAGGAAGCACAGGTTCTTTCTTGTATTCCTCAGTTGGTCTCCAGGGAGGCGAATGAGTATTTGATGAAAGATATCTCTCTTGATGAGCTGGAGGGGATTGTGTTTCAGATGAAGAAGGGTAAAGCTCCTGGTCCCGATGGTTTCCCGATTGAATTTTTTCAGGAATTCTGGGATATCATAAAGTTGGATCTTCTGGCTGTTGTCCTTGAGTCCCAAAGGAATAAACAGATGCTTCGTGCTCTGAACTCCACCTTCCTTGCTCTCATACCCAAGTGTGAAGGGGCTGATAGGTTATCTCAGTTCCGGCCTATCTCTCTTTGCAATGTGGCTTATAAAATCATCTCAAAGTTATTGGCTGAGAGACTGAAGAAGTGGCTTAAAGTGTTGATTTCGGAGGAACAGAGTGGATTTGTGGCAGGTCGGCAGATTCTTGATGGGGTTGTCATTGCTACGGAGACCATCCACTCCATGGACAACTCCCATGAGAAGGCTATGTTCATTAAGCTGGATATGGCTAAGGCTTATGACAGGGTTAGATGGTCTTTTTTGCAGAAGATCCTTGTTGCTTTTGGTTTTGGTGAGGAGTGGATCCAATGGGTCATGAGCTGTGTCACGTCTGTTTCCTTCTCAGTTTTGATAAATGGAGATCATTCTGAACTTTTTGGTGCCTCTAGGGGTTTGCGCCAAGGGGATCCTCTTTCTCCGTATCTTTTTCTGCTTCTTGTGGAAGGCCTTGGTCGTTTGTTGAAAAGAAGGGTGGAGCTTGGCATCATTCAAGGTTGGCGATGGGGTGGAGACTTGCCTCCGCAATCTCATTTGCAGTTTGTTGATGATACTGCCCTGATGGGGATGGCTACTGTTAGGGAAGCTACTAACTTGAGGCAGGTGTTGGACATATATCTTGTTGCTTCAGGACAATTGATTAATGAGGAGAAGTCTTCCATATTCTTCTTCAACACGCCGAGCCCCATACAGAGAAGAATTGCTAATATCTTAAGGTTTCAGATAGGGGTTCTCCCTTTGACTTATCTGGGTTTCCCAATTTCTGTTCGCCATCTTCCCAAGGGTTCTTGGCAGAATATTATTGATAAGCTCCGTGCAAAAGTTAATCATTGGACCCACAGATGGTTGTCTTTTGCGGGGCGGGTTCAGCTTCTCAAGTCGGTGGTGCAGGCTCTCCCTACCTACAGATGTATGCTTCAGGTGGCTCCGATGGGTTTTCTGAGGGAGTTGGATTCTCTTGAAAGGCAGTTCTTATGGGCGGGAAGTTTGGCTTCTTCCAAGTGGAGCCTGGTTAGGTGGGATGTTGTGTGCAGCCCAAAGCAATTTGGTGGTCTTGGTCTTCGACAGTCTGCGTTATCTGGAGTGGCTGTGGCTGCTAAGCTATTTTGGAGATGGTGTGTGGAACAGGATCAGCCGTGGGCCAGGATATTATCTCATAAGTATTTCCCGGGGATTCCACGGCAGGATCTTCCTCGTTACCCTCTTGAGGGGAAAGGTTCAGTGATTTGGAATACTCTTCAGAAGGGTGCAAAGCTTATTAAGGAAGGTTTATTTTGGATCTGTAGACGAGGAACTGAGGCTCTCTTCTGGTCGGATTCTTGGGATGGATTCCCTCCACTTACTTCTCAGTTCCCCAATCTACTTCCTTTGTGCCAAAGATTTCTCGAGGCTGGCTGGGCTAGGGTGAGTGACTTCAAGTCTGTTGCTTCTTTTGGTCAGTTGGAGGTAGCTCATTGGAAGGATCCCGCAGAGTGGCCAGATTTGGGACTTGCGGAAGAAAGTGCTGAGCTTCACAAGATTCTTCATAGTAGGAGTTGTAGTTCTCTTCTGGAAGAAGATATTCTTGCTTGGACCCATAATCCTAAGGGGGTTTACTCTGTTGCTTCTGGTTATCAGGTGTTATTGGCTCAGAAGCTAACTGGGGCAGAGGTTCATTGGTGGAAAAGGGTGTGGAATAAACTCTCGTGGCCTAAATGCAACTGCTTTGTTTGGACTTTGGCTTGGAATAGGTGCTTGACCTGGGATAACATTCGTAAACGGGGATTTCAAGGACCTTCAATTTGTGTTTTGTGTGGGGGAGCGGAAGAGGATTCTTCACATTTGTTCTTTCGGTGCCCCTTTGTTGTGCAGCTTTGGCATTGGTGGTGGGAGGTGTGGAAGCTTCCCTGTATTCATGCGTGCTCTTTGGTTGAATTCTGGGATAGTATGGGAAGACCTCCTTCTATGGCTTCCTTTTTGCAGGAAGTTTGGTTCGTGGGCCCTACCTTTCTGCTTTGGCAGATTTGGTTGGAGCGGAACCGCAGAATTTTTCGTGATCAGAAGTTGGTGGGTCGGCAAGTTTGGATGCGTATGCTTGGAATGGTGCAGGAGTCTGTTTTAGCTAAATGTGATGTGGTTTTCCCCTTGGAGAGAGGTGATGCTGAGTTGGTGGCCAGACTAGGTCTTCAAGAAATTCATTCATCTTTTGTCAGTTCTAGGAACTGTAGGCATGGGAAAAAGAGGGTCCAACGGGTTGGAAGGTGGTTACCTCCTCCCAATGGATTTTTAAAGATCAATACTGATGGTTCTTCTAGGGGAAATCCTGGGCCTGCTGGAATTGGTGGGGTTGGCAGGGACTCAGCTGGTTCGGTGATTTTTCTATTCTCTATACATGAGGGGGTGAAGACTGTTAACTTCATGGAGGGTCTAGCAATTCTTCATGCTATTGAGAGGGCCCTTGCTTTGGGATGGAGAAAGGTTATATGTGAAGCTGATTCACAGATTTTGATTAATCTCTTGAATGAGCGAAAGATATCTGATATAAATTGGCAGTTGGCTTCGGTGGTTCAACGGATTCTTCAAGTTAGTTCTCGGATGGAGGAGGCATCCTTTGTTCACATCCCAAGGGAGTGGAATCGTGCTGCTGACTGCTTGGCCAAATGGGCCTCTGAGCAAGATAGTGGTTGGAAGGTTGAGGATTGGGATCAAGTTAACCCTGAGCTGCATCTGGATTTAGACCGGTTCTTGGAAGAGGATAGGAGGATACATGGGGATAGTTGATTTTGTTTTATGTTGTGGGGTTTTCGCCTTGTTTTCTGGGACTGGGTCCCGTGGTTATTATTGTAATGCTCTTTTCTGATTTCTAATAAAGTTTTTACCCCTTTGTTTTCAAAAAAAAAAAAAATAGTTTGTGAAGCATGGAGTGTGACACATCTTTAAAATTCAAAAAATGTGTAACTACTTAAAAGTTATAGATGTTTTTTAATCAACCTATCAATTAGGGATTTACACATAGTGCATGTAGAAAATCAATAATACTTACCTATTAAATTCAAAATAAAACATATCTTATATTTTTAGAATGTTGACAATTTATTGAATAAACCCTTTTCATTTCATTAAATTCAGATGAAAAAAACTAATCAACATGAAGGGTGAAGTTCAAAAAACCATTGTAACCCCTCTAAACATGTTGGGGCACTTGATCTTTTAGGTTGGACATCCCCAAGCCAAACACCAAGGCAATCTCAAGGCACTAACTAAGGCAAAAAGAATGTAAAAAAAAGGATGTATGATAGAAACAAATATCCATTTTAAAGTTAAAAAATGAATATCCATTTTTAACTTTAAGAAATAGATATTTGTTTCTTCTACTTAAGAAATGGATATTTGTTTCTTTAAGTTAAGAAACAAATATCCATTTGTTTTACTTAGAATGATTTTTTGGGTTAATTATATATTAAAACTTAGAATTCTATAATATTAATATTATATATATTTAAAATATTAATATATAATATAATATATGATAAATTAATATATACTAGGAAATAATAATATTAATGTAATATACATTATATTTAATATAAATATTGAGATTTAGAAAAAGGGGGTCTTAGGTCTAATGCAAAGAACCTAGGATCAATTTTCCTTTTCTAGGGAATCATTAGGATGCAAATCAACAAGGTGATTAGATTGAATTTCAACCATGAAGGTGGGTCAACCAGACATGGATGTGCATACCTTTTGGGCCTCAGAAATTGTTTGGAATTGATTTTCCTTGATTAACCTAATTAAACTATGTGCCATAATATGAAAATGCAAAGTTCCAACAACAAAGGTACTGTAATAGGAATTCGCCAAACAGATATGAGAATGGTAGAGTTCAATATACCTATCTTGTAAATTTGTAGTAGACCACAATATGAGGAATAATTTTCCATAGGGTGTCTATGTCCATCTAGAGATATTTCAGTTATGTTTTTGTAGTCCTTTGGTGCTAGATTAGAGCTTCCAATTCCTATATGTAACCTATTGAATCATTGCCGAGTAATTCTATAAGTGAGTTTTCATGACTTGACAAGGTGTAGGGCTTCAAATGTAACAATGAATGATGGATCTTTAAACATATTTCAATCTTCTCCAAACCTAAAACCTACACATTTAAAGACAGAGGAAGGGTTGTGCCATTTAGGGGCTTGCCTTATTCAAACCTTGTCTTAGTGTTTCCACTTCCACAATGGAAATGTCAATGATAAAGGAATAAATCATGACTCCAAAAAGTGTTGTATAGCTCACCACCCTTCAATGGTTTCCTTGAAGGATTGAAGTCATGCACATCTCCTCAAGGTCTTGGATCTTGCTTTCTTGAATTTCTTGGAGATATACAAAAGGGTTAGCCTTCTCAAACAATGATAACATGAACATACATGAACTCACATATGATTTGACATGATGCTTAGATCTTGAATTTCTGTAATAATCATTGAAATGATGATATTGACTTGCTTGATAATGCTCTTGATAGTAATTTCTCCAATGATTTCCTAGACTCTCTTCATTAGTGCTAGATGGATTTCAAATGATGCAATAACTAGGTATTTATATGCATTTACTGCAATTTCCATAAATTAAATCCTAATAGCCAACTTTAGACACTTTAATTGCAAATAATAAAGTTCCATCACCAAAATATTTGAACTTGGAGCTAAAAAAAATAGGGGACATTTATTGCAAAATGGGACTCATTCGCCATAGGGAAGCTATGTCTAAGTCCCATTTTCTAGAAATTAAGGAGTCATAGGAAAAGAAGTAGATGAATACAAGATCCCATGGAAAATGAACATGAGCACAAAGGAACACACATGCATGAAATGCAGTAAGATAACATGCACAATGCCAAAAAAAAATGAAAAATGAGGGTATGGATAATCATGGGCTAGCAAGCTATGTTATGCTAGGATCCACTCAAAAGGTTTTTCGTGAATAACATACTAGTAAAGTCTAATATTTTCTAGGTGAATCACAAACTGAAGGTGACATGAGCTATTGAAGTTTGATATTCACTAGGTGAGTCCCCAAGAAAAAGTAGAAAAATGAGAAACACACAAGGTCTAGTGAAGTATGATATTGACTAGGTGTGTACTCATCTCAACCATACCAAGAATTATACTCCCTAATAACTCTGATAAGGTGCTACAAGAATGATCAAGATTCTATGCCAACACATCAATAAGTTCAACATGTGTGAACAAAGTGAGGAAAAAATGTCAATGTAAACTCACCATTAAGTCCAATGTGTTTGCACAAAGTGAAGAAAAAATGCCAATGTCAATGCACTAGTAAGTCCAATGCATGTGAAAAAAGTGAAGAAAAAAATTCCAATGTCAATGTACCATTAAGTCCAACACATGTGAACAAAGTGAAGCGAAAAATTCCAATGTTAATGCACCACTATGTCTAACATGTGTGAAAAAATTGAAGAAAATTTATGCCAATGTATGCCTCGACTTTAAAGAAATCACTAAACACCATGTTGTGAGTAATTGCTTTAAGATAGAAAATTGATAAATTCCATGTGATAAGGACATGAGAGTTTATTTGGAAAGCCATATTCCAATGATATGTTTCCAAATAAAGCTACCTCATGATAAGGGGTTTCCCTCAAATGCAATACCATAGACAAGACAAAAGATAAACACAAAAGGGATCCATAGATTTGGGGTCAATATACATCTTTTCTATAGTGATATAATAGAGCTTAGAACTAGCATCATTCCCCAAATACTTGGGGAGCAACAAACATAATAAAAGAATGACACATAGAGAGGGAACAAGCTTTTGGTTTATACACTTGTTTTGTTTTCGGAGGCACAAAAGGAATTATGTTATTGTCTCTTGGTATTTTGTATGATATTGGTGGAGGAAATAAAATTTACCTTGGTTGCTTGAAAGAGAAATTTCTTCAAGCATGGGTTCATCCACAACTGGTGGGGTAGGAGGAACAACCATAGACTTATCATCCTTAGGTGGGTTATTGCTAAGGGATAGTTTGGCTATATGATTTTCCTTAAATTTTTGATATGACCTAAACAAGAAATCCTTGCAAGGATTAATAGGTTCCATAGGTTGAGGCCAAAATAAATATAATGAAAAGTTTCCATGTGAAGAGAAATGATTAAACCCACTATGATGAACTATAAATATTTGATTCTCAAATGGGATCTTTATGCACTTATGAATAATTGACATGATGAAATTCATGGAGTGTAGCCATGGATAACCTAGCTTCACATGGAATTAGTCTGACGTCAGGATGATGGAGAATGCCAAATCTAATTGTTTCAGTCCAAATCTAAGAAGAGTGATTGAACCTATTGTAGGGTGAGCAAAACCATCACAAGTTTTCAACCGTTTCTTCAATTGTTCATAAGGATCTTGATAAAGTTAATGAAAAAACAATAATTCCTTAGTGATCAAATTCTCTACATACATGGGATAAATGATTATCCTAGTTTTAGGTTTTTTATTGATATGTCTAGTGATATAGAGAGGACCATTGGGTACATGCATAGATGCATCAATATGGGTGAAAGAAATGGAAGGTAACAAAGTGGTTTGACCCCTACGAGGTTGAACACCTATGAGAGTAACCATATCTTGTAGACCATCCTAATCATCACTCTTATTATCATCCCTATCATTATTCATGTCATTATCTTTATCAAAATTCATATCATCATTCTTAATATCACAAGCTTGCACAAAGTTGGATGAATGATTTGGTATTAGATTGGTAAAAATTTATAATTTTTGGTTAGGTGGGGAAACAAACTTATTTCCTTGATCACTAATGCTACCCAACTATATGTGATTGGAATTAATATGGTCTTGCACTTGGTGTTTAAGACACATGAATAATTTTGTATATGTTAGTCATTTTTGCAAAATGTCTATTTGTTTAAGCACTATTTCATAAGTGAGTCAAAATTTGGAAAATTTGTGAATGGATGTTTTGTTTTGAAGGGAGCTTTGAAGTTTTATGCTATAATAGAAAGGTCCCTTTGTTTTTTTTCATACTTACTCTAATTCCTAGAGGTTATTTTTATTTTCAAAAAATGAAGCAAAAACAAAGGAGCTCAACATTGCACTTGGAATAAAAATCTTTTAGCATTGATTTTGTAATTATCCTTGAGTAAAAGTCATTTGTTTCTAACCAAAAGTGACAACCACATTGGGAGAAATAGGAGGGGAAAAGTGATGTGAAGAATATGATAATTTTGTTTTGAACGGGTCTTCCTCACCTAGGGTTTTCATTCATTCTTATTCGTTCTTAACATCAATGTATTTCTCCTTCTATGGTGACTAGCAATTGAATATAGTGGTCTATAATTTCTAGCTCTACATGAAATGAGTTGAAGAGGTCTTAGGAGAGAAAAAATCACTGGTTTATTTCCTTACACATGGGAAATAAGCATGCCATCACTTTCAAACTAATATGGTGGCCAAGACCTCTTCAAGAGAAAAAAAATATGGAGCTTAAGTTTGCTAATGGTTAGCTATAGGTATATAATGTCGATGCTTTGTTTGTTTTAGTTCGTGAGCTTTCAAAAAACTATTATGAAGAGAAGTCCACATGGAAATTCATTTATGATGAGTGGAAGAAGTGCTGAGAATGAAAGCTCCCCAAAAGTTCATCATTTTCTTCCATACAAGGTTATGTATGTGAAGTCAATAGAATGCAGGTGTGTTGCCTCTTGAAACCCTTTCATAGTTAGTCAAGTTTCAAAATTGAAAACTATCATTTACTGTTAATATGTTTAAAGTCTTGTAAAATGAAGATAACAACTATCATTTTTCTTTTGAAACCCTCGTGTATGAGTGAGTATTTAAATTATAGTCATATGATATGGTGAAGTAATTAAATGTTATCAAATAGCCATTAGGATGCCCCTTGGTCTTTTTCAAAAGGTCTATGTGATTCTTTGTGGTGTTATTAGTGATGTTACATAGAGTTTTTAGTATCAAAGGAGAACAATCATATATATAAAGAGGCCAAAAGTAGCCAGAGACCATGTAACAAGAGTAGATTGAAGTCACAAAGGAAAAAAAACAATTAGGGTTGTTTTTGAAAGTCTCGAAAGGCTTAACAGTTTTGAATTTGATGAGGGATTCTAAGCTAAATAATGACACAACCTATGTGAATACAACCATAGTATTTTAGTAGGGGAGAGGCACATTGATATCTGAAAGATGATAGAGAAGATGAAACAATATTGTAGCTAATGGGGATAGTTTTCTTTTTTTTAGAGACATGAATGAATTTGATAATATTAATATATTATATGATGAAGAATGCATAGGTGGGAGAGAGGTCTATGCCAAGTATCAAGGACTAGATCATAAACATTTAGTTGATATGTTGGTGATTTTCTCAATAAAATCACAATGAGCATTGACAATAGTTGAATCTCTTGGCATATGTCCCTAATTCTATGATAGTAATTATAGTTGGTATACCAACACATGGACATGAAAAAATATTTGAATGTGCGATTAAATGGTAAACAATGCATCTTGAAAATAGAAAATAAGAAGTCAGAGCAAGATCAAAGCCTTGTTCAGATGGACAGTATGTAGGAAATGATGATAGCCATAAATTACTAGTTGGTTCATTGGGATATTCAAATGCAATCAATAATGGGAAAGAAGACCATGTAGATCCCTCTTTTCTTGATATAGAGATGTAGATGAGACCATCAAAGATATCACTATAGCTGTCTTTTGCATGGAGTTTAGCAAAGAGTCTTATAGGCATGCTCATGGTTCTCACTTTATTCTCACCAAATGTATTCAAAGGAGTAGGATATGTTAAGCTTAGAGATGAACTCCCAAGGGTAGTGATGCATTGGAAAGAGGCATCCATGATTAAATTGTGAAGGATATGACAAAGAACATAGTTGTGAAGGAAATAGAGCTTGATGATACCATATAGTTGAGACCTAATGAAGGAGCATACCAATACATCAAAGAGAAATGATTAATTTTATAGTTCTAGTATCACTTGAGTATGTCAAATGATAGTGTATAAAGTAGATATGGGAATGATGCAAATTTCCATGTACTTGGGAAGAGTAGTAGGCCTATTGTAAGGCTAGACAGTTAAAGATCAAGATAGCTCAAATAGGTGCAATAGAGAGACATATGAAATCAATGATAGTCACTATGAGTGGTCATAGAGAAGAATAAGAAGACATTGGGGTAGCAAGCATGATGAAATTTCCTAGCAAAAGTGATAGTCCGTCATTGAAAAGGATGAATATAAATTTTTTGATGATGTAAGAGACATCACTTCAATTCTTGCCATGAGGAGTAGCTTAGAGACTGAACTTGAATATGGGAAGTGTTTCATCAAAATTTCAAGACCTCATACAAAGTGTAGTGGTCATAAAATCAAGAGACAATGAATTTTTATAGCTCTATTTTATAGATTTGGTATGAATAAAATGGAGAAGTGGACAACAAAGATCCATATGATAGTCCATAAATAGGAAGAAATAACAAAATTTCATCATAATTTAGTGATATAGATCAAGTATGTAGTGTAAGGAAAGTGGTAGGGAAAAAATTCCTTCCTAATGCAAAATACTAATGAGAGAAGTGCAAAGAAAACATTCATTTAACAAGTTACATTCATTTGAGATACACATTCACAAAACATAAGAATAGACAAATCCATCACACATAGAGATAACACCAGATTTACGTGGGAAAACCCTTAAGGGAGAAAAAAATCACACACCAAGTAAGGTCACTTTGTATTATAGTAAATAGATTACATATAGAGTTACAAACTTCACTCTTAGGTGTTAACACACAATAGGAGTACAATACCTTGGTCGACCTCACTCATAGATTACAGTTCACCTCTCATTGTTACAATGCTCATAAAAGAATATAGCGTAAAACCACTCAACCACCCTCTTCATTGAGCCACACACAATTAAATTTTGATATAGAGAATTTGAATTTACATTCAATGCATCTTGTTGTTCATCTGATCTAATTTGATCTCGATCACCTTTGAAAATTGTGCCGTTGTCATGAAGATCAAATCTTTATTTAATTTTTCATTAGAGTAGTTGTGCCAATGTTGGTTACTAGGCGAGCTTACCGCATTCATACTAATGAAATCTATGCAATTCACAACAAGGATGTGAATTGCACGATCATCTAATTGATAATTGCCATCTACATATACACGTCACCAATATGGTCCCCAAAGTACCACTGAACACCTCGAGTCTCACCAATGAGAATGGACAAGACTTCATCAGGAATTCCAAAGAGACTTTTGTTAAAGTCACATCGACTAACCAAAGTCACATTGACAAGAAAATTCTAGTCTTCTATCAGCATGTCATAGAGACATCAACAAAACTCCCATCGACATTGCTCTATCTCACCAACAACAAAAGGAATTGCCAAGTTGAGAGAAACCCAAACTTCAAAACCTTCCATTAGAGGTTAGAAAATTCCTAAAACCCATGACAACAAGGATATTGTCATGTTGGAAGGTTATGAATCTCACAAACCTTGTGACATCAATTCTAAGGTTCTAGATTTTAGCGATAGTTTTAAAATGAAAGAAAATAAAGGGAAAAGCACTAGGTCTTTAAGAGAGGTTCAAGCCAGAAAGTTGAGGCATATTATTCAACAAGATCCCACTTGATGAAGACTTAGCAACTTCCTCTAAACTCAAATTTATTGAAAGTAATGGGCCCCAAGACCCATCAAATTGGCACAACACCTATACTTGTCTATGCTCATGGGCTTTGTAAATGCATTAGAGACATTCTCTAGAGTATGCACCTTTTCTAGATTAAATTTTCCATCCTCCACCATATCATAAATAACATGATACTGAACATCAATGTGCTTAATCTCGGCATGGAAAGTGGGATTTTTTTTGAAAAAAATATTACTCTGATTGTCATAGTAGATCATAATTTTCCATGCATTAAACCCAATATATAAACACAAATGTCTAAACCAAATGACTTCTTTGTAGCCATTTTTTTCTTCCATATACTCTACCTCAGTGGTAGATAAAGTGAGTACATCCTGCCACTTGCTCATCCAACTCACTACACCACCAAATAACATGAATATGTATCCATTAGTGGATCTTCTTCAATCAATGTCCCCTACCTAATCAGAATCCACATACCCACAAATGCTAAGAGATCTCTGTGATCCAACCAAGTTTCCATGATAACACAAAGCATACTCTGAAGTTCCCTTCAAATATCTAAAAAATCTCTTCACAACATCCCAATGTGGTCTTCGTAGATTAGCCATAAATAGACTAAGTACTCCCACTACTTGGGAAATGTCTAGCCTTGTACAAACCATTTCATACATTAAACTACCAACAACACTTGCATAAGGCACTCTAGTCATATCCTCCATCTCAATAGGAGACTTTAGACAATCTTCAATAGATAGCTTCGTTCCCTAGAACACTGGAACAACTAGCTGCTTGCAATCTGTCATATCAAATATCTCAAGGACAATACTAATATACTTTCCTTGGCTGAGCCAAAGGTTTCTACTTCCCCTATCCCTCTTGATTTCCATTCCTATACTAAACCTTGCTGCACCTAAATCTTTCATTTCAAAGTATGCTACCAACTAAGATTTTAAAGTAGAAATCATACCCTTACTATTCCCAAAGAATAACATATCATCCACATACAGGGAAATAATAAGTAGATGATCATTTTCAGTTTTGTAATAAACACAATGATTTGATTTTGATCTCACAAATCCAAATGACAACACAAAGGTGTCCAACTTTTGGTACCACATTCTAGGAAATTGCTTCAAACCATACATGGATTTCTTTAACTTGTAAACCGAGTTTTCTTTACCTTTTTCAACAAAGTGCTTAGGCTGGGACATATAAATTTATTCTTCTAGTTCTCCATGAAGAAACACTGTCTTCACATCCATTTGCTTGATCTCTGAGTCATACGTTGTTGCAATTGACAAAAAAAATCTAATAGATGTCAACTTAGCTACAAGAGAAAAAAATTCTCCATAATCAATTCCCTCCACTTGGGAATAACCTTTCACGACCAACCTAGTTTTATACTTCTCCAAACTACCATCTAGACCAATTTTTTTCTTAAATACCCTTTAATAGCCAATATGCTTTTGCCCCTTTAGGCAAGGGTACCAACTCCTAGGTTTCATTCTTTTCAAAGATGCCATTTCCTCATTCATGGCTTGCAACCAAGAATTTGAGTCAGACATATTAATTTCCTCTTTCATAGTCCTAGGCTCATTAGTGCTAGTAATCAAATCATAGGCATAGTCCAAATCCAACATAGAAAATCCATACGTATCAGGTTGACACTTTTCACATGTAGACCTCCTCACAGGCTGAAACTGAGGTTGTGGTTCTTCTTCTTTAGAACTATTAGAGCTACTAGAACTCTCCTTAGTTTTAGGTACACTTTTTAGTTCCTCTTTATTTGGAGTTTGAGGAATTTCAACTACATCATTCTTCTTTTCTCTTTCTTCTATCTTTGACTGCAAATCAACTAATGAAGGCTTCAACTCACCAAAGATTACACTTCTTCTATACAAAACCTTTGTAGTAATAGGATTCCAAAGCTTGTATCCTTTCACACCAATGCCATAGCCAATGAAGATACATTTGAAAGCCTTGTTCTCCAACTTTGATCTTTTCTCATTCAACACATATGCATATGCCTCACAACCAAAGAAACAAATATGTCTTAGAGAGGCTTCTTACCAGACCACACTTCCAAAGGTATTTTTTCAACAATAGTTGAGGTGGGTGAATGATTAATCAAGTAACATGTTGTAGCCATAGCCTCAACCTGGTACTTCTACTTCAGACCAAAACTGCTCAACATACTTCTTGCTCTTTCCATTAGTGTCATGTTTAACCTCTCAACAACTCCATTCTACTGTGGAGTATAAGGCATAGTTTTATGCCTTTTAATTCCATGGTCTTTGCAATACCTTTCAAAATATATAGAACAAAACTACCACCATTGTCCATCCTCAAGAATTTAATTTTTCTTCCAATCTGATTTTCTACCAAGTTTTAAAACTCTTTAAATTGACCGAACATTTCTGATTTACTTTTAAGAAAGTATACAAATTCCCTTCTCAAAGAGTCATCAATAAAATAAACATAATATTTAGAATTTGATAACGAAGGAACATCCACTGGACCAAATACATCAGAATGAACATAATCTAGTATGCCAGAAGATTTATGAGGACTTGAATAAAATGAAACACGGTGTTGCTTTCCATAAATGCAATGTTTGCAAAAATCATCAAGCCCTTCAACTATATTTTTATTTTTCACAGCTTTTAAGCCTCTCTCCTATGTGACTGAGTCTATGATTCCACAACATGGTTTTCTCTACTGGGAGTTTCACCTCCAAGGAATTTGCACCCAAAGGAGCTTCATTCTCCTCTACACAAGCAACTTTGCTTGACTTTATAAAGATGTTACATTGAACAGGACATGCATACATGTACAAAGTGCCTATGCATGCATCCTTATCCAACACCATTGAGCCTCTATTCATCGTACAACCTCCACTCAAGAAATAAAATTGAATGCTAACATTATTTAGCTTACTAACAGAAAGAAGGTTATGAACCAAACCTAGTATGTTTAGTACACCATCAATTCCTTTGATTCTTCTTAGGGAATTGGATTTCGACTCTTCCATGACCAACAATTTCTAGAGTTGAATCACTTGCCAGGTAGACCTTTACACTAGCATACTTTTCATACTTAGTGAGTCAATCTCTATGAGATGTCATGTGAAAAGATGTGCTTGAGTCAATCAGCCAAACATCATCTGATGCTTAAGTCACCAAGGTAACAATGAAGGCATCTACATCACTCTAAGAAGAGTCATTGTCCAAAGCGTTCTTCTTCTTGTTTTGTCCTCCTTACAATCATTTTAGATATGATTCATCTACCCATAGTTCCATCATTTCACCTTGGATTTCTTACCAGGAGACTTTGATCTCCCTTTAGATTTGGATTTAGACTTCTTGTCTTTCTTCTTGCCTCTCTCCTTTGATCTACCCCGAACAACAAGAGCCTCCTTGGCCATTTTAGAAGACTTCCTTTGCATTTATTTTGACAACAGCGAGTCAACCATGTCTTCCATCTTGAAAGTAGTTGTTGTACTTCCAATAGCCATTACCAGATGATCCCAAGTGTCGAGTAAGGAACATAACATAAGAATACAATGATCCTCCTCCTTTATCTTCACACCCATAAATGCAAACTAAGCAACAATCATATTTAATGAATTTAGATGGTCTAATATAGATGCACCTTCTTCCATCTTCAAGGAGTACAAATTATTCCTCAATGTAAGAACTTATGAAAAGAAACAATAGGATCAAGAGACTAAACATAGCACAAAGAGAGAGACAAGATGAGAGAATATGATTATTGTATTCTCAATATGCATGAAGATGCTCAATGAAGATAGACTATGAAGATGGAAAATTACAAGCATGTACAAGGCTTGCTTATAAAGGAAAGCTAGGACAAAATGAAGGAACATGAATGAGACAAGTGTCACAATCATGTGTGTGGTAGGTAGAAAGAAATAATAGATAATTCCATGAAAGGTGGATCACCCACCAAAGGTAGAATTATCATGCCACGAAAAGTGGATATAAAAAGGTGATAACTAGATCACACCACAAAGAGTGGAATTTATCCTACACACACTTCCCTAAGTGTCCAACTCATATCTCTCAATGTATGCACAAACCTAGATGCAAGATGCAAATAACTAGGTGTCAGAAGTGCAACCTATAATGATATGCATTCCCTAAGTAAGCTTAAGTAAAGTGTAATAAGTAAAATAATTATTTACACCAACACCCCCCCTTAAGTGCAACTGAGGGAATGAAGACTCAAGCTAACCATGCAAGATAAAATGCAAGATGGGTCCCGACAACTGAGCCATGTTAAGTACCCATGTACAAATGCAATGCAATCTCTCACAAGTGGAGTAAAGATAGAAAAACCTAGTGGGAAAAAACTACCCCCCAAAAGAGAGATGAAATAAAAAAGTCTATGAACATAGCATGAGAAGGAAAATACCCCATGTGAGAAAAAATTTCCCCCATACAAGAGAAGAAGAAGAGAGACAAGGTAGCCCCCCCTCAATGTACAATGTTCACCCATGAAAGATGCTCGAGAAGGAATGAAGAAGCTGCTCCAAAATTGTCGAACAACGTTCCTCCCCTTAGGAGGAAACAATACCAAAGGTGCATGAATGAAGTCTCCCCAATCCACAAGTGAAGAGGGAAGAACCCTCAAAATGTAAGGAGTCTCTGAAATCTACTCAAATTTCCCTGTCTTGATGCTAAAAGATTCCTTTCCCAAACCATGTGAAGCTGAAATGTAGTCACTTCCTAGAACCTGTGAGAACCTTGTTGCAACAACACCCTCATCCACTAAAAAAGATAACTCAAGATCTAGCAAGGATGTAGGTAGAACATACTCCAAAGATGATGTATCCTCAAGAGAGAAAGTGGCATCCTCCAATTGTTGTATATATGCATCCAAAATCACATCAACCTCGAAAGACTAATCATGTAGAGGAGGGTTAGAGTGTTCCCTCGCAACAACTGAAGAAGAATTACCTTCATCAAAGAGAAGATGTAAGTAATCAAATGTGTCTCCCAAATATGCAATGTAGGACTCCATAAACAAGCTGCCATTGTCTGACAAGTAGTCATCCCATGAAACTACTGCTGGAAGACAAGATATATAGTTTTGTACTGAATCACAAGGTACTGAAATTGTCAAAACACAAGTATCATCAGGTACATTAGTCAATGTAGGAGATGGAGTATCAACAATAGTCTCAAGAACCTCAGGAGTAGTGAGCACTCCAAGATTCAAGTAACCATACTCATTCTCCTCAAGTGTGTCCACACTAGGGTGAATTAAATCATCAATAGGAGCAAAATATGAGAAGGTGTAGAACTGAGAATGATGATCAACCTCCCCAACGACACAAAGAGCCTTGCTATGCAAATCCTGAACAATGATAGAATCTGGTGTGAAATCTACACTCTTTCCTGTACCACTATGTGTAATCTGATAGATGGAAAGGATGTTCCTTGACAAAGTAGGGACACATAGAATATCATTAAATGCTCCACCTTCAATGTCAATAGATCCCTTACTGCCAAAGAAGTGTTGTTGGCCATCAAAATGGGTGGTGATGAACAAGAATAAAATGAAGAGAACATATCCTTGGAAGAATTCATATGATGTGAAGCTCCTGAATCAAGGATCCACCTATCTGAATTGGAATCTACAACTACAAGAAATACTTGCCCCTTATGTTTCTCATATTGAGATGGTGAAGAAGAAGGAGAAGAGCTTGATGTTGTTTCCATGAGAGTTGTACCTTTTCCCTTAGAAGAAGAAGTGGAAGAATATGAGTTCTTCTCCTGATATGTAGTTGGAAAGCTGATGTTGTTCTTCTTAAGGATGTTTTTCAACTCATCAATTTGCTTAACATGACAACGATGCTCCTCATGACCAAATTTTTTGCAATATGCACATCTTGGTTTCTCCTTCTTGCTCGAATTGTTATTCTTTGAAGAATATGATGACGAGCCTTGTTGTGGAGGAGTGGATTGTTTGTTCTCTCCTTGTGGATTTGGTGAAGATTGCTTTTGGTCTTTACCTTTTCCTTGCTTGTTGTTTCCATGATTGACCACCAATGATTTTGAAGTTGAAGACTTGAGAATTTCCATTTTCATCAACTTTTTTTTCTCAAGAATCAAAAGATCTGTGAGAGACTCAAAATATGGTGATGTGAAGTTGCTTATTGTCAATATTTGAGTCTGAAAACTTGAAACAAAGACTGCATACTCAACTGGAAGTTTGTCCAACAAGCTGAAGACCAATTGATCATCCTCTTTTTCAATACCATAATATTTTAGTTGTGCTCTTAGCTCATTTTTCTTAGTGACATAATCATGAATTGTGTCAAAATCCTTGGGATCAAGGCTTAGGAGATCATGTTCAAGTTTATATTCCTTAACCTTATCAACCTTTCCATACAAATTAGCAAGCTTATCCCAAGCTTTCTTGGCTATAGTACATTTATCAACATGAAAAATGAGATCATCTGAAATGAAATTTCTTAGTGTACCCAATGCCATTATGGTTCCATCAATGTAGTAAATTAAACCTTTTTCCATTAGTTTACTCCATGCATGTACTTTCCATGTAGCATAATTATGTGCAATTAAGAGTGGAACTTTAGATGAACCCATGATGGAATGCAAGAGCACAATAGAGAAATTAGGAACAATAACACAAGAGACACTCCCCCCCCCCCAAACTCACTCAATCAAGTACCCCCCCAAAGAGATGATTTTGGCACTTTATAATGCAGTGCGTGTATAATAAGGAACTTGCAACTTGGCTAAGTGGACTTATGATTTCTGATTTAAAAATTTCCAACAATAGGTTGAGAAAATACTAGAACAATGAAGCATAGACTTGAATTCATATCTATGCAATACAAGTGCCAAAAAGGCCAAAAATGACCATATGCTGAAAGTACAAAATCCACTCAAGATTGCTTTAAATTGATTGCAGATTCAAGAAGTAGATGAAAAATCATGACTTAAAAAAAAATGACACTTGAATAGGAGTTCATATGTGCCTGAACGGAGCCCTGGAAATTGCAGAAATGAGGATTGGATAGGTATAGTGTTAAAAAACTGCAAATTCTAGAAAATCTGTCCACTAAAATCAGAAACTGAGTACATAGCTACTAAGTACATGAAAAATTATCCCAAATAAAAAAAATTGCTCCAAAAAATGCCTCAAAATGAGCAATTTATGACCTTCCAAAGTTGAACTGCAAAATTGAAAAGCTCATTGGTGAGGGAGGCAATTTTTTTTTGTAACTGTTGATGTCATGCTGATGCAGAGTTGACATTAGCATTATATGCAATTAAATTTGATGTTTTCAGCCTCATCAAATAAGAATATTCGTCCAACCTGAGAATATTCTCTAAGCTCGAGCATAAATTTGACGTCTATTTGCATGTCACGCCATAACCCGACCCTAGTTAGAATATGCTCATTAGTATATGAGAAGCCGATGCTCAATTTCAGAATGATGTCACCAGGTGAAAAATTTGAAGTCACCGGTAATTTTGACCATTGTATGATCGTTTGAAACCCAAATGCTGGGATCTTTTTTTGAATGCTGACTATCGGCTGTTGGGGATGCAACCAATGATTGGAAATTCTCGGCTGGTTTATGGGAGCTCGTAGGTGCTAACAAGAGGCTGCCACTTGGCAATGTGGTTGTGGGCTGCAAGGACTCTATTCTAGTACGATGTGGTACAGACAAGTCTGCGGACCTATCTTGTCTACAAAATATAATATGTTTTTTTCAATTTTTTTAATTTTTTGATTTTGTAAAATCAAAACAATACAAAATATTTTGATTTTTGATTTACAAAATAAAAAACTCCAAAGAAATTTTTCATGGGGTTAAAATTTTTTAAAAAAATTCAAAAATTTATGATTTTTTTGAAATATTGAAATTTTTTCCAATGGATAAATTGAAATTTTTTAATTTTTTTTTTTCAAAATTTTTCAACAGAATTTTGTAGAACTATAGAAGAATTGAAAACATACCCAAATTGGCAAATTTTTTCAATCTAGACCTCTCGATGTCAAATTTTGATGAAACGAAAGGCAATCCCAATTGGAAATGGCCTTCTAAATTTGAATTTGAGGTCAAATTTGGTCTAGGATGCACCAAAATGCTGCTGCTCGTCAGATTTGCCTCTTGACCACCTTCACACGAACTAAGATCTCCCACCAATGGCTATGCAAAAGACCTCCAACTAATCTGATACCATGTAAGAACTCATGAAAAGAAACAATAGGATCAAGAGACTAAACATAGCACAAAATAGAGAGACAAGATGAGAGAATATGATTATTGTATTCTCAATATGCATGAAGATGCTCAATGAAGATGGACTATGAAGATGGACAATTACAAGCATGTACAAGGCTTGCTTATAAAGGCAAGCTACGACACAATGAAGGGACATGAATGAGACAAGTGTTGCAATCATGTGTGTGGTAGGTAGAAAGAAATAATAGATAATTCCATGAAAGGTGGAATTATCATGCCATGAAAAGTGGAGGTAAAAAGGTGATAACTAGATCACACCACAAAGAGTGGAATTTATCCTACACACACTTCCCTAAGTGTCCAAATCATATCTCTCAATGTATACACAAACCTAGATGCAAGATACAAATAACTAGGTGTCAGAAGTGCAACCTATAATGATATGCATTCCCTAAGTAAGCTTAAGTAAAGTGTAATAATTAAAATACTTATTTACACCAACACTCAGGAATAACTTATTCACTAGAGACTTCCCTTGATAAATTTCACCAAGTTTCTTCCATAAAGAAGATGTAGTCTTCTCCTCATGGATGTTTAGGAGAACAAAATTGGCCAGAAAAAGTATTATCACCCCTCTAGCTTTTCTATTTATGAGGTCCCAATATTCTTGTTTCATACCTTGTGGCATAGTTCTAGACACAACAATCTAGAGGTCTCTATCCACAACAGGTCTTCCATTTTGAGTTTCTACAACTCAAAATTGTTACTATTGAACTTTTCAATTTCTACTCTTCCTAATGTGCTTTCCATCTCAAACTGTAAACAAGACAATCAATTTTTCACTACAAGACTCCCATTGAACAAGATTAGCACAAAAAACTAGCCCTACTCACAAGGATAACATAAATTTCCAGTCTCTGATACCACTTGTAAGGAAAGCGATAGTGCAACAATGCCTTCCTAATGCAAAATCCTTAGGAGAGAAGTGCAAAAAAAAATTCATTTAACAAGTTACATTCATTTGAGATACATATTCATAAAACATAAGAATAGAAAAATCCATCACACATAGAGATAACACCAAATTTATGTGGGAAAACCCTTACGAGAGAGAAAACCCACACACCAAGTAAAGTCACTTTGTATTATAATAAATAGATTACATATAGAGTTATAAACTTCACTCTCAGGTGTTAACTCACAACAATAGTACAATCCCTTGGTCGACCTCATTCGCAGATTATAGTTCACTACTCACTATTACAATGCTTGTAAAAGCATACAATGTAAAACCACTCAAACACTCTCTTCATCGAGCTGCACTCCATTTAATTTTGATACAGAGAATTTGAATTTACATTCAATGCATCTTGTTCATCTGATCTAATTTGATCTCGATCACCTTTGCAAATCGTGCTATCATCATGAAGATCAAATCTTCATTTAATTTGTCACTGGAGTAGCTATGGCAATGTTGGTTACCAGGTGAGATTCCCACATTCACACTGATGAAAACCACACAATTCACAAAAAGGATGTGAATTGCATGATCATCCGATTGATAATCACCATCTACATATACACGTCACCAATTGGGTCCCACCACAGGTCATCAACATGACAAAATTTGTTGAAGAAATTTTCCCCAAAGTCTCATCGACAAAAATGGACAATACTTCATCAAGAATGTCAAAGAGAATTTTGTCAAAGTCACACTAACTAGTTGAAGTCACATCAACAAGAATGTTCTAGTCTTCTATTAGCATGTTGAAGAGGCATTAGTAGAACTCCCATCATCATCTCTCTATCTCGCTGACAACAAAAGGGATCACCAAGTCAGGAGAAACCTAAACTTCAAAACCTTCAATCGAAGGTTAGGTAATTCTTGAAACCCATTAAAACAAGATCACCATGTCGAGAGGTTATGAAACTCACAAACCCCACGACATCGGTTCCAAGGTTCTAGATTTCAACGATAGTTTGACATTGAAATCTAACAAAGGGAAAAGTGCCAAGTCTTTAAGAGAGGCTCAAGCCAGCAAGTTGAGGCATATTTTCAACATGTAGATCTCAAAGGGCAACAAGAATGTATGGAAAAGAAGGATAGAGAACAAAAATCCAAGTGTGATGGGCATATCAAGTTTTAAAAGTGGAAAATATTCTCTATATGAGTACCTTTGTTGTTTATGCTTACTATATGGTGTGATAGATATAATGTGAAGAGTGTTGAGAAAGGTGCTTCTAGGTTGGCCTTAGTCAAACTAGCCCTCTTGAAGCATTTGAACTAGGTTGAATAACTTCAAGACATAGAGGTAGTTACATTGACCTAGAATTTGCAAGTATCATCAATAGGTTACACAGTGGATAGAAGAAGCATGGTAGTGATGTGCTTACATGGAAAATATTGAAGATTATAGTATTTCATATCATGCAAAAGAGGTTGATGGATCACAAGGGTCCCAGATGACAGTCAAAGTTGACAGTGGAAAATGGTTGCAAAAAAATCCATGATAAAGTGTAATACGAGGGTATTGAGGACTCCATATATCATTTTTGACATGTGCAAGGTAGCCCAATGGATAAGTATGCATATAAGAGGCATTTTGAGATTGTTGGAGGAATTTTTCAAGCACTTATGAAGGTTTAAGTGCCCAAAACCTATTCTATCTAACCCAAGGTAGTTTGGAAGACATTTGCAAGTTTTGAGGGGGTTATTTGGGCACATCATCAAGATGGAGTTGGAAATAGGGGTGGTTGAAGAACTTTTCCAGCCATTACCAAGTGTTTAGGAGCCAAATGAGGAACCTTATACATAGATGAGTCAAAGAGGAGGAATTTTATTCATAAAGAAACCTTTTTGGAGCACTTTTGGAGGTTCAAAAATAGCACCAACTCAGGTAGATGCCCAAAAAATTTGACCAAGAAAACTCATGTAACACTTTTTCTTTTTTTCTCAAGCACATTTCCTTTGTTGTAGCAAGCTATTGCACAAGTATAAGGCTCATATTTTAGGCATTTTTTCAATTAGTTCTTGTTGTTTACCAACTGCATATTGTAACTTTTATGAGTTCTTTCAAGCATGAACACTGTTGTAACTCATTTTCAGACTTGTACAACTTGTAAAACACACCTTTTATCAATAAAATTTAGTTGATTTTACATTCTCAAAGCTTTTTTCATTGTGTGCAAAGTGAAGATTGATGAATTTACTTGTGAAATATTATGTGCTTCCTCTTATGTATGTCTCTTTCAACACCTTTAGGAAAGATAGATCATATCTTCTGGGTAGGTCATATGAGTGTGTCAAGGATAGAAGCAACTAGTTGTGAAATCTTCTTTCCTTCTTGAGTTGTGAGTGTCCCACCTTTCTATGAAACACTTATTCATAGGTATGATAAAATTTGGAGTTGTGTTATGTTATAACCAAATAATTAAGCAATTGTGTGTGTCAAACAATAAGCTATAGGTCTGAGAAAAAAATTGCTGCATCACCTAGTTAGTTGTAGTTAATCATTTTCATACATTTTAAGTTATTATTAGTCTCCTCCTTACCCTTTTCCTTCAAAATAAGTAGGATTGATCAAGTTCTAGGTGATCAAGAAAATGAAACCAACCTTCTGTAGAGGTTCATTGCAAGCTTTAGGCAACCCCCAGGCCTAGGAGTGTTCCCATGGATCGATAGGTAGCTAAGTTGATAGCTTAGAACTAGGGTACATACTTTGTTGATAACACTTTTTGGCATGCTCGATGGAACTATTTGGACTATTTTAGTCTATAATTTTTCCATACATTTCTGGTATTTGGTGTGTATATTAGTGACTTCTACCTTTGGAGGCAAGAAAAAATACACTTGGCAACTCTGGAGAGATTTCTGCTAGTTTCAACAGTTCAAATGTTGGTATGATTCAAGTTTTTCATCAATAAATACACTTTATTCTAATTTTCTATCTTTTTGAATGAATAAGCATGTCTATGTTTCATGGGAATATGTCTCAGCACCCTTCATTTCATGAGAATGTTGTTCATACTCCTTTCTACCAAACATATCAAAGTAACCATATTGCTAGTTTTATCCAAAATAGCCCTGTAATTGCAAGTAACCAACATATTCAACATGATTACCACCCACCTACCCTTGATCAAACTTCATTTCAGTCTGTGTATGCTTAAAATCACCCTCAAGAAAATAAATTTATACCAAACTAGCTTTCTTATCACCATATTCAATCTCAAAATTTGGACAATTTGGGGATTAGTGACATCAAAAACATATTGCTTGACTGGAGTTAGAAATTGGGTGAGATCAAGTGGCAACAACAGTTTGAGTTGCATAGGAGGAGTTGGCTTACTAGGCTATCTAACGTCAACAAGAGCTAGAAATGGAAAAAAAGACAATATGAGGAGAAGCTTGCACAAGAAGATCTTGCAAAAGAGGAGCAGAAGAGGCTTTTGTTGGCTCCAGTTCAAAGGTTGGAAACTCAATCAACTATTTCTTTTCCAAATAATTTTTTTGAAGAAGTGGTTTCCAAGTTAAAAGTGCCAAGCTTCAAGCAAGGTGAGTCTCCTAAGTCTCCTAAATCGAATATTCTAAGTTTTAAAAGGACTCATCCATTGAAAGAACCTATAATTGAACAAGAATAACCTATATGTCTTCAAGAGACCAAGCCAATTCCTCAAGTTTCCTTGTCAAGTTATCTTTCCTGTCCTTCTACTATCCATCTTTGTCTAGGTGGACCTATTTCCTACCAAGAGAGTTGGCCTAATGAGAAAGCAAATGAGTTTTGTGAGGTAGAATAAGAAATAGTTTTTGCTATTACTTTAGTCGCACATGATAAGGAAAATGAAAAATGAGACCTATTGCAAATTAATTATCAGGAAAATAAGCTAGGACAATAGGGTATTAAGCAGAAAATAAGTGTTGAACATGAGATTCTAACAAGTTATTTGGATGAAATTCCTGGTTTTGTTGAACAAAGTTTGAATAAACAAGAATTTTTTCTACAAAATGGTGAAGTAATGAATATTTTATTCAATGAGCTTCTTGGTTTTGTTAATGAAGATGAAGAAAGCATACTTGTACTAACACCATTAGCGATTTTTGAGCAACAAGATGATGAAAATCACTTTGACAAGGTGTTGGTTCATCAAGAAGCAAGTGAAGACAACTTCATCTTGAGAAGTGAAGTTATTCAAGCTAAACAAGGAGGAGGACCAGAGCTTATTTGTCAAGGAAAAGGATTTAATGTATTTAATAATCAATAAGTCAATCATGAAGTTGAGATAGGACATGTTGTGCACAAGAGGGTTAATGAAGAGTTTGATGAAGAATTTTTCACAAGCACAATAGAGGAGTTTTGCTCAAATATTGTTAATAAGGCAACATTTCTTAAATCTAAAAATTGCGAAAAACATAATGAAATGGAGAAAGAAGACATGATTTTTCTTGTAAGATATGAGTTACCCCATGCCAATCAACATAGTGAAGTAGAGGAAGTACTTCATAAGCAAGAAAGCAACAAGAAGAGTTCCAAGTTCATCATTTAAATAGGATTTCCTATTAGGCATCTTGCCAGGACTAAGGACAACAAAGAAATACCAATCATGTTTGCACCCAAAAATGAGTTTTCCATCCAAAATGGTGTTGATCACGAAGTTGCAAAAAATGAAGAAGGGTTGTAGCTTACTTGTCCATTCCAAAATAGTAGTGTGCATCACAAGATGGAGAAGTAAGAGGTTTTGTCTATATTTTCATGAAGTTCTACACCTATTGGTTGGATTTTTATTTGTGCCTCATATTTCTCGAGCTATTCAAAATCATATGAAGCATTACATGTTGACTAGGAAAGGAAGTTACTTCAAAGAACTAGTTAATAGTTTTGTTTGACCAAGTTTAATTGTTAGTTAGTCTAGGAGTAGGTTATTTTTCCATTCCAATAAGTGATGTAGTGCACATTTTTTTTCAATTTTTCTTTCCTCCAAGTGCAAGTTGCACATTTTTTTCCAATTTGAGTCAATTTAGAGTAGTGGTTTCAGTTTGCTTTCCTAGTTTTTGAGTGTCTTGCAGCTATTTCTAGGTCTAGTTTTGAGTTGTTTTAGGTCTCTTGTTGAATCCATGCCCAATGAATAGGTTAAGTAAGTTGGAATTTCATGTTTTAGTAGGAAAAACAACCATAGAGGTCACAAAAAGTGTTAGTCATTTTTGCAAAATGTCTATTTGTTTAAGCACTATTTCATAAGTGAGTCAAAAATTGGAAAATTTGTGAATGGATGTTTTATTTTGAAGGGATCTTTGAAGTTTTATGTTATAATAGATATTTCTCTTAGTTTTGTTTCATACTTACTCTTACTGGAAGTTATTTTTATTTTCAAAAAATGAAGCAAAAACAAAGGAGTTCCATGTTGCACTTAGAATAGAATCTTTTAGCATTGATTTTGTAATTATCATTGAGTGAAACTTATTTTTTTCTAACCAAAAGTGATAGCCACATTGGGAGAAATAGGAGGGAAAAAGTGATGTGAAGAAGATGATACTTTTGTTTTGAATGAGTCTTCCTCACCTAGGGTTTTTGTTCATTCTTGTTTGTTCTTAACAACAGTGTATTTCTCCTTCTATGGAAGCTAGCAATTGAAGATAGTGGTGCATAATTTCTAGCTCTACATGAAATGAGTTGAAGAGGTGTTAGGAGAGAAAAAATAACTGGTTTATTACCTTACATGTGGGAAATCAACATGCCAACACTTTCAAACTAATATGGAAGCCAAGACCTCTTCAAGAAAAAAAACGTGGAGCTTTAGTTTGCTAATGCTTAGCTATAGGTATACAACGTGGTTATTTTTTTGTTTCAGTTTGTGATCTTTCAGAACTCCATGTGGAAATTCATTTATGATGACTGGAAGAAGTGCTAAGAAGGTCAAATCTCCTGAAAAGGTTCATCATTTTCTTCCATACAAGGTTATGTATGTGAATTCAATAGAATGCAGGTGTGTTACCTCTTGAAACCCTTTCATAGTTAGTTGAGTTTCAAAATTTGTTGAAAATAATAATTTAATGTTAATGTTTTCAAAGTCCTATAAAATGAAAAAAACCACTATCATTTTTCTCTTAAAACCCTCGTGTCTAAGTGAGCATTTAAAATACAGTCATATGATATGGTGAATTCATTAAATGCTATCGAATAGGCATTGGGATGCCCCTTGGTATTTTTCAAGAGGCCTATGCCATTCTTTGTGGTGTTATTAGTGATGTTACATAAAATTTTTAGTATCAAAGGAGAACAATCATATATCTAAAGAGGCAATAAGTAACCAAAGACCAAGTAACAAAGAGAAGATTGGAGTCACAAAGGAAAAGAAATAGTCAAGGTCAATTTTTATAGTTCGAAAGGATTAATAGTTTTGAATCTAATGAGGGATTCTAAGCTAAAGAATGACTCAACCTATGCAAAGACAGTTATAGTCTTTTAGTAGGGGAGAGGCATATTGATATGTGAAAGATGATAGAGAAGATGAAACAAGATTGCAACTAATGGGGATAGTTTTTTTTTTTTTTTTTAAGAGACATGAATGCATTGGATAATAGATTATATGATGAAGAATGTATATGTGGGAGAGAGGTCTATGCCAAGTATCAATGAGCAGATCATAGAAAATCAATGGATATGTTTGTCATTTTATCAATAAAATCACAATGAGCATTGAAAATAGTTGAATCTCTTGGAAAATGTGCCTGATTCTATGACAGTAAATATAGTTGGTATACTGACACATGGAGAGGATAAACTATTTGAATATGCAATTAAATGGTAAACAATGCATCATGAAAATAGAAAACAAGACAGTCAAAGCAAGAGCAAAGATCTGCTTAGATGGACAACATGTAGGAAATGATGATAGCCATAGATTACCAGTTAGTTCATTGGGATATTCAAATGAAATTAGTAATGGGAAAGAAGACCCTGTAGATCCCTCTTTTCTTGATATAGAGATGTAGTTGAGATCCTTGAAGATATCTCTATAGATATGTCTTTTGCATGGAGTTTAGCAAAGAGTCTTATAGGCATGCTCATGGTTCTTGCTTATTCTCACCAAATGTATTCAAAGAAAAATTTGACCATGGTTTTTCTTTAGATTATCATGATTTTGGTTGTAGGACATGTTAAACTTAGAGATGAACTCCCAAGGGTAGTGATGCATTGGCAAGAGGCATCCATGATTAAATTGTTAAGGATATGAAAAAGATCATAGTTGTGAAGGACATAGAACTTGATGATACCATATAGTTGAGACCCAATGAAGGATCATACCAATACCTCAAAGAGAAATGATTTCATGTTACAATTCTAGTATCACTTGAGTATGTCAAATGATAGTTTATAAAGTAGATATGGGAATGATGCAACTTTCCATGTACTTGGGTAGAGCAGAATGTCTATTAGAAGGATAGATAGTTAAAGATCAAGATAACTCAAATAGGTGCAAGAAAGAGACATATGAAATCAGTGATAGTCAATATGAGTGGTCATAGAGAAGAACAAGAAGATAGTGGGGCAACAAGCATGATGACATTTCCCAACAAAAGTGATAATTCATCATTGATAAGGATGATTATAATTTTTTTGATGATTCAAGAGATATCACTTTAGTTATTGCCATGAGGAGTAGCCTAGAGTTTGAACTTGAATATGGGAAGTGTTTCATCAAAATTTCAAGACCTCATACAATGTGTAGTGGTGATAAAACCAAGAGATAGTGCATTTTTATAGCTCTATTTTATAGACCAGGTGTGAATAAAATGGAGAAGTGGAAAACAAAGATCCTTATGATAGTCCATAAATAGGAAGCAATGAATACAATTCATCATAATCTAGTGATAAAGATTAGGTCAACATATCTCAAAGGATAACAAGAACATACAAACAAGAAGGATAGATAAAATAAAATACAAGTGTGATGGGCATATCAAGTTTTAAAAGTGGAAAATATTCTCTATATGAATACCTTAACTATTTATGCTTACTGTATGGTGTGATAGCTATAATGTGAAGAGTGCTAAGAAAGGTGTTGCTAGATTGACCTTAGTCAAACTTTCCCTTCTTGAATCACTTGAACTAGGTTGGATAACTTCAATACATGGAGGTGGTTACATTGACCTAGAATTTTCAAGTATCATCAATGGGTTACATAGTGGATACAAGAAACATGGTAGTGATGTGCTTACATGGAAAATTTTGAAGATTACAATATCTCATGTCAAGAGAAAGAGGTTTATGGATCAGAGGAGTCTCAAATGATAGTCAACAATAAGATGACAGTGGACAATGGTTGCAAAAAAATCCATGATAAAGTGTAGTAAGAGGGTAATTGAGGACTCCTTATGTCATTTTTGACATGTGAAAGGTAACCCAATGGATAATTATGCATATAAGAGGTAGTTTGAGACTGTTGGAGGAAATTTTCAAGCACTTATGAAGGTTTTAAGTGCCTGAAACCCAAGGCAGTTTGGAAGACATTTGCAAGTTTTGAAGGGGTTGTTTGGGCACATCATCAAGCTAGAGATAGAAATAGGGGTGGTTGAAGACCTTTTCCAACTATTACTAAGTATTTAGGAGCCAAATTGAGGAACCTTATCCATAGATGAGTCAAAGAGGAGGAATTTTCTTCATAAAGACACCTTTTTGGAGCACTTTTGGAGGTTCAAAAATAGCACCAACTTAGTTGGATGGTCAAAAAGATTTGACCAAGTAAACTCATGTAACACTTGTTTTTTTTCTCAAGGAGATGTCCTTTGTTGTAGCAAGATGTTGCACAACTATAAGGCTCATCTTTCAGGCCTTTTTTCAGTTAGTTCTTGCTATTTACCAGCTGCATATTGTAACTTTTATGAGTTCTTTCAAGCAAGAACAATATTGTAACTGATTTTCAGACTTGTACAAGTTGTAAAAAACACCTTTTATCAATAAAATATTTAGTTTATTTTACCTTCTCAAATCTTGTTTCATTGTACGCAAAGTGAAGATTGATGAATGTACTTGTGAAATCTTATGTGCTTCCTCTTATGTGTATATCTCTTTCAACACCTTTACGGAAGATAGATCATATCTTCTGGGCAGGTCATATGATTATGTCAAGGATAGAAGCAACAACAAGTTGTGAAATATTCTTTCCTTCTTGAGTTGTGAGTGTCCCACCTTTCTATGAAACACTTATGCATACATATGATGAAATTTGGAGTTGTTTTATGCTACAACCGAATCATTGAGCAATTGTGTGTGTCAAACAATAAGTTATAGGTATGAGAAAACAATTTAGTGCATCACCTAGTTAGTTGTAGTTAATCATTTTCAAGAATTTTAAGTTATTATAAGTCTCCTTCTTACCATTTTCCTTCAAAATAAGTAGGATTTATCAAGTTCTAGGTGATCAAGCAAGAGGAACCAACCTTCTTTGGAGGTTCATTCCAAGCTTTATAAAACCCATAGGCCTAGGAGTGTTCCCATGTATCAAAAAGTAGATAAGTTGATAGCTTAGCACTCGGGTGCATACTTTGTTGAACACAATATCATGTCTATTTATGTGATGAAATTAATGTTATCTCTTATAGTTGCACCCTAGCTAAGTTGTAGGACTTAGCACTTTAGAGAAACATGGAACCACTCCTAGGCTATGGGTCACCTAGAACTTGGAGTGAATCTCTAGATAAGGTTGGCTCCTAGCCGGTTATCACCTAAAGCTACTCTACTCTACTGAATTGACAGGGAAAATGGATAGAGAAAACATAAACTGAAAGCTGAAAGTGAAATTAGAAGGTGATACACCAAACTATAAAGGACTATGAAACTCAAAATTTCATGCACTTGCTACAATAACAAAAATTATGCTTACACAACTTATTACTACATGCTTTTGCATAAGTGCTTCACAAAAAGGTCCTGGTGCTCAGACTCCTAGGAGAAAAAAAACTTCATAGCTAAAAGCCATTTACATTTTTTTGACACATTTTGCAACTTGCATTAGCATACTTTTTTGCATAAAGGTACTAAAATACGAGAAAAAATTATAAGGAAATGGACATTACCTCACAAATAAATTGATCAAGTACACAATAATGCAAAGAACAAGTAGGAAAAATCTCATATCAATTCCATCCAAGGCCTTCACTATATTTAATGTCAAAAGTATGAGTTACAAAAGCATGCTAAAATATGACAAAGGACTCCAAAAGTCACTAAGTACAAATATATGTAAAGAATAACTCCCTCCAAATGAGTCAACAAAGTAACTATATCTCACAATTCTATCCCAAAATCCACCAAAAGAGGAACTGAAAACTGATTGGGGTTGGATATCCCTAAAAAGCCATGAATCTAGAAACTACATCTCCTCCAAAAGAACTCCCATGTGTGAAAAAGGCTAAGTTTGACCATACCAAGCATCTAGGCATGCAAAACCATGCCCTATATTCTCTCATAACCTCCAACAAAGTGAATAAAATCCCCTACATGCTCTCCCCATGTCAACTTAACCACCTTAAACCAACCCCATTATTTTTTGAACCATGAAGACTCCTTCAAAATTCATTACACATGTAAGGTACATGTTCAAACTTGTCCCTAAAATAGCATTTTTGACTTAAATAATTTATAACTTCATTATTCAAATAAAAAATTCTTTACAAATTTAAAAATCAATGCAAAATTACATGCCTCCTTAACCTAACCTTACATAGGTCAAAGCAAAAATATAAATCATAAGTATGAAACTCATGGTTACAAAAAAACACAAGGCATTAGGCATAAGACTTATAGACTAAACCTACATTGAATATTAGTTTGCATTGTATTTTTCAAAACTATGACAAAAAATGCCACTTTGGCATATGTCGACTTAGGGTTATGAAAATGAAAGTAAGGAAAAATAATACAAGGCATTTCATTTACACTTGAAACTTCTTGAAGAAGCCACTATCAACACAACAGGATTTCTATAGATTTTCATTACAAAATTTGCAAGATACAGAGGATTTTCATTGTTACTTGACAAGAATTGGCTCTTTGATGCTTAGGTAAGCCTTCTAGAAATATTATTTGGTATTTTTTCCTCATTTTTTGAAGGTAAAAATGCTCAAAAATTGAGCCATTCTTGAAGAAAAATAAATAAAATATCTTTTTGAACTTGCATTCTTGCAAAATTTGAAGATTCTATGCATTGAATGTATTAAAAAATGCATTCTCTCTTTTATTTTCATTGCTCGACCCTTTACTCATATGCTGGGTTTAGAAAACTTGCGTTCCATTTCACTTCTCAATGGCTATATTTGTATTGCATTTTTTTATATGCTGGGTTTAGAAAACCTGCATTCCATTTCACTTCTCAATGGCTATATTTATATTGCATTTTTTTGTAGATTTCATGGCTCAACCTTGCATATATTCTACTTCATGTTGTTTTATGATTTTGGGTTTTAGATTTTTGCATTTTGAGAATAAAACATCTCTCCCAGGCTGTGGCCTTGAGAGCAAAAAGTAGGTTTTCATTTCCTTTTAATCATAGGCTATGGCATTAATTCATGTATTCTGGGAAAGAAAATAATTAGAAACCCTCCTCCCTCTTTCAAGGTTTCATTTCACACTTCCTTGTTAAGCAAAGAAAAACATCTCTTTGTATATTTTTCATTATTTGCATAACACTTGATATTAGCAAATAAGAATGGTTTTCCATACTCCATGACCATGTCTATATGTTCCTTTGCACTTAATGACATCTCTGAAATGGGTTAACAAAACCCTCAGTCCCTAGTTCTACCTTCATATCTTCATGGCCATGGCTTTTGAACTTTTGGGTCTACCCGTGGCTTGAAGGATTCACTTCATGCTCTGTTATGCTCAAAACACTAAGGAAAACCTAGTATTCTTGTAGGATTTTATTATTTCAATTTTCTTGCTCTCACTTTGAGATCTAGAAATCTGCTTCAAATCTCTCTTGAAACTTGTTTCAGCCTCAATAACCTGCTTGATTTTGATACTAGTGATGCATAGTCTATATAGCTTTTTGCAACTCAAAATTTCTTCTTGCAAAGCATAGCTCACTTTGCACTTGTGAAAACTGTAGCTTCTATTTGCTATTGAAACCCTACAAAGATTTGAGGGTTCAACCTTCATTGCTCTATGTTTAATGATTGTATGGTACTCTTACCACTACGTAGACTGTCACATGCTATTAAGCTGAAAGCCTTGATGTTTAGTGTGATCACCAACCTTGTCACCTTTACATGATATTGAATATCTTAAGCAACATCATATCACCATTGTTAAACATTTCTACCATTATTATGATGGTTGTTGAACACTTCTTCTCTTGACTATTACTATTATCCCAATGTCTTTGTACCTATGATCAATGCATTGTCATTGTTTCTCTCTCTTGGGATCTATGACTATATCTTACTTGATGTGAATTATTTTTCCCTTGCTAGTCTTCATGTCCCATATCTCCATGACATTGTACCCTTCAGGTGAATTAGACTCTTCTCATTGACCCTAGGTCTTTATTTTCTATCATGTCACTTTAATGTTGCTGTCATAAAAGGAATCAAACCGTCTTTTGGAAACCATGATCTCTGACAAGCTATCTCTACTATTTGTTCATTGTCACTTGTGATGAATGTGAATCTTGACTAAAGCATGATTTGCTTATGGGCCTGTCATTCTGTATCAAAATTTTCATTCCATACTTGACTTGCCATGTTTTATATTTATCACTTGACATTCACCACCTCAAACCTTGAGCATTGTTTGCTTCATTAAAGAGCATTTTTGTTTTGGAAAAACATATTGGCTTGGTAGCTTTGTACATGTATTTCATTTCACTTAACATTTATAGTTGTTCCCCCCTGATAACCCATATAATTCTTTGACAACAATTGATGAATCTTGCTATCTCATGACATGATGTACATTAGAAACAGATGCTCATACTATACTTTGAAATGAATTTTATGTTTTTAACATAATGATCTACATGCATCCTTCCATGCTTACTTAAAAAAAAAATATGCTATTTTTGACTGTGACTAAAAGATCAACCACAGTCAGGAACAATGTATGCTTTACTTAGGTAAGCATAAGGAAACAAGTTACTTTTCGTACTCCGTTAAAACACAAAAAACAACATGTTGGTCTCAACCCTTCTGGGAGCCACATTTTATCCCACATGATTTAATCAGATAAATCAAATACAATGATGATTCACCTATACCTACACAAGAATCAAACATATTAGATAAAAATAGGGCATATGATAAATGCATTTGATAATTCCTTTGTTTTCCTAGACATTTGTGGTATGCAAGTTGTTTTAATGTAGATGAAGGTCAAGATATATGTTTATAGATGTTTGCAAATATACTGGTTGGTGATCCCTCATTGCTCTAACCAAACCTCATCTCACTCATGCAAGAATCCTAGGAGTAGCAAGGAGCAACAATTGGAGACTAGACAAATATGAGGGACTAAAGTTGATGTAGGATAGACAATTGGGATTCGTCATTTAGGCAATGATGGATCCCCTATATTTATATGTTCATTTTTTTTCTATTTACAAATGTATAGTTTTTCTTTTATTTGCATTAAAATAGTTAGTTCCATGGCTTGTGTGGAACATCAATCATCTATGTTATCAATGAATATTATAAATTTGAAAATATTGTGCATTTTCTCTTATGTTATGTTAAAAAGGCATAAGACAACTGAGAGGGGGGGTGAATCAGTTGTCACAAAAATTCAAAATTAAAACTTCAACACTTATAAATTCCATAACCACACTATTCTATTATTAAATTTGAGCATGAAACACAAATAATAGAAAGTAAAATCAACCCAAAGAGGGAAAAAGCATAGTGAGGATTAACTCACAATATAAAGAGATTATAAAACCGAATACAAAGGCTCATTGCCAAGGGCTTACTTCCCAGAAGAGGACTCACTATCAAAATACAAAGGCTCACTGCCTACAAAAAGGATTCACTATCCAATAGGGAGGCTCACTTATTACATATACAAAAGAGAACAAAAGATCCACCACAAAACAAATTAACACACATTCGTAGCCTTGAACAGATGATTGCAAAAATCTTTAGGTCACTTCCTTCAAGAATCTAACACAATGAAGTATTGCTACCTCAACTCACTTTCACACACAATTCTACTCTTTTTATTTGTGGCTTACTTTGTCACTTTGCATCTACTCTCTAAATCTTCACAATTCAAATTGTATTTATACCATCTTCAACCTTAGAAACTTTCTCCAAGGTTGGCCACATAAAAATCATTTCATAAATTCAAATTAGGTTGGCAACTCAACATTCTTAGGTTGGAAAAGAATGAGAGTGGACCAATATATTTATCCAAGACCAAAATATAATGTCTCAAATCAACCAAACACTTCCTCAATTAAATTTAATTCTTTAAATGAAGTGTAAAAAATAGTTTGGCCAAACTTAATGAAAACACAAATGAACATTGATGTACACATTTCTCAACAAGAAGATGATATACAGATGAAACAACACACTTCATTATGCATCAGAACACATCTCAGGTTTCTTCAGATACATCCGCAACCAGTGCAATAGAATTTGAACAATGAACTTCTTCCCTTAGTCCAACTAAACTGTGCAAACTCATACAACAACTCTGAAACACAACTTCTAGAACACCAAATCACAAACTTCTTTGCCTAAACCAAGAGAGCACCAATATAAGAAATATTCCAGATCTGCAAGATTTGAAACAAAATAATGGAGGACTATGGAGCTGAAACATTTCTCTAGTCCATAGACGACCAAATCTGCTAGAAAAATTCACACATAGGTGAACATAACTTTCACATCCAATCAAACCAGAAACTTTAGCTCAGGGGATATCACCACAAGATCACAATTATAAGCCCTTCAGATTTGCATAAGTATAGGATCAACATAGGAGAAATGTAGAGCACATACCAAAGCACATTCTAAACACATTCATCGCTCTGACTTCTCTTCTTTATTATTTTTCTTAAAAGCACTTGGAAACTCATCAATTTAGTACATCTACAACATATTAAACTATGTTGAAATCAATGACAACACAAAACTTTCTCATACTTGCAAAAATCCCCCCTTTGTCATTGATGGCAACACATGATGTGAAAAACCACCAAAGACAACATCCTTCACAATATTCTAGGAGAACACCTTCTCTTCCTTTGCAACTGTTTTTCACGTAACTTTCTCTCCCCCTTTGACATCAATGGAAAAGATAAAAAAATATAATCACCCCCCCTTAGGAGTGCACCCATTTAACTCATACTACAAAAATTATATTTGATAGATATGTGTTTTGTTCTTAAATGTATAACTGGATTCTTTGAAATGTTTATAGCACTTGTATTGTCATAGAAAATAGGAATAGGCTCATCACATATTACTCCAATGTCTTTTAGAGTTTGCTTCATCCACAAAACTTGTGTGCAAACGGATGCTACAACAATATATTTTGCTTCTGCAGTGGATAAAGAAACCGAGTCTTGTTTCTTACTCAACCAAGAAACAATTTCCCACCAAGAAAGAAAGCACCTCCACTGGTATTCTTCCGGTCATCCAGACAACCAACCCAATCTACATCGGTATAAGCACTCAAGGTGAAATCAACACCCTTAGGATACCATAACTCATAATCTAGTGTACCTTTAAGATATCTAAATATCCTCTTTACAACTGTAACATGTGCCTCTTTAGGATCTACTTGAAATATGGCAACTAGACATATTGCATGCATAATATTTGGTCTAGTAGCAGTAAGATACATCAATCCACCAATCATAGATTTGTATTTCCTATGATTATTTTTAGTATATTCATCATCTTTTCTCAGCTTACATCTGGTTATCATAAGAGTACTAACCGGTTTGGAGTCATCCATTCCAAACTTCTTCAACAACTCTTTTACATACTTAGATTGTGAAATGAATATCCCTTTATTAGTTTGATTCATTTAAAAACCAAGAAAGAAATTCAATTTACCAATCATGGACATCTCAAATTCTTTTTTCATTTCTTCAGCAAATATTTTACACATTTCTTCATTTCCACTTAACATGATATCATCAACATAGACAACTACTATCAATATTTTGTTACCTTGCACTTTGAAGTAAAGATTGCTATCAACAGAGGCTTTGCAAAATCCTTGCTTTGTTAGGTAACTATTCAATCTTGCATACCAAGCTTTGGGAGCTTGCTTTAGTCCATACAACCCCTTCTTCAACTTACAAAACATGTCCAATTTTTTAGATAACAAAAATCCTTCAGGTTGTTCCATGCATATTTCTTCCTCCAATTCACCATTCAGATTTGCTGACTTGACATCCATCTGATGCACTTTGAATCCTTGTGGGTAGAAGAATCCAAAAACATTCTAATAGCTTCCATTCTAACCAGAGGGGAAAATGTTTCTTCAAAATCTATGCCTTCAACTTGTGAATATCCCTTGCATACAAGTCTTGCATTATTCCTTACAAATTCTCCATTTTCATTCAACTTATTCCAAAAAACCCATTTGAACCAATTACATTCTTATTCATAGGTCTAGGAACTAGTTCCCATGCCTGATTCTTTTCTATTTGTTGCAAGCCTTCTTTCATTGCTTTCATCTAACTCTCATCTTCACATGCTTCACTCATAGACTTAGGTTAAATTTTAGAAAGTAAACACAAATTTATCTTAGTTGCGACTTTAATCCTTGTCTTTAGACCTTCACTCTTATCTCCAATTATCTGTTCCTCTGGATGATTCTTCTATGCATACTTAGGAGTCTTAACAGTAGGTTCCGGTTCATTTTCTTCTTCTTCAATATGTTATTTTTCTTCTTCTTCCTCCTTGTCCTTATTCTCTTTAGGTACTTGTCCATAGATAGGGTCATCAGGTTCAACTTCACTTATCTCAATAGGTCTATGCATGTCTTCATAAAATTTCACATTGGAACTCTCAACAATCTTCCTCAATATTTTATTGAAACATCTATATGCTTTGATGGTAGTAGAGTACCCAAGATAAATCCATTCATCATATCTAGCATCAAACTTTCCAAGATTTTCATCATCTCTTTTAATGTAACATATGCTTCCAAATACTTTGAAGTACTTCATAGTAGGAGTCTTACCAGTCCATAACCCAAAAGTATTCTTTGTGCTATTGTCTCTAATTTGAATTTTGTTAAGAACATAGACAACATTGTATTGCCTCTCTCCAGTGCACATCCAGTACATTTGATTCTTTCATCATGGTTCTTGTAGCTTCATGTATCATCTAGTTTTACTTCTCAACTACCCCATTCTATTGAGGGGTTCTCAGAGTAGAAAAATGTCTCTTTATGCCATGTTGTTCACATAATGTATTAAACTCACTAGAAGTGAATTCTCCACCACTGTTAGATCTCAAACATTTGATTTTCAAATTTACTTCATTTTCCACTCTTACTTTGAACACTTTAAACCTATCTAGAGCAAGATTCTTCTCTCTAAGAATAGAAACCCATGCCATTAGAGAATAATCATCAATAAGGAGCATGAAATACCTATCACCATTCAGGGTTCTAGTTCTAGTCAAACCACAAAGGTCAATATGAATTAATTCCAACATTCTGGTAGTAGAGTTCTCTTTTCCCTTAAAGATGCATCTTTTTTATTTCCCCAATGGATAAATTTTTCAAATAGTATTAGTAGGCCTTGTGATTCTAGGCAAACCTCAAACAACATCTTTTGAACTAATTTTGAATAGATTATCAAAATTTACATGTCCCATTCTCTAGTGCCATAACCAACTTTCACTGATTTGATAGACAAGGCATTGACCATCAGCTCCCTTAAGTTGATAGATGTTTCCATGAGTTCTCCTTCCAATAGAAACCATATCTCCATTTCAAAATCCTTTTCTGATTTCACAGGTATTATTTTGAAACACAAGTCTAAAACCATTGCTACACATCTATCCAACACTCAAAAGGTTATGCCTCAAACCATTCACATAATATACATCATCAGAGTTGTGTACTCCATAAAAGCTAATTGAACCTTTCCAAAAAATATTAGCTCTTGAATCATCACCAAACACATGACTAAAGCACCATCATACTTTTCAAGTTTAGTGAACTTACTCTTGTCTCTAGTCATGTAATTAGAACATCCACTGTCAATCACCCAATAGTCTTCATCCTCTCTTGCATGAAAGGCGGTAAAAAAAGTACCTTTCATCTTATTCTTTTTGTTTTCTGTAGAATTCTTCATTGCACATTTTCCAAGGTTAGAATATATAGATTTGTTTTCCAAAGCTAAAAAAAAGCATTCACTGTCATCAATCTCATTTTCATATTCATCATCAGAGATTCCAGCTTCTTCTTTAACATAATACAACTTCTTGTATTTCTCATCCTTTCTATCCTTATCTTTATAATCATTTTTCTTCTTATGTATGGCTCTATTCAAACATCTTGAAGCATATTGACCAATATTACCACAACTAAAAATTTAAAGGGAAACATACCTTTATACTTTCTGGTACCTTTCTTCAACTTCCTGGTGAAATTCGCTTCCAACTCATCAGAACCATCACTCTCTAAATCATCTTCAATATTCATTTACTTAAATGTTATCTTTGTCTTTTCTTTGTTCCTAAACTTTCTCATCTCAAATGCTTGCAAGGTGCCAAGTAACTATTCTTTAGTATAGTTATTAGGATTATACATCTCTTCAATAACTAAGATCTTATCACTGTAGCAATTTTTTAGGGTGATCAAGATCTTCTCAATAATATATTCATCAATCAACTTTCCCCCTTGATTCTTAACTTCATTTTCTATCATCTCAACCCGCTAGAAATAACTTGTAACTTCTTACCTTCTTCCTATTGATGGTGTTTTCTGCATAGCAACAACTTAGACAAGATGCAATATCCTATCTCTCTTGAAAGGTAAATCTCTATTAGCAAGCCTCAAGAGATAACCCCAAGGTCTCTAATGTCAGGTCTTGACAATGCATGAACAACCCAGTGATAAATGTGAAAATGCTGGTAATCACAATGGGACCTTACTACAAGCAAAATGCTAAACCTTAGTCTACTAGTTCCAACAATTATAATGATACTTCAATCCAAGTTTAACCCAATAATTAAAGAAAATAACAAAAGATAAAGGTTTCAAGAGATTTCTAAACTTAGCACTACTCCTAAGATTAACAATGCAAATGACAAACACTGAAATGGACCAATCCCTCAAACAAATTTCTATTTAACCCAGATAAAACTGCAATCTTATAGAAACAGTGCAATATTCTATGGTTTTTTTTTAAGATTTTAAAATCATGACCATTCACTCAAACAACCCCTTTTTGCAGTTGAAATGAATCAAATGCTGACAACTGAACTAAGCACAATGAGTGTAAAGTCCAGGCAAACTTTGCAAAGCAACTAACAATCAGTTGGTTGCAAAAAGTATGGATTGAGAGATTGCTGCAACATTCAAGTATTAAATCACAGACATTTTAAAATCAAATCTAATCTAAACATTAACCTCCTCAAAGCGATTTTAAAGATAGAAGAGCACGAACCATGCAAGACAAGAGAATATGAGTATGACACCAAATCACAATGTCATTGCTTGTATTTGAATCATCCACAGTAGCAACAATTTTAGCCTTCTGTTTACAATGTTTGCTTGGGAGAAACTAACTTCTAACTTACTCTACTTGCTTCTAACTACTTTTCTCTATTCTACTTCTATTTTTTAACAACAAATACAACAACCCCTACAAATGAGGCGGAATACCCAATATATAGAATTCTCTCTTCTAAAAGCATGTCGGCCAGGATGAGTTTTAAAATAAAAACAAGGCATGGAAAGCCTGCCAAGAGAAATTCAAAATAGAATATAATATGCATCAAATGCATGCATTTCATCTCAGTCAGCATGGGATCCCATTGCAACCCAGAACAAAGCATGGCGACGTAATGGGGAAGCACAAATGTTGATGTAGCTTGTGTTAACTCCCTCCTCCCTCGTCTTTATTCTGACTCAACATTTCATGAACTTTCAAAAGTGCCCCATGCATGTCAGCTATTGGTGGCAAAGGAAAAACCTTAAGTTAGGTGGCTGCATCATCTAACTGGTGCTTAGAAATGGGGTCATCACTAAGTGGGGCATAGAAATCCTACCACCATTCTCTCAATTGCTCTAGACTCGAGTGTTTGGGAGCAATCTTCCTCCTTCCTGTCATAATCTTAAAGAATGTGATAGAGCCATTGTATACCCCACTTAAGGCATCCTCAATCTGCCTTCTTCGCTTGTGAATCATCTTCAACGCTTTCTGTCTAATTTGTAATGCCTCAAACCACTCCCAGGGTTTGGTAGCCTTAGGAAAAGGAAGGATCTTGTCACTCACTAATCTATCCTTGGTGTATTCCATGATGGTCTTGGTTTTCTACAGCAGTAGGTCTGTGTCTCCTTTATCTTGTGCTATTACCTGCTTCATCTAATCCATCATCATTGCAGCATCCTTCCTTGTTGATAGGATTTCCTTAATGGCCTCATTACCTTTTACTTGAACCCCTTTCAACCAATTGGCAGTGGCAAGGGTGGAAGCTTTCATCCTTTCCAACTCGGTGATGGTCTCCTGAGGCAGAGGATTTGTAGCAGAGGAAGAAGGGTTAATGGATTGCAGGAGCTTCATTAATTCCTCCAAGAATCTCTTGAGATTTTCATTTTCTCTCTTAAGCTCCTACTTGGTCTTCATTTCCTTCTTCAATTGGTCCACAATAACTATACTCGAGGCCTCATAGTCTTCAATATCCTACTCAATTGATGTGGGTCCTAGATTGAAAGTCTGAATGTTGTAATCTTTCCTGACCACATCATCTCTATTTTTTTCTCGAGGAGGGGTGGCGATGTGAACAAATTTGTTATGTCCCTCATCTCTTTCAATTCTTGAGATCACTCTGGCCTTTTTCTTACCTTTATCCTTGCCAATTTTTGCTAGCAATTCATCCCAATTAGGTGATGTGTCTTCTACTACAACTTGTTTTCTCTTAATTTCTTTGCCTAACCATTCTGGGACAGTAGGGTCCAATTTCCCTTGACTCGATCCTGCTTCTTGTTGTTGATCTCCTGATATCTCCTTCTCCAAATCTTGTCTCTTAGGAGTCTCATCCTTATCCCCTTCCTTCTCAGGCTCAGGTGATGGAACCTTTTCCGCTTTTCTCTCCTTTGAGGGAGATTCAACCTCTACATGTATGATTGGGGACTCTACATGTGCAACCAGGGGAGACTATATCACCTTTTTGATTTCAACCTCTGCACTATAGAGTTATCCTTCATGGAATTCCTCCCCTTCAATGTCTTGATGTTCATCAACTTCTTTGGCTTCACCAGGTTCACTTTGGGCTTCATGAACTAGAGGAATGTCATTCTGTTGCACATCAAGAGAAACAACTGGGGGAAGGTCAGCCTTAAGCACCCTATCCCTGGGAGAAGGGGTCCTAGACCTCCTTGTATATACCTTGCATTTCTCCTTTGAACTTTCCACACTCACCACTAGTGGGGAAATTACTTCTCCTACAGTGTTGGAGCTTGCTTTCTCTAATAATTTGACAATTATTTTCTTCTTAAGCGAAGGGACATCAGTCTCAGGGTTTTTCCCTTCAACCTCCTCCTGTTCAGACCTTTTAGTTCTTGTTCTCTTCTTGGCCTTTGGCTTTCTTTGCTTTTCTATTTCTTGAACTTCCTCTCCTTGGACACTCTTTGTCTTGATCTTGGATGAAGAGTCCAACTCACCTTTACCCTTAGGATCCTACTTAGCTGACTCTTCAGAAGTGGAGTGGGAATCCAAATCTCCCATCAGATTGTATGTTCATTTCACTCCTTTGTTCTCCAACTCCCATATCATATGCTTGAGCCACATATTGGTAACTTTGATAAATGGATCCATTAAATGTTTTAGCTTAGTTTTCTCCTCTTCCAACCAGTCCACATCACCAATTGTTCTGTCCTTTACCACTTCATAGGTATGATCCTGGATTAAATTTCCATCATCTTCCTATTGGTCAGGCACTGCCCTCACATTATACAATCAGATTGCATCCACTGGGAGCTGAGAGAATTTCTTCTTCCTGACTTCGTATTCATCACTACAGTTGGCCTAATAGTCCTCCAAGATTACCTTGTGGCTATACTCTTTGCTAGGCTTCCTTTGAGCTTTGCTCGTGATATCAAATTTGGACCTCTTCGAGTGCAAAGACAGACCGAGGGTACTTATCTCTTCCTCTGAAGCTTGGGAAAAAATAATGGAAGGACATGCCTCTCTAGTGCCAATCCTCAAGGGGAAATCTCCACCAAATCCTGTCTTGTGTTTATCCTTCTTGAAAATGGCATCAAAGTCACAAATTTGTCTAGTTACTTCCAAAAATAGGAGGTGATCAGTGGGATACCTTGGAAGTCTATATGGGGCCCTTTGTCAGTCGTTGATCCGAATGTAGGAGAAGGTTGGGAATTGAATGAACCATACTCCATACTTCTTGATGAGCTCTTTGGCTTGATCTGAAATCTTGACATGTTATGCTCCTTAAAGCATCCTAGTGATATACATGGTGAATGAATCATTTTCCCTCCTGTATTTAGAACCTCCAAAGTGTAGTTGAGGGAAAACTTCGTAAATGACATCTTGCCCAAAGATTCCCTTTGTATCCAATCCTTTATAGGGATGAAATCTTGCAAGTGTATAGACCAGGTATGAAGTCATTGTGAAAGTTTTGGTCTGCAATATGTTGGATAACTGTGCATGGAGCATTCTACTAATCAAACCATCCCAATGATAATCAATCAATTCTTGCTCCATCCTCACAATGGCATGGCACATCCAATTCTCAAATACTCCTGCATTCCTTAGTCCAGCTATCCTGCTAAGTAGTGTAATAGCATCATAGTATTCTTTCTTGAAATTTATCCTGAAAAGATGCTTGGGTAGTTTAGAATAATGTGACTTGGGATTTTCCAACGAGGAGTTGATGAACTGCTGGGATTTCACAGTTTGGTCATTATAGAATTCCTTAGTGGATCCCATGTTGAATGCCACCACATGAGATCTGTTAGGCATGTCGAAGGTTTGAGCAATAGCGATAGGGTTGAGATTCACTATTACTCTCCCCTAAGGACTGATAATCTTCTGAGTACCCTGGTCGTAATGTCTGGCACATTCTAGGAAGAGCTCATAACATTACACAGTTGAGGGGAAACCAACCACATGTGCCAAACCTAACTCCTTCATCCTTCTAGCCACCAAAGGAAGATCTTTAGTAGCCATTCTTTCTTTGAACTCCTCATAATCCCATGACTCGACATTGGTATTAGTTACCTCTGACCAAATTGATGTGATTTTTCTCTTAGGAATCTTATTCCTAGTGTCCATTTTGATTCTCTTTGCATCAGACATGGATGATCCAACTACTGCCTTGTCAGACTCGGCCTACATTCATCAAGAAAAGCACCAAAAAAACCACAAGAAACTAAGGTTAATCTACCAATACATCGTTAGAATGAATCTCATGTAACCAAAGTGCCATTAAATCTCATATGGAATGATCACAACAAATTTTGGGTTTCAAGGCCACCCGCAGAATCTGGGCCAGAGAGGAATCTTAGGGAATTCTAGACCGATCGGATTCCAACAGAACAACTAAGAAACACTTGCTTAATCATCAAACCTGAGGATGATCGATCAGTAAGCCACATGGTAAATCCAAATATAACATATAATAAGCATAAAATGCATCATAAATCATAGGAAAGTCCAATTATCTCACGTTTTGTTACATTCCATCAAAGTTGGGGAAAATTAGTGAGGGACAGATTTTCGCAATGAACGAGCTAGGGGAGACTTCAAAAAATTAGGGAGACACAAGATTTCAGGGAAATCCGGACTTGGTGGAGATCCGTGGTCACAGAAAGACATCGAGTCAATCAGTGTATAATCTTGCCTCTTGGCCAAACAACTTTCATTCGGGAGGAAGTCACGGCGAATGGGACATGTCTTGCCAATTAGTGATAAGGAAATTCACATCGATGAGAGACTTGTCTTCATGGTGAAGTCACGACGAACCATTTCAGTCTCACTGATTATCAGGGTCCAGCGAATAGTTTGGTCAGACAAGATTTTTTTCGATGTGAGGTCTTGGTGAAGTTGAGGTATCTTGCCGACTGTTGATGTAACAAACACATCGGTATGACTAACGGGTGGTTGGGGTAAGCTCTCAATGAATGTTGGAAGTCTCAGTGACTAGAGATGGTTTCGGCCAGACACAAGGTTTGCGATATAAGTTTGGGCGAATGTTCTTTGTCTCACCGACTAGCGATATAACATAAGAAACCTTCGGTGTGAGAAAAAACTATCACAGTGAATGAATATAGGCCTAGGAGGACTTTCGGTATAATGTCTTGCTGACAATATGTGGTCTCCCCGAAAAAGATCTTGGCTCACCAAGAAAAGAAGGCTTTGTTATGAAGTCCTAGCAACCGTTAGGAGTCTTGCCAAAAGTGAAAGTATTCAGAAAGAGTAATGAACTCTTTGAAAGGTCTTAGCGAAGTGGGGATGTCTGAGCGAAGCAAAATGGATGTCTTGGTATGACCAATAGAGCCCGCTATGAGATCCTGGTGATGAGGGTTTGTCTTGCCAATGACATTCATGAAAGTACGTATCGATGAGAGACTTGTCCCTTTGGGGTGAAGTCATGGCGAATCATATTTGTCTCATCGACTAGCAATGAGTTCGGCTAGACACAAGGTTTTCATTATAGGTCTTGGCGAACGACTCTGGCCTTGGTGACTTAGCAATATAGCAATTACATCAGTATGACTAACGGGTGGTTGGGGTAAGGTCTTAGCGAAATGACTTTGTCTTCCCGACTTCGAAGGGAACTCGATGAGAGTAGGATATGTTTAGTGAAAGGTCTCACTGAAAAGGGGAGGTCTCGGTGACAGAAAGGAAAATCGGCCAGACAAAAGGAGCCCGCTATGAGCTCTTGGCGATGAGGGTTTGTCTTGCCGACATAAAGAATTTCGGTGTGAGACTTACAGTGTCCTTTGATCAAATACAAACCCATGAAGGGCTTCGGCGAGACACAGGACGACCGATGTGACATCTCCCCAACTTCGAAGGGTCATAGTGAAGGGAAAAAAAGGGATGGACTATCCTGAAGGGATGAAAAATCCCAGACTGTGATGTAAAATTATGATATTACCCAACACATCCAATCGATCACAAATCTCAAACACCTAAGCCTAGGGAAATTCAAAGTCAGGCACGGACCTTCCATATATTTTCTTTGTATTCTAGGCCTGTTCAAGAGCATACTCACGACAAATGATGATGCCCTAGGTTAAAACCCCCATACATCCACCATTAAAGCACAGGCGAGCTTAAGACCATGATAATTCAAATGCCGACACCATGCTAGGAAAATACATCGTGATTTTCAAGTAAGTTTACTAAAATGCAAATAGGCCAACAAAATTAGAAACTACTTTAAGGATCATAAATTAATCAATCACTAAGTAACCCTAATCATGAAGCATCCAAATAATGCAGAAAATCAAACCCAAAAGGATTTATAACTTCAACTTGCTATCTGCAATCATCAATCCAAAGCAAAGCAAAAAAACACATACCATTATAAAGTGGAAATCAATCTCAGAATCAGAAAATACGAAGAAGATAGTGTCCACAAAGAACAAGGGTACAAACACACCAGAAAATGCTATCAAATCAACCAATTCTCAGTAAAATGCTCCAAAATCTCAACCAAATACTTGCAAGAAAGCACTTCTCAGCTCAACGATGGTAAATAATAATCATGATGGCATAAAAGATCCCCGAAATCAAGTTAAATACATCCCTCAGAGCACACGCGAAGCCATTAATGCAATCGAAAAGACAACCAAAGAAGGATTTTAGAAATCTGACAATAGGGCAGAATCCAGGGAAATCCAGCCCATGCAGAAATCCGCAAAGACCAAAAATCTCCAAACAACAGGGTCCAGTCAGAGTCCAAGCAGGATTCGGGGAAATCCAACCGGGGTGGAAAATCCTGACTCCAAGTAAAAACCTGAACCATGGTGCACAACTGGAATCCAAACGGGATTTGGAAAACTCCGCCCAATGAGGAAAATCTTGAGTCCTGGCAAAAACTTGAACCACGGTCAGAACTAAAGATCTTCAATGAAATCTAGGGGGAACACTTAGGCAACCAAGAATAATCATTTAAGCACATGCCTGAATAGAGAAAAACCTCAAAATGAAAAGACCAAGACGAAAAACCAAAAAGCAAGAGGGTCCCTGCCTTCAACGGGGCGTGTGTATGAAAACTGCACAACACTTCCATTTTCAAATTCTCATATTTGCGCTTTGCTGCCAGTTTCTCTTTCAACTTTACTCTTTCATTTCCTTCATACAATTCTTCCAAGTTCTTCTAGACTTCATAAGCAATATCCAAAGAAAGAACCTTAGTTCGATTAGTTTTAGATAAAGCACTATAAATAACATACCTCACTTTCTCATTCTCCTCATAATAAGAAACCTCATATGTAGTAGAAGGACCACTTTCCAAGGTAGTATACTTCATCTCAATAGCCTTCCAAGTCTTTTAACAAAGAGAAACAATATATCCTCTTATCTACACTTTCCAATCACTATATAATCAAATCAATCAAACATAGGGATCACCAACTTATGCACCATCAGATCGTCCTTAAGCAGTTAAGCTCTACACCAAGGAACCAAAGCTCTGATACCAATTGTTAAAAATGCATAAGAAAATTAAGAGATAGGGGGTGAATCAGTTGTCACAAAAATTCAAACTTAAAAATTCAACACTTATCAATTTCACAACCATACTATTCTATTATTAAATTTGAGCATGAAACAAAAATAACAAAAAGTAAAATCAACACAATGAACACTAGATTTTTACATGGAAAACTCAATGAGGGAAAAACCATAGTGAGGATTAACTCACAATATAAAGAGATTATAAAACTTAATATAGAGGCTCACTACCTAGAAGAGGACTCACTGTCCAAATACAAAGGCTCACTACCTATAGAAAGGACTCACTGTCCAACAAGGAGGTTCGCTGCCTATAGATACAAAAGAGAATAAAAGATCCACCACAACAATTAACACACATTCACAACCTTGAACAAATGATTGTAGAAACCTTTAGCTCACCGCCTTCAAGAATATAACACAATGAAGTACTATTGCCTCAACTCACTTTCACACACACTTCTGCTCTTTTTATTTGTGGCTTACTTCATCACTTTGCATCTACCCTCTAAATCTTCACAATTTGACTTGTATTTATACCATCTTCAACCTTAGAAAATTTCTCCAAGGTTGGCCACATAAACATCATTTCATAAATTCAAATTAGGTCAACAACTCAACATTCCCATGATGGAAAAGAATGAGAGTGGACCAATAAAATATTTATCCTAGACCAAAAGATAATGTGTCAAACCAACCTCATGCTTAATTAAATTTAATTCTTCAAATGAAGTGTAAACACCAGGTCACCCAAACCTAATGAAAATACAATTGAACATTTATGTACACATTTTCCAACAAGAAGATGACATGCAGACGATGCAACACACTTCATTATGCACAAGACATATCTTATATTTCTTCAGATACATCTGCAACTAGTGCAACAAACTTTGGACAATGAAATTCTTCCATCAGTCCATACAGACTGTGCAAACTCATACAACAACTCTAAAACACAACTTCTAGAACACCAAATCACAAACTTCTTTGCCAAAACTAAGAGAACACCAATATAAGAAATATTCTAGATCCACAAGATTTGAAATAGAACAATGGAGGATTGTGGAGAAGAAACATTTCTCCTAGTCCATAGACAACCAACTCTGCTAGAATAGTTCACACACCAGTGAACATAACTTTCACATCCAATCAAACCAGAAACTTAAACTTAGGAGATATCACCACAAGATCGCAATTAGAATCCCTTTAGATCAATACAAGCATAGGATCAACATAGGAGAAACGCAGAGCACATTTTGAACACATTCATCACTCTGACTTCTCTTCTTTATTAATTTTATCAAAAGCACTTGGAAATTCATCAATTCAACACATATGCAAGATAATAAATTGTGTTGAAATCAATGAAAACATTGATGACAACACCACCAAACTTACTCATACTTGTAACATGTTATATGCATCTGCATAATACAATGTAGTAATGTAATCTTTTGATTTTCCTTTTATACACATGAATGTGACATAGTAGAAATAAAATGTACCTTATTTTCACTTGTTAAACATAACAACTCTACTTGTTTGAGCTAGTAGCTAAAATAGGTAACATTTTTGGTGAAATCTACTATATTTTTTCTTGCTAAACATCTTGACTAGTTGCCTGAAGCTTAAATCCATTAGGCATTGAGTCACCTAAAAGTTGAAAAAACTTGAAAACAATCCATTACACTATTGTAACTCACAAGATCAGTGTAAAAAACCTTGGAAACTTATTGAAACACCAAAAATTTAGAAGGAAAACTATTTAACTATGCTGAACAACACTTAGGGGAAATGAAAACTTGCATCTAAACTATACTTATTGAAGAAAAAATCCTAATCTAGCATGTACAATGTAGATCAAACATCAATAAACCATTTGAGGTGTATCCCATTAACTGGGATAGGCATAATTTCTCCATCCATCTTTGCTAATTGGAATGCATTGTGCTCCTTGCATTCTGTAATAACAAATGAGCCAGTCCACATGCTGTCAAACTTGGAGTGCTTGCCTGGCCTGCTTTTCAATTCATCCCATTTGAGCACAACATCACCCTCTCTGAACACTCTAGGTGTTGCTTTCTTATCAAACACCCTTTTTGTTTGAAGCTGATGACACTCCAAAGACTTAGTTGCTTTATCTCTTATCTCTTCTAGCTCCATGATTTGAGTATATCTAACTTCCATTAGGTCCTTTTCCTCAAACATCTCTAGCTGGTGCATAATATCAAGAGCTAGAAGCTCCATAGATAAAGGAAATCTTGCCTCCTTACCATAAACCAACACATATGGGGAGTTCCCAATGGACCTTTTGGGAGTTATTCTATCTCCCCATAGGGTAGATTTCAACTTGGTGTGTGAAGTTCTTTGATTATCTTCCATGATTCTTTTAATGATCCTTATCAGGTTTTGTTTGTTAATTCTGCCAAACCTTTACCTTGTGGGTAATAGTTTGATGATGTATTCAAATGAATCCCATTCCTAAAAACCCAATCACTTACTCTAAGTCCAAAAAATTCTAAATAATTAATTGAAATGATTGATTAAGGTACTCCAATCTTGGTTATTAAATCATTATAAAAGTTTAAAACAACACTTTCATTGGCTTCTTTTAAAGCCATTGCTTTAGTCCATCTTGTAAAATAATTAGTTGTTGTAAGTACCCACCTATTCCCTACACTAGAAGGTGGGTTGATGGAACCTATGAAATCAATGTCCCATCTCATGAAGGGTTTTTCCACTTGAATTGGCTACAAAGGTAAATCCGGCAACCTCTCTTTTCCTGCAAAAATTACACTTACACATTTCCTTGCACAAGCATGGGCATCCTTAAACACGCTTTTCCAATAATAGCCAGCTCTCATTATCTTTCATGTAGTAGTTCTTGGGGAAAAATGATCCTCAACAGTTCCATCACGAAACTCATGAAGCACTTTATCCACCCGATCATGATCAATACACCTTAACAACACACCATTAAGGTCTTTTTTGAAAAGAACATTATCAACCAACACATAGGGGATGAAATAAAATATAAAATATCTCCTTTTGGCCTTATCTAAACCTGGTGGGTACTCACCAGTTTGCAAGAAATGAGTCATATCATGTACCCAACTTGCACCCAATGCATGTGCAACATTCTGAGGCTCATCTTTAGTGACCAAAATAGTCTTTTCTTCTATTTTTTCCTCACTTTCAGATCCTGTAGGTAGTTGTTCACATATCCCTTTTCCCCTCACAAGCTTGGTTATCTTTATGATAATATCATACTCCATTACCTTTGTAATCCACCCATCCCTCTTTTCATTCAGGTCCTTGCTTAACAAAAACTCCTTCACACTAGGGTGAGCAACCATTAGATGTATCTTATTATTAGAAATTAGAGGCTTAAACTTTTTCAGACTTCTTATAACAAGTGCATGCTTCTCCAAAAAAGTATACCTTTGTTCATAGTCCTCTAAACCTTGACTAAAAAAGGAAATGTGTTGTTCTAAACCATCATTTTTCTGCTATACCAACATTGTAGAAATGGTATCTATGCTACCAAAAGTATAAAAAATAAAATATTTTGAAAAATTTGGATATGCCAGAGTAGGAGTTGTTGATAAGGCCTCCTTAATAGATTCAAAACTACACTTACCTTCTCTGGTCCAGCTAAAACTTGATTTTTTCTTTAGCATAGCAGTTAATGGCATCAAATTTTTTGCAACATATGGAATAAACCTTCTTAAAAAAAAATTCTACCCAAAAAACTTTGTATCCCCTTCTTATGATTGGGTAAAGGTAGCTCTAAAAAGGCTTTCACTCTTTCAGGATCAATAGTGACCCCTTGTTTTGACACACTGTGTCCTAGAATATTGCCTTTGTGAAAAATAAAAATGCACTTTTTGGGGTAAAGGGATATACCAAACTCCCTACATCTCTGAAATACTTTTCTTAGATGAGAAAAAAGCTCATTTGCATCTTTCAAAAAAAACTATTATGTCATCAAGATATATAAGCACCAATTTATGAATCAGTCCCTGAAATGCCATATCCATGGACCTTTGAAAGGTGGCACCAACATTAGATAAACCAAATGGAATTATTTTATAGGAAATAGTACCCCAATTTGTGGTAAAAGCAATCTTGTATTGTACTCTTCTTTGACCAATACCTGGTTATAGCTAGAATAACCATCAAGTAAGGAAAATCTTTTTGAACTAGCAACTACTTGAATAATCTGCTCCATAGAGGGTAGTGGATAATGTTCATTCAATGAAGCTCTATTATGGTCTCTAAAGTCTACACAAAGACTAATTTATCCATTTTCTTACTAACTGATACAAGGTTAGAGACCCATGAGGTATGCTTTATCAGGAAAATAATGTCTCCCTTAATCAACTTGGTCAATTCCTTTATCATAAGGGGCTCAAATTTTGGATTCAAAGGCCTCTCTTTTTGCCTAACAGGCTTTGTATTTGGCTCTGATTCTATGGTATGTTGGGAAATATGGGGATCAAATCCCTTTAAATCTAAGTATTCCCATGCAAAAACATCTTGAAATTCTCAACAAAGAGCAACAAAAGCTTGCCTATCTAATTGTGAACATTTTTTTCCAATTTTAAGAAGCTTACCTTTAAATATATCAAGCTCTTCATAATATTCCTCCTTGAGTTGCATGACACTTTTTCTCTTTTTGAGCTGATCATCAGTTATGAAGATAGATTCTACGGTGACTAGACCCCTGGGTAGCTTGTTAGTTCTTAGCTGAATAATATGATCATCATATTGTTGCTCGAGCTTCTCTTGATTTACCACTAAAAACTCATCTTCTTCAAGCAAAAAGCTCAACACCTACTCATCACTCTTGAATAATTTCCATTGAATGTTATTATAAGGAATCAAAGGCCTTACAACTACCTTAACATATTGCTACACTTTTCCTTTTTTAATATCATTAGGTATATCAAACTAAGCACCTATTGCTTCTAACCTATTTGCGTGCTTATTTTGATTCCTAAGAATTGAAATCAGATTAAAAGAATCAAATTCCTCTATCATATCCCACACTTTATGCTTGTAAGACTTAAGTACATAATTTTTAGTCACATTCAATCCTCTTACCTAATCGACAATCAACTCATTGTCTCCAAATACCTAAAGGCAACTTATCTTTCTTTTACTTTCCCATTCCAAGCCCTAAATCGGGCCTTCATATTCAATAGTATTGTTAGAACAAGAAAAAGAAAATTTGACACTAGAATAATACTTTTCACCTTTTGGGGACACAAGCATTGCACCCCCACCAGGTCCATTCCTGCTTCTAGAGCCATCAAAGTACATCTTCCACACCTCATCTTGTTATCCTAGCTATTTTTCTACCTTCTTTTCAAGGTTTGGCATGACTATTTTAGGTTAATGTAACACATATACCCCCAAACCAGATTCTTTAATATTATCAATTGGATTATTCTCAATATTTTTTGCTGCCCACTCATTTAAAATTATATCTGGTACATTTTTAGCCTACAGTTCTTGAGCAACAACAAGATCTTTATAATAACAAACAAAAAAGTTGGCATTGACAGGGCTTGGTATACAAGGCTCAATGTGGTCATTGGATAGTAACTTAGACTTTATAGTCACTTTTGTCCCATATCTAGTCCTAAACAACATGTGGGACCAATTTGAAGACAAATAACCCCCTATCTTGGTAGTAAAATCTCTTGACAAGCATAATGCAAAATATGGTGGCAAGTCAATGAAAAATGTCTCAAGGGATAGAAAAGTTTGGGAAAGCATGAAGTGTAAGATTTAAATCCTTAATGACACCTACAATGTTAACAGTTGACCCATCAAGCTGGACTACACCCTTTTCTAGAGGTTGATATTTCAGATTCAACTTATCAACAATTTATTTGGGCATGAAAACACTGCTTGCCCCACTATCTACCATGCAATTATGGACTAATTTATTGCCTATTATCAAAGTCACATAAAACGGGGGGGGGTGGGGGGGTGGGGTTTGACATCTTTACCTAATTGTTTATTTTTTTCCTGAAGTGCATTTGTGAAAATAGCCTTAGCTTGACCTACTGGTGCATCACTTGGAACATTCAAATCAATCAAAGCAAACCATAACAAGTCTCTTTGACCTAGGATAGACAAGGAATCCCACATTGACATAGAAACACTCATTTTCTTCATTTGTTCAACAATGTTCAAGGTAGAATCTACCTTTTGATGAGTCCTTGCAACAACAAGGTCTACTTGCAAATGAGACTGCTCCTTTGTAGCACCTTGTGTGTTCCTTTGCAGTATGCATGACACTTGAGAGGTGGATGGTCTAGTAGCTTCCTATTATTTGTTTTCTAATTGTTCAATCTCAAAATACCTTTTCTTGGCTCTTGTATTAGCTACAACTAGAGAATCATCCCTATGCACTCCACATAATTCCTCTCCTTGCCAATTCAAGAGATTTGTATCACTTGGAGGAATATTCTACTATTGTGGAGACTCCTCATTAGGTACACTTTGCATAATTGAGGCATTCAAAACCATTAATTCTTGATTGATAACCCCATTTGAACATGTAGCTTGATTGTGGGGTTGATTGCATGGAAAACACCAATCATAGTCAACTACAAGGTTATTTTGGATTGGAACAATATCTTTGGCTTAACTAATTAGAGTTGGATTATATGCTTGAAATGGCCTCAAATTAAGATTTTTCCTTGCTCCTTGATTGTTTCCCTGAAAAGGTTGTCTTTTAGCTTGGTTTGACTGATTCTGACCTTGATTATGAGGTTGATATGGCTGTCTATTTTGGAACTACTACTTTTTCATGGTTACTAACTCTTTTCCAAAGGACTGAAGTGAGCCTTCAATCTTTTGTTGACTATTTTTAATCTCTTGCAATTCCTAAAATTGGGTTGGGACAGCCTTATCTTGATTAACAACAACTAGTAATGCTAGAAGAATAGGTATAGGAGCAAAAGGTGGTATCTGTAGAGGCATAAAAGGCTCAATTTCTAGGAAAATGGGCATTGACGGTCTAGGTGCAATCTTATCATCCTAGATAAGACTATTTTCTTCCCTCACTATGATGTCAAATGCATTAAAGTGGTACCTCTCATAGATTGTATCATTACTGAAATGTCACTATTAAGAGCTTTTAAATAATAGAGAAATACATATTCTAGGTAAGTTCTTACTACAATAGGAATCCTATCCTATGGTTTCTAAAAATGCAAGTTAAAATCCATCATTTGCTCTTGAGGAGCTCTCTTAATTGTTGTCATCTACTCAACTAATCAAAAATAATCAAACTTGTCTTCAAATTTCTTATTCAAAGTTGCTCCCAGCTCATCCCAGGTTGTTATAGAACCAATTGTTAAGCCCCTAAACCACTAAAGGGTCTTCCTCTTCAATGAAGTAGCTAAAAATATCACTACAAAATTCACTTGAGTGATGTGATGAAATCTATATATGCATAAAAATGGTCATGTCTAATTAATCCTGGTATTTAATTAAATATTTATTATTTAATTATTTTCTTTCTTAATTCCTCTACATATAAATAAATTTAATTAATTAATTTATATCATTCACCTACTTTATTCTTCTACTTTAATTAAATAAATTCATTTTATTTTATTACCACTTTCTCAAGTCCACTTAATTAATTAAATAAATATCATTGTTTATTTAAATTAATTATCACATTTAAGCTTAATTAAATCTTTGATTTAATTGAATTTAATTCCCTTTCCTCTAAATCAAATATTAATTAAATATGCTTATTTAATTAATTCCACATGTCACTTTCCAAATCTTAATTAAATATTTTATTTAATTAAGAAAATCTTACATGTCACCAATAAATGAATAATGAATTCAATAAATTCATTATTTATCTTCAAAATATTTTCTCAAATCTCACAAAAGATTATTTTTACAATTCATCTTTATCATCTCTCATGAAAGAGGAGACAAATCTTGCTTTCTATTTTTCTTCTATTTTTCTCTCTAGTCTTCTCCATCTTCAACCGTTCAATCTTCCAGAATTATCACAACCATTGATCACATCAGCCAATCAGAAGCTTTTGAAAACTCTATAAATATCACTGCAAATCCAAGCATCAGTTACACACACATTTACACATACATTAGTGATTAATTGCATTCATATGATTATCAATTTAGCATTGTCATTATCAACTTTAGCATTCATAATTTTGTAATCTTACAATCTAGCAATCATGTTTAGTTTTAGCATGTTAATCAGGTCTTAGTATAACATGTATTCAACTTTAATCTCGTTCTCTAGGAAGACCATTTGTTGAGCCTAGCACATGATCTGAGAGCAATTTGGAATTGACAAAAATACTGGAGATAGAGGATGATAGGATGACATCGAGAGTAGAAAATCTAGTTTACATTTCTCTTATTCCATTTTATGTTTTTGATATAATGTCTTATTGGTGTGTTTGATTTGTCTTTAATCTAAATTTATTATTTATTGCACAGTTAAAATCAAACACACAAACTCCACATAATGAAGCCACATCCCTGATATGCTCAATGGGAGTAGTTTGATCCTCCCCTATTAGAAAAGGTAAAATTTTCAATGCATCCATGGGAATATCATCATGCTATTGGAAGTTTAGTGGACTACCTCCATTAAATGGAATAAAAGGTTGATTCCTTTGTGCTTCCATTGTGTTGACCTAAACTGGTCTAATAGGTACAACAACTAAATGGAAAGAAACACTTGCCACATCTACTGCAACTACAAGTTTGAAACTAGGAGGTGTAGATTGAACTCTTTTTGATGAAAAAGGAGTTTGTTTTGTTGTTCTTCCCTTCCTTCTAGGTGGGGACAACTGTAAATACTTAAAAGAAAAATCATTACTCTTAGTTTGTATCTTTTTCAAATGCTATCTTGCATTGGTTCCTACTAATCTACCCACTTAAATTCATCATATGTGCTTCACCAACCTCTAAAAAGGTTTGAAATTTGCTAGTTGCATATCAAATCCAACAGAATATCAAAATTCCAAAATTGTCTTGTTTCGATAATCCCACCAGGAGTGCCAAAATTGTTATCCCTTAAAGTTGCACCTTAACTAAGCTATAAAAATTAGCACTTTAGAGAAACATGGAATCACTCCTAGGTTGTGGGTCACTTGTTGGAAGATTGAAATCACTGAGAGGGGAGGGGGTGAATTAGTGATTTATAAAAGTCAAAATTTTTCAACAATAATAATTTATGTTTTCTTTTGAACCAAGAGGACAAATGATAGTATGTGAAGTAAACTTGACTTTTAAATCAAAACACCAAATGACAGTTCAAAGAATATATTTGACTTGTGCATGAACAGTATTGTATTTGCATGAACCAAGAATTAAACATGAAACATTAATAGAGGATGAACTTAACACTTTTACATGTATTAGAGCTCACATTAATAATAGAACCTTTTATGCATGAAATGTGCATTGACAAATATGAAAGACTGATAATTATGCATTTGATAACACATTAAAATCAGACTGATAAGAAAAAGACCACACACATAAAATCACCACATAACACAAAATTTTTTCTTGAGTGGAAAACCCTCTAGGGAATAAAAACCACTTGAAAAAAATTTCTTTATTCATTTTGAGCACCAAATCTTTAAAGTTTAGGAGCACCAACTCCACAAAATTTAGGAGCACCAATTCCTTAAAAATTTAGAAGCATCAACTTCATAAAACTAGGAGCACCAACTCTTTAAAATGTAAAATAATACAGTATTCTATCAGAACCCTAGAAGTGCAAATTGAAGTCCTAGAATTTCAATACAAGACTATAAAATATTTTCAATAAGCTCATTGAAGAATGTTGTATGAGAATGGCAACATCTTCCTCAAAATACAATAATCTGAGTATCAATATAAAAATTTTCAATGCAATAAAACTTTTGGACTAAATATCTGAAACATCATATTCCTCTTTCAAGAAGCCATGAAAATGCTTGAAGACCATCTTTTAAAGACCCTACAAATAATAATCTTTCTATGTAGTTTGAATAACTATAAACCATCTTGGGTTAGGGTTACAAGAGAAGACCCCTAAAGATTTTTTCAACTAAATCTTTCAAGAATCACAACCTTTGTAAAAATTATTATAAACCCATAAGAAAAAACTGTCGGAAACCCAAAACAAAAAGGTTTTGATGATAATCAACAACTGTTAACCCCTTTAACCATAGTTATTCAACCAAGATACATAATCCATAAGGTTTTTTCCTTTTTCAACAACAACTGTCAAAGAAACAATATTAGTTGCAAGCTTAATCACAGTTTCATGCCTTTTAAAATAAAATAAAATAATCCTTTTCCTTTACAAATCATTCCAAGCTTATAACAAAAACATTGCAAATACCTGATTTGATGAAAGAAACAAACAAAAGAAATGAGCCTTAAAAAAATTTGATAATCGTCCAATGCCAACTTCCATTGTCATTTCTTTGACCAAATACACGCACTTACATAGTTTCTTAATCTCAAGGCACCCCATATGTCAGCTAAGCTCATACAATGAGCTAGATTTCAAATCCACAATATGTCAGTTGAAGAAATCAAAGAATTTGTAGACACCAGAAAACCATGGCGGCTAGGGTTACAAACAACATAGTCACTTGAAATTGAACTCAATAGTAATTGATAATATTTTGGAGTCCATTGCTTTCAAACATTGATAAACATTTGAAATCCCTTATGTTATGTAAAGAATATCCTTTGCTACAAATGCCAACATCATTATGATAATAAATCATTAACCCAATGTCAATGATGGATAACACATGTTACGACTTGAAAAATGAACTCAAGAGTTTTCTGATAACTTGGTCACTGCCATGTGACCTTTTAATAAAGTCATTTCCTTTCTTAATCATATTGTCATGAAAAAAATAAAAATACAAATGCCAATTACCTTGCACATGTTAAATATACCAAATAACATGACCTTCAAAGCTTTTAGAATTCAAATCATAGAGAATAATGATGCCATCGATGGAGTTCTATTCCCATTAACATTGTTGACACATATATGTCAATAACATATAAATAATTGCATCAAGAACCCATAAATAAGTGACAAAAACATGCCAATAATTGGCCAACCTATTTTGAATGTTTTTCCTTGTTGAATATACCTGTGGCAACCATTGACAAGTAGAATTTGAGAAATCAAGTTGAAACACAAGTAATGAACATTTTTAGCCTCAATAAATATATATCAAAAACCTAAAACAAGATGAACCCAATGAACTTCCATAGGAAATATATCATGTAACTGCATAACATCCATGTGTGAAATCAACATGAATAACAAATCACTGCATAATCAATTTTGACATCAACAACAAACCACAAAAAAATTGAAAGCCAACAAACTCCCCCTTTGTCCTTTATGGAAAAACACATATCATCTCTCCCCCTTTTTTCCTTAGTGACAAAGATTGAAAGAAGAGAATGTGAGATGCCAATAAACAACTAAGAAGCCAACCAACTATCCAACCAAAACTAGCTACAGGTAGAACAATAGAGCAACAAAGTAAATATACAAGAGAGTTGTAAATGAAATACTATAGAACAAAGCTCCCCCTAAATCAGAAATAGGAGAATCAATGAAGTAAGGATTGAGAGATAACTCCCAATCTAAGTCTCAATCTTTCAAAGAATTCTTTGGTTAGAGGCTTAGTGAATATATTAGCCACCTGTTCTTGTGAAGCAACAAAATGTAGAAATACTTCATTAGCCAACACCTTTACTTGAAGAAAGTGAAACTTGATAACAATGTGTTTAGTATGAGAGTGCATAATAGAATTCCTAGAGATATTGATTGCACTTGTATTATCACATAAAATAGAAACAGGCTTAGAAACCGTGATACCCATATTAGACAATGTTTGAGTCATCTAGAGCAATTGAGTACAACAAGAAGTGGCAACTTTGTATTCTTCCTCAGCAGTGGAAAAAGCAATTGAATCTTGTTTCTTGCTGTGCCAAGCCACTAACCAATCACTAAGAAAGAATGCAACACCACTGGTGCTTTTCCTATCATCCAAATAGCCAGCCTGGTCAACATTTGTATATGCAATTAGATATATCTTTGCTTTTGGGATACTAAAGAACATAATCAAGAGTACCTTGAATATACTTAAAAATGATTTTAACAATAGTAACATGGGATTCCTTAGGTGAAGCCTGAAATCTTGCAACCATGCAAACTACCTACATTATATCAGGTCTAGAAGCAGTTAAATATGACAAACTTCCAATCATTGATCTATATTCAGATTGATTTGCATAAGGTGAATCATCAATTTTAATGAGTTTACAACTTGTAATCATTGGAGTACTAACAAGATCACAACCATCCATTTGAAATTTCTTAAGAATCTCTCTAGCATACTTAGTTTGAGAGAGAAATATACCACTTTCAAGTTGAAAAACTTGAATACCAAGAAAGAAAGTCAATTCTCCCAACATTGACATTTCAAATTCAGATTCCATAATATGAGAGAAACTTTTAGTTAAAGCATCATTATTGCACTCAAAAATGATATCATCTACATAAACTTCAACAACCAGAATATCAATACCTTCAATCTTGACATAGAGATTGTTGTCAACACCACCTCTAGTGAAGCCATTTGATGTCAAATGATTATCCAGCCTAGAGTACCATGCCCTAGGTGCTTGTTTTAAGCCATATAAGGCTTTCTTCAACTTGTAAACATTATTAGGATTGTCTTTACAAGAAAACCCTTTAGGTTGTTCCATGTAAACCTTTCCATCTAAATAACCATTTAAAAATGTAGTTTTGACATCCATTTGATAAATAGTGAAATTTTTAAAACCGAAATAAGCCAAGAATATTCTAATGGATTCTATTCTAGCAACACGTGCATATATTTCACCAAAATAAATACCTTCCTTTTGAGCATATCCTTTGCAAACAAACCTTGCTTTGTTGTGAACAAATTTACCATTTTCATCAAGATTATTCCTGTAAACTCACTTGCCACCTATGACATTCTTGTCATAAGGTCTTGGAACTAACTCCCAAGTTTTGTTTTTCTCAATTTGGCCTATTTCTTCCTGCATATCTTTAAGTTAGCATTCATCCAAAAGAGCTTCATCACAATTCTTAGGTTCAAATTTAGTGACTAAATAGAAGGTTGTATGCTTTGCAATTTGAGCTTGTTCTTCAAATTTAGCAGTCATTCTTCATGTTTGAACTCCAACATTTCTATCCTCAATAATATGACTTTGAGGATGATTTTTAGCAACAAATTTTGAAGGATTTTTGGGCACAATATTTTCAGAACTTGTTATTTCATCATTTTTAGGACTTGTTGTCTCAATACTTTTAGGTATTATTTCAAGTTCTTTTTCTGTTTCTTCCTCATTATCCTACACAAGATCATTTTCTAAATGTGGTCTTTCATCAACTTTCACATTGACTACCTCAACAATTTTATTAAGATTTTTATTATAACATTTATAGGCTTTACTCTAAGTTGAGTATCCCAAAAAGATACCCTCATCACATTTTGATTGAAAGCTGCCTAGATGTTCATCATCTTTCTTAATAAAGCATTTGCTGCCAAAATTTTTAAAATATTTTACAGAGGAAAAATTTCCATGCCACAATTCATGAGTGAATTTTGATTTCACTCTAAGTTACACTCTATTTAGAATGTATACAACTGTATGAACAACTTCTTTCCAATACACGTCTAGAAACTTAGCCTCATCTAACATGGTTCTTGGCATTTCCTTCACAGTTCTATTTTTACGTTCAACTACCACATTTTTTTGAGGTGTTTTAGTGGTTGCATATTGCCTTTTAATACCTTGTTCACAATAATCAAAAAATTCCTGAGAGGTGAAATCTCCTCCTTTATCAAATCTTAAGCATTTAATTTTTAAATCAAATTCTTTTTCAACCATTTTACAAAAGATCTTAAATCTTTCAAATTCCTCTAATTTATGTTTAAGAAAAGTAACCCAAACCATTCTTGTATAATCATCCACAAACAACATGAAATACTTTTCACCATTAATTGACCTTGTTCTAGTTGGGTCACACAAATCTATATGCACTAGTTGTAAATGCTTAGTTGAAGAATATTCTTTTGTCTTAAAACTAACTTTAGTTTGTTTACCACTTAAATATTCTTTGCACATAGTGCTTTATAGTTTGTTAAGGACTAGTAGGCCTCTAACATTCTGGTTTTTACTAATTCTAACTAGATTGTCAAAGTTTATATGTGGTAATATTTTATGCCATAACCAACTTTCTTCAACTTGACCCATTAGAAACATACCTTCATTGTTGTCATTACCAGAGGTGTCTAGGAGATTATAAACATTACCTTTAGTCCTTATCCCTACTGTAACAGTCTTTCTAGACTTGTTCTTGATCTCACATCCCTATTTAGTAAACATAACATGATAACCACTATCACAAATTTGGATAACACTAAGTAAATTGTGCTTTAGGCCTTCCACACAATACAAATCATAGATAGGTGTTTCCTCATTTAGCAGAAGTGAAACTTTTCCTTTAATTTGTATACCAGTGTTATCACCAAATTTCACATATCCACCAGTATAATCTTCAAGTTTGATGAATTTGTCCTTGTCCCCTATCATGTGGTTAGAAAAACCACTATCTAGGACCCAAATGTCCTTTTTAGAATGAAAAGAAGTTTGAACAAGCATTGATTGCTCTATGATTTTAACAAATTTAGGTTTCCATACCATTTTTTTTCCTACTGTTTATTATGTAGATTAACTTTGCATTGTTTGATTGTATGTCCCAAAGTGTTGCATTTAAAAAATTTGACCTGATTAACAAAACCAAAGTATTGCTTATGCCCAAACCTTGGTATTCTAGAAGTCATGAGTCTGCAAGTACTCACTTTATGGCCAAATTTGTTACAGAAGAAGCAATAACCATGAAATAAAGGATTGAATTTGAATGGTGTTCTTTTGTTTTCAAAATAATGTACGTGATTCTTACCAGATTCAAGATGATTTGTTTTGAAACTCTTGTTTGTAGAAATAGATTTCTGTGTAGAAGTATCAAATGAACATTCACCTTTTTCAAACCCAACACTAGTTTTATCTTTATTTAGTTTCTGCTTGCTAAGCATATCAAAGAGTTTTAATGTAATTTCATACTCTTCAATTTTCTTTCTAAGACTAACAACTCCTTGTTCCAATTTTTGTATCTCTTTATCTTTGGAACTCACAGTTGTTTTAAGACATTCCTCAATCCTCTTAGATTCTTCAAGTTGAGTCTTCAAAGAGACTATTGCTTGATCTAGATTTTTCTCTTGAGTAAGGACTTGCTTTTTAAGTTTTTTAATTTCCTTTAAAGCACATTTTAACTCACCTTCAAGATCTATTTCACCATCTTCTAACTTAGTTTTGTTGTTTGAATCTTCTTGCAGTTTGACTTTAGTCATAAAAAGGGTCTCATCTTCTTCATCTAAAGAGTCTTCTACTTCAGTGTATGTTTCATCTTTACTGAACATAATCTTTTTATTTTTGAAATTGAACTTATTTTTAGGTTTAAGGACCTTCTTCTTAGATTGTTTGTCAAATTTTTCATCATCACTGTTTTGATCACCATAGGGGCATTTGGCTATGAATTATCCAATTTTTCCACAATTAAAACATTTAAAGGGAAGTTTTCCTTTGCATTTTCCTAACCCCTTTTTAATTTTTCTAACAAAGTGAGCCTTGTTTGAATTAGAGTATTCTGAATCACTTTCTTTTGCATTTTCCTTTTTCTCAGTTTTAAAAGTAGTTTCCTTTCCTATTGAATTTCTTTTACTTGTTCTCATTTCAAAAGTAGTAAGAGTTCCTTGTAAATTATCTAAGGTAAGTTGGTCAAAATGTTTCTTTTCTTCAAGGGTTGATACCTTAGTTTCATATTTAGGATGCAAAGTTCTAATGATCTTCTTGACCACATCAAATTCTTCTACTTGTTCTCCTAACCCTCTCATTGCATTAACAACTTCATCTATTCTAAAAAAGTATTCAACCACTTTTTCATCATCCTTCATTCTCATTTCCTCAAACTAAGTTTTGAGAGTAATGATTTTTGACTATTTAACTTTGTCATTTTCTTGATAAATATTTTCAAGTTTTTCCCTTATTTCCTTCGTTGATTTGCAATGCATGACTTTAACAAATACATCTTTGGTTAAACCACACAAAAGAGCATGTTTAGCTCTAGCATTAGTTTCATACTTCTTTTCAATAGAATCTATGGGTATTGTGGGTGGAACAATATACCCATATAGAAATATGCTCCATACATCAAGATCAATTGAAATAAGACATGTTTATATTTTGATTTTCCTTAACACATAATCTGTACCATCAAACAATGGAGCTCTAGTCATAGATGTACCTTCTTGAGCTTGTGACATAATTGACAAACTTCCAAAAACAAAAATCAATCCTAGGTGGATTAGACCTATGAAAGGACCCTATGCTCTAATACCAATTGTTGGAAGACTCAAATCACTGAGAAGGGGCGGGGTGAATCAGTGATTTATAAAAGTCAAAAACTTTTTCAAAAAGAAGAATTTATGCTTGCTTTTGAACCAAGAGGACAAATGACAGTATGTGAAGTAAACTTGAATTTTAAATGAAATCACTAAATGATAGTTCAAAGAATAAATTTGACTTGTGCATGAATAGTATTGCATTTGCATGAACCATGAATTAAACATGAAACATTAGCAGAGGATGAACTTAACACTTTCATATGTATTAGAGCTCACATTAATAATAGAACCTTTTATACATGAAATGTGCATTGACAGATATGAAATACTGATAATTATGCATTTGATAACACATTAAAATTAGACTGATAAGAAAAAGACCACACACATAAAATCACCACATAACACCAAATTTTGTCCTGAGGCGAAAACCCTCTAGGGGAATAAAAACCACTCAAAAAATATTTCTTTATTCATTTTGAGCACCAAATATTTAAAGTTTAGGAGCACCAACTCCATAAAGTATAGGAGCACCAACTCCACAAAATTTAGGAGCACCAACTCCTTAAAAATTCAGAAGCACCAACTTCATAAAAATAGGAGCACCAACTCTTTAAAATGTAAATTAATACAATATTCTATCATAACCCTAGAAGTGAAAATTGCATTCCTATCATTTCAATAGAAGACTATAAAATATTTTCAATAAGCTCATTGAAGAATGTTGTATGGGAATGACAATATCTTCCTCAAAATAAAATAATATGAGTATCAATATAAATATTTTTAGTGCAATACAACTTCTAGACTAAATATCTGAAACATCATATTCCTCTTTCAAGAATCCATGAAAATGCTTGAAGATCATCTTTTAAAGACCCTGCAAATAATAATATCTATATGTAGTTTGAATATCTATAAACCATTTTGGGTTAGGGTTACAAGAGAAGACCCCTAAAGAGTTTTTCAACTAAATATTTCAAGAATCTTAACCTCTATAAAAATTATTATAAACCCATAAGAAGAAACTACCGAACACCCAAAAAAAAAGGTTTTGATAATAATCAACAACTATTAACCACTTTAACCATAGTTGTTCAACCAAGATACATAATCCATAAGGTTTTTTTCCTTTTTCAACAACAATAATTTTTGAAGAAATGATATTAGATGCAAGCTTAATCATAGTTTCATGCCTTTTAAAAAAAAATAAAATAATCCTTTTCCTTAACAAATCATTCCAAGCTTGTAACAAAAACATTGCAAATACCCGATTCAATGAAAGCAACAAACAAAAGAAATGAGCCTTAACAAAACCTGATAACTGTCTAGTGCCAATTACCATTGTCATTTCTTTGACCAAATACCCACACTTACATAGTTTCTCAATCTCAAGACACTCCATATGTTGGCTAAGCTCATATAGTGTGCTAGGTTTCAAATCCGTTGTATGTCAATTGAAGAAATCAAAGAATTTTCAAACCCTAGAAAACCATGAAGGCTAGGGTTACAAACCCTAATCAAGCATAATGAAATGATTTTTACAAACAACATAGTCACTTGAAATTGAAATCAATAGTAATTGATAATATTTTGGAGTCCATTACTTTCAAACATTGATAAACATTTGAAATCTAGTATATTTTGTAAAGAATATCCTTTGCTACAAATTCCAACATCATTATGATAATAAATCATTAACCCAATGTCAATGATGGATAATACATGTTACCACTTGAAAAATGAACTCAATAGTTTACTGATAACTTTGTCACTGCCATGTGACCTTTTAATAAAGTCATTTCCTTTCTTAATCATATTGTCATGAAAAAAAATGAAAAAAAAATGCCAATTACCTTGCACATGTTAAATAGACCAAATAACATGACCTTCAAAGCTTTTAGAAATCAGATCATAGAGAATAATGGTGTCATCAATGGAGTTCTATTCCCATTAAAATTGTTGACACATATATGTCAAGAACATATAAATAATTGCATCAAGAGCCCATAAATAAGTGACAAAAACATGCCAAGCATTGGACAACCTATTTTGAATGTTGTTCCTTGTTGAATATACTTGTGGCAACCACATAAAAGTAGACTCTGAGAAATCAAGTTTAAACACAAGTAATGAGCATTGTCAGCCTCAATAAATATGTATCAAAAGCTTGAAACAATATGAATCCAATGAACTTCCATAGGAAATTTATCATGTAACTGCATAACATCCATGTGTGAAATCAACATGAATACCAAATCACTGCATAGTCAATTTTGACATCAAGGAAAAACCATAAAGCAACTGAAAGCCAACATCACCTAGAATTTGGAGTGAATTTCCAAATAAGGCTGGCTCCTAGTTGGTTATCACATAAATCTACTCTACTCTACTAAATTGATAGGGAAAAGGGATAGAGAAAACGTAAACTGAAATGATGAAAGTTAAATTAGAAGGTGATACACCAAACTATAAAGGACTATGAAACTCAAAATTTCATGCACTTGCTACAATAACAAAAATTATACTTGCACAACTTATTATTGCATTATTTTGCATAAGTGCTTCATAAAAAGGTCCTAGTGATCATACTCCTAGGAGGAAAAAGACTTCACAACTAAAAGCCATTTACACTTTTTTGACACAATTTTCAACCTGCATTAGCATACCTTTTTGAATAAATTTACTAAAATATGCGACAAAGTTATAAGGAAATGGACATTACCTCTCAAATAACTGGATAAATTAGTTGACTATACACAATAATGCAAAAAACAAATAGGAAAAATATCATATCAATTTCATCCAAGGCCTTCATTGTATTTCATATCCAAAACATGAGTTACAAAAGCATGCTAAAAATGGTAGCGGATTGTTTGTGAAGCTGATTCTCAGGTGGTTATTGATATGTTGAATAATCAAAATTTGGAGGATGTGAATTGGCAACTAGTTGTGGTTGTCAAACATATTATTTCTTTGTGCTCTACCTTGGAGTCCATTGTTTTCTGCCATATTTCGCGGGAGTGGAATAGGGTGGCTGATGGGTTGGCTAGATGGGCATCAGAAAAGACTGATTCTTGGTCTGTGGATGATTGGGGCAATCTCCCTACTAATATGGCCCCTATTCTTGAGGAGTGGGTTGCTGAGGATATGAGGTGCTTCTTGGGTGTGAATTAATTCTTGTTGTTTTTGGCCCCTTGTGGCTTCTTTCTTTGGACTTTGTATTGCTGTTATGATTCAATAAAGTTTTTACCCTCCTTAAAAAAAAAAAAACAAAAAACAAAAACAAAAGCATGCTAAAATTTGACAAAGGACTCCAAAATTCACTAAGTCCAAATCTGGATAAAGAAGAACTCCCTCCAAATGAGCCAACTAAGTGACTATATCTCACAATTCCCTCTTAAAATCCACCAAAAGAGGAATTGAAAAAATGATTGGGGTTGGATGCCCCCCAAAAGATATGAATCTAGCAACTACATCTCCAAAAGAGCTCTCATGTATGAAAAAGGATAAGTTTGACCATACCAAGAATCTAGGCATGCAAAACCGCCCCTTATATTCTCTCATAACCTCCAAAAAAGTGAATAAAATCCCCTACATTTTCTCCCCATGTTGAATTAACCACCTCAAACTAACCCCATTATTTTTAGCAACCATGAAGACTCCTTCAAAATTCATGACACATGTTAGGTACGCATTCAACCTTGCACCTAAAATAGCATTTTTGACTTAAATGATTTATAACTTCATCATTCAAATCTAAAATGATTTACAACTTTAAAACTCTATGCAAAATTACATGCCTCCTTAACTCGACCTTAGATAGGTCAAAGCAAAAATATAAATCATAAGTATGAAACTCATGGTTACAAAGAAACACAAGGCATTAGGCATAAGACTTATAGACTTAGCCCATGATGTATATTAGTTTGCATTGTATTTTTCAAAACTATGACAAAAAAATTCCACTTTGGCATATGTCGACTTAGGGTTATGAAAACAAAGCAAGGAAAAATAATATAAGGAATTTCATTTACACTTAAAACTTCTCGAAGAAGCCACTGCTGACATAGTAGGGTTTATGTAGAGTTTCATGGAAAAATTTGTAAGATACAGAGGCTTTTAGCTGTTACTTGACAAGACTCAACTCTTTGATGCTTAGGTAATCCTTCTGGAAACATTATTTGGTCTTTTTTCCTCATTTTTTGAAGGTAAAATTTCTTGAAGATCGATCCATTCTTGCAAAAAAATAAATAATCTCTTTCTGAACTTGCATTCTTACAGAATTTGAAGATTCTATGCATTGAATGTATTTAAAAATGCATTCTCTCTTGTATTTTCATTGCTTGACCCCTTACTCACATGCTTCATTTAGAAATCCCACGTTCCATTTCACTTCTCAATGGTTGTATTTGCATTACATTTTTCTATAGATTTCATGGCTCAACCTTGCATATATTCTACTTCATGCTGTTTTAGGATTCTGAGTTTTAGATTTTTGCATTCTGAGAATAAAACATCTCTCCCAAGCCATGGCCATGAGAGCAAAAAGTAGGTTTTCATTTCCTTTTTATCATAGTTCGTGGCATTAATTCATGTTTTTTGGGAAAGAAAAGAATCAGAAACCCTCCTCCCTCTTTTAGGGTTCCATTTCACACTTCTCTATTAAGTAAAGAGAATGATCTCTCTGTATATTTTTCATTATTTGCATAACACTTGATATTAGGAAATAAGAATGGTTTTCCATACTCCATGACCATGACTATATGTTCCTTTGCACTTAATGAAATCTTTGAAATGGGTTAACAAAACCCTTGGCCCCTAGTTCTACCTTCATATCTTCATGGCCATGGCTTTTGAGCTTTTGGGCCTACATGTGGCTTGAAAGCTTCACTTCATGCTCTGTCCTATTCAAAACCCTAAGGAAAACCTACTATTCTTGTAGGGTTTTATTATTTCAATTTTTTTCCTCTCACTTTGAGATCTAGAAAGCCACTTCAAATCTCTATTGAAACTTATTTCAGCCCCAACCACTTGCTTGATTCAAATACTAGTGATGCAGAGTCTTTATAGTTTTTGCAACTCAAAATTTCTTCTTGCAAAGTAGAGCTCACTTTGCACTTGTGAAAATTGTAGCTTCTATTTTCTATTGAAACCCTACAAAGATTCGGGGATTTAACCTTCATTGCTCTGTGTTTAATGATTGTATGGCACTCTTACCGCTACTTTAGATTGTCACATGCTATCAAGCTGAAAGCTTTGATGTTTAGTGATTTCACCAACCCTATCACCCTTACATGATATTGACTGTCTTAAACAACATCATATCATTGTTGTTAAACATTGCGACCATTATTATGACAATTTTTTAACACCTCATATCTTGACTATTAATGTGATTCAAATATCTTTTTACTTGTGATCAATGCATTGTGACTACTTCTATTTATCTTGGGCTCTATGACTATATCTTACTTGATGTTAATGATTCTTCCCTCCCTAGTCTTCATGGCCCATATCTCCATGAAATTGTACCCTTCAGGTGAATTATACTTTTCTCATTGACCCTAGGTCTTTTTTTTGCTATCATGTCACTTTAATGTTGTCATAAAAGGGCTCAAACTATCTTTTGGATACCATGATCTCTGACAAGCTATCTCCACTATTTTTTCATTGTCACTTGTGATGACTGCGAATCTTGACTAAAGCATGATTTGCTTATGGGCCTATCATTTTGTATCAAAATTTTCATTCCATACTTGAATTTCCATGTATTATCTTTATCACTTGACATTCACCACCTCAAACCTTAGGCATTGCTTTCTTCATTAAAGAGCATTTTTGTTTTGGAAAAGCATGTTGGCTTGGTAGCTTTGTACTTGTATTTCATTTCACTTATCATTTATAGTTGTTCCCCCTTGATAACCCATATAAGTCACTAACAACAGTTGATGAATCTTGGTATCTCATGACATGATGTACATTAGAAACACATTCTTATACTTTACTTTGCAATGAATTTTATGTTTTTAACACAATGATCTACATGCATCATTTGATGCTTACTTAAACATAGTATATGTTATTTTTGGCTATGACTAAAAGATCAACCACAGTGATGAACAATGTATGCTTTTCTTAAGTAAGCATAAGGAAACAACTTACTTTCCATGCTCCATCAAAACATAAAAAATAGCATGTTGGGATCAACCCTTGTGGGAGCCACATTTTATCCCACATGCTTTAATGAGATAAATAAATAAGAAAAATGATTTCACCTATACTTGCACAAGAAGGAAACATATTAGATAAAAATAGGGAATATGATAAATGCGTTTGATAATTCCTTTGTTTTCTTGGACATCTGTGGTATGCAAGTTGTTTTAATGCAAATGAAGGTCAAGCTATATGTTTACAGATGTTTACAAATATAATGATTGGTGATCCTTCATTTCTCTAACCAAACCTCATCTCACTCATGCAAGAATTCTAGGAGGAGTAAGGAGAAAAAAATGGAGAATTGAAAAATGTGAAGCACTGAAGCTGATGTAGGACAAACAACTAGGATTCATCATTCAGGCAATGACAGGTTCCCTATCTTTGTATGTTCATTTTTTTTCTATTTGCAAATGTATATTTTTTCTTTTATTTGCATTAAAACAGCCAGTTCCATGGCTTGTGTGGAACACCATACATCTATGTTATCAATGAAGATTAAAATTTTGAAAATATTGTGCATTTTCTCTTATGTTATATGCATATGCATAATACAATGTAGTAATGTAATCTTCTAATTTTCCTTTTATGCACATGAATGTGACATAACAGACATAAAATTAACCTTTGTTTCACTTGTAAAACATAATAGCTCTACCTATTTGAGCTAGTAGATTAAATAGGTAACAATTAAGAAAAGGATTTTGGATTAGTCTTTATAGATACAGGTTTGTTTCTATCCATGGGTCTAATAGGAGGAAATTGGATTAAGTTCTTATTCAAAAGTCGCAACATGATCGTATGGAGGGAATCAAGCTGTTGGGTAAATTGTCTATCTCTCAATATAAATTGGTATGGAATTGAACTTATGCTTACAACTTGTGGTTCAATGTGGTTGGTTGTTTGAGGTGTCCTTATCTTGATAAATTTCTTTTTTTTCTTCTTGAATGGTTAATGTTTCTTTTAAGTACAAATTCAAATTTCTTAGGAGGATTCAATGAAGGATTTTCTTCATACTAACTAACCGAATTTTGATAATCATGAAGTGTTGTACACAAGTGTAAAGCAACTGATAGTGCCCTATAAAGTCTTTAACCTTTTCATTTTTCATTTTTTTACATCACACTAAATTAGTTAGTATAATTATAGGACTAATATTTACATGGAAATATGCATTGAGCATGGGGATAAGATCATTGCCACATTAGTTATGAGGGGTGATAAGCCATCACTTGGGTTTGATATGTCATAATATGTCAACATGACACCCTGTCCATCATAGGATCCACAAAGATCTTAGGTTACTTCGAGACTGTAAGTCCCTCAAGTTCCTCAGGTTACCCCATAGGACACATGGTATCAATGTGGATTTAGAAATGATGTATGTTATCATGTACCATTTTTATTCGTGTGTACAACACTTGATCCTAACAATCCAAAAGTCCTTATCAATCCACAAGGCCCTACCAATCCATAAGGACCTACCAATCCATAAGGTTCTGGTCCTATTAATCCATAAGGTCTTGAAAATCCTTAAGGTCTTGGTCTTATTAATCCAAAAAGGTAGTAACCTACAAGGTACTACCCCCACACCATCTACACCTCCTCATTAGCTAACTCAACCAAATTAGTCATTAGGAAACATTGGGGGTAATATGTTTAATCCTTTTTCTACTATACCTCATATACCCCTTATTTTTATGCATCCATTAAACCTACCACCACATCCATTTAATCCTATCCATTTAGGCCCACAACAATCATCTTCTCATGTCCCCCATCACCATCTCAACATCAATCTCAAGGTAATCCTCAACCCCCACATTAACCTCAGGTCACCCCACAACCGCAACAACCACCATCCCAACCTTTGCACTAACTACAAATCACTCCATAACCACAACCCCCTTCGTAACCCCAAGGAAACCCTACAACATAATACCAATATCAGTTGCAACCTCACCCACATTATTTCTTTCCTTGCTACCATCAAGTGCCTCCAAAAAATAGTTATTATCAACCACCTCCTCCACCAAGAACACCTAGACCACAACCTACCACATCCAACCACAATCCTAACTATTCAAACCAAAATCCATAGCAATCCCAGTAGCAACCACCTTACATAAACCCACAATAGCCCCTATAGAACTCTTATCAATAGAATCCTAATCCACAACCACCTCCATACATCTCCTAACAACAACCTCCATATGATTATCAGTATAATCCATCTTATTATTAGTAGCAAGGTTCCTTTTCATCATACTATCAAGCACTGCCATCACAACAATAGGTTTACACAAATCCCCAAACCACATACACTTCCCAATATCAACAAGTCCCTTCATATCCTCCATCATCATATGACCAATCCCTTCCCCCTCCACTGCCTCCATATCAACAATATGCTCCCTATGATCAATCCAATTCAACTAGTCCTCCCCCATCAATACCAATCAATAAAGAATGGGAAGAAATAAAAACTTCCTAAAAAGACTTACAAGTTGGCACATTGAAGAAATCCTTCAAGTTTGAGGACATTTTTCCCTTCCCAAATTGTTTTGAAATTACAAAATTTGACAAGTACAAGGGAAGAGATATCCCTGAGGCCATTTACAGTTGTTCTATATGCATTTTTAGGAGGTTCTACACAACGATAACAACCTCCTTTAGTTGTTCCCTCAAAGTTTAACATGAAAAGCTTTAGAGTGGTTCATGTGCCTTCCCCAAGGATCAATCTCCACCAATGTAGATTTATTAAAGAAGTTTGTCACAAACTTCTCTTTCAATCTTGAGAAAGATATAGACACCCTAGATCTCCTAAAGGATAAACAACATGATGGAGAGACTTTTTCGAGCTACTTGTAAAGGTGGAAAGCTTTGGCTAGCCAACTCAAGTGTACTCTTCCTGAGGAGTTAGTGGGTATATTTTTCATGAACCCCCATCCTAAGTTGGCACATAAATTACATCTCCATTGTGTCACCACCTTTGCAAAGGTTATAGAGAAAGGGACCACTATTGAAAAAGCTCACTACCAAGGGGATCATCAAAATATTTAAGGATGATAAAGATAGACAATCTGGGGATAAGTCTCACTATTGGAATAGAAACACGAATATTGTTAATGATGGAGTCACAAATACTTAGCATATCCAAGTAGCTAGTACTTCCCAAAGAACGAAAAATTCTCCTCAACCACCATATATCTCCAACATTATATCTATGCCACAAGGTGCACAACGTCCACCCCCGCAATCTAATCAATCAAATCAAGGGAACACTAAATGAACATTCACTCCTTTAGGATAATCCTTAGATGCAGTCTTCAAGAGGCTAGTTCAAGGTAATGCAGTTACTTATCCTTTTATTAAACCTTTTGATGACTCAAAGCCAAATCCTAACTGGTATAGAGAGAATGAGTATTGTGATTACCACCAGCTTAAGGTTCATTCAAAAAACAAATTTCAAGGTCTCAAAGGTTACATCCAATATCTTATTGATTGAGGAAAAATCATGGTGGAGGAAAACCAATCTACCTCATCCAATGCTCAGTTGAAAATATTGCAAAATTTCTTTCCCAAGCATAACCAAGGTCCTAGCACATCAAACACTAACATTGGGGTCTAATAATAACAATAAAAATAATAGCATGAACAATATCACTTATAAATAGATACCATATAATTATGACAATATTGTTACATGCATTACCCAAGTAGACCCACATGTATCTATGATTTGTGTCAAAGGTAAAGATCCCCAATGCATTTTCACCACCCATAAAACTTGCATATTAGTTCCAGGGCCTTCCAATTCATCCCAACCCACACCTATGAGAGTGATCCCACAATAGTGGTTTACACTTTTTGGGAGATCCTAATTTTTGCTGAAATCACATACTTTTAGAAAATATAATGATTTAATCCTTGAAAACTTCCATTCAAAGGATTCTAATTGAAGAGGGTTTGATCAAACACCATAGATCAAACCCCCTTGGATAGAACTCCTCTACTTTTAAACAATACCTATAATGGAGTCTCATTTACACCTATCAAAATGCTGATAAAAAACCACTTTTGATTTACCTTTTGGGGCATCAAATGAATTCATTTAAAATTTATTTTTTGTAAGTATATAGTCCTTATTATAAGCTTCCTAAAACATATAATTTTAAATATATTTAATTTTATTATTATATATGTTTTTAATTTTTTGTGAATGTAGGGTTTTCACTAAAAAATCAAGCTCTCTATTTTTTACATGTGGAAAAATAGAAAATTATAAAAAAAATCCTGAAAAATATTTATAAACTAGATATTGTTGTCCTTGATCAAACAAAAGAAAAAAAATTGAATTTTGATACATACAAAAAAGTTATTTTTTATCTAGTAAATCATGTCTAAATTGTAACTGGTCCGACTTTGAAACTTAGTTAAGAAAAAAAATATTCAATGAAATTCTATGAAACCAATTCCATGTACTAGATATTGTAGTTATGAATATAAAATAAAAAAAAATATAATTTTATCCTTCATAGAAAAAAAATTGTGTTAGCTAGTAACGCCACTCTTTAAAAATGGTGTTTACTGTTAAAAACTAGTTTTCAAAGGAGATGGAAAAAGAAGTGCAATCTAATTCCAAAAAAATTGAAAAAAGTATATTTAGAATATATAGAAAAAATAGCACAAATCACTAGTTTTCATCATCTTCAAATTCCTCACTGTTAGAATTAGCTATGGCTGCCAAGACCTAGAGACCAAATGGAAAGCACAAAGAGATAGAATAGAATGTGACAAGAATAAAATGTATTCTTATCAATATGATTCAATGATATGATGTGATGTGTACAATGAGAGACCCCTTAGTTATATAGCCAAGGTGAGATGCAAGATGTCATATGATTATGACAAGTATTTTAATCATATGACATGAAACAACTCATCACACTTACCTAGTTCACATGTGTTACAATTCAAAAGATAAGATAAAAAATAATGACAAATAACACCTTCTAGAAAGATTCCTTCCCAGGACCTAAGTAAACTTAACATGTGCAAATAAGTCCCCTAGTAATGATTGAACCAGGTGCAAGACTTTATTTACACCAACACCCACCCTTAAGTGCAACTTAAGGAGTAGCTGATTATTATGCAAATGACACAAAGATGGGTCCTGACTACTAGGCCATGTTAGGTACCCATGTACAAATGAAAATAAAATGACAAAGGAATATCTCACAAGTAGAGAAAAGGAGAAAACCCAATCGAACAAAACTCCTCCCCAAAAGAGAGATGAAAGATACAAAATAGAAATGCTCTCAATGAAGAATGAGAAGGTAAAAACCCCGTGTGAGGGAAAAGACCTCCCCATAAGAGAGAAGTAGAAGAGAGACAATGCAGCACCCCCCCCTCAATGTTGGGTCTCTTGTAATGGTGGTAGAAGCTTGACATTGAATGTTGAAGATGATCCAATCTCTCCAAAAAACATTCCTTCCCTTAGGAAGAAACAAAACCATGATGTATACAGGATGCCAAGAATATGGATGATGTATGATGTCTCTAACACATGCTCAGGTGCCTCCATGTCGATGTCAAAAGCTGACACACTCCAAAAAGGTGTTCTAGGCCACACTACTAAAGAGGACAATCCAACATCTGGTAGAGATGAATACAAAACATGATCCAAATATAGTGATATCCCCTTTGAAGACAAAGAAGCCTCCTCCAAATGTTGTCCAAAAGAATCCACACTCATGCCAAACTATGAAGAATGATCATGTAGAGAATGAACAAGAGGGTCAAAGTGTTACCTCATAACAACTAAAGGAGCATCTTCATCAAAGAGAAGATGAATGTCATCAATGATGTCTCCCACATTTGTAATATGTGACTCCATAAACAAGTCTGAAATAACTATCAAGAAGCCATCACAAGTATCCAAATCTAAAAGGCAATGTATGTCTTGCTACACTGAATCACAAGGAACCCAAATTGTGGAAACATGAGAATCCTTAGGTACAATAGTAGATGGAGGAGATGAAATGCATGGATCAAGTACTAGATCTAATGTGAGAACTCCCATGTTCAAGAAGCCAAATGTCCCCTCTGAATCATGGTTTATACTAGAAGTGTGATCAATAGCCAAAGGAAAAATGTCATCATTAGAATCAAAATTTATGAAGGTATACAACTGAGATGAATGATCAACCACCCCAGTAGCAATGATCTCTCTACTTTCCAAGTATCGAATGATGTCTGAATCAGGTGTGAAATCCATAGTTCTCCCATCTCCACCATGTGTAATCTGATATATGGAAAGAAGATTGTTCATCAAATGAGGAACACACAAAACATCCTAGAAAGTGTTTTTTCCAAAAATAATAGATCCCTTCCCAATTACACTCATGTATGTATTGTTTCCATCAAGATAGGAGACATAGTGCATGGCTGAAATGAAGAGAATATAGATTGTGAAGATTCCATATGATGTGATGCTCCTAAATCTAGAAGCAATCTCCTTGATCTTGAACCTAAAAAAGTGTAAAGAGATTTCCCTTTGTTTCTTGATGTAGATGCTTGACCTTTACCCTTTTAAGACTGCTTTGAAGGAGGAGGAGATTTAGACATTCTACATGGAAAATCAATGTGATTCTTTCTGAGAAGATGTTTCAACTCATCAATATCCTTCTTATAACAATAGCATTATTCATGTCCATCCTTTTTGCAATATGCACAAAAGGCCTCTCCTTAGATGATTCCCTTGAAAGAGGATTTTGTCTTTGCTTCATCTGAATGTGGACTATTCTTTGATTTCTTCTATTTCTTATCTGATTCTAATTCTTTCACCTAACTAACCAACAATGCTTGAGATTTAGAAGTCTTGATGAGACCCATTGATATAAGATTTTTTTGCTCATGTATCAACATCTCAAAAAATAATGCAAATGAAGGTGTAGTATATGCAAACCCCATCATCAATCTACGAGTATGAAAGATAGAAACAAAAGAAGCATAATCAGGACCAAGTTTGTTCATTGTATTGTAGACCAACTGAATGTCCTTATCAATTCCATATGCTTTACATTGCTCTCTTAGATCATTAATCTTAGTGATGTAGTCTTGGATGTTTATGAAGTTGTTAGGATCAAGACTCATCATTTCATTATTGATTTGATAGCCTATTACTTCATCTATAGCACCATACAATGTTCTTAATTTTTCCCAAGCTTCATGGGAATTTTTACATGATTCAATTTGAAACAAAAAATCTTAAGAAACAAGTCTACGAAGACACCTAAGAGATTTGGTATGTTTAATCATCTATTTTATCTTTTTATCTACATCTATAGGTTCAGGTACCTTATCTTCAACATATAGAGTGTGACCTTCAGTCATTAGAATGATCCATGCATTTTGATGCCATGTTGAATAATTATATGATGTGAACAAAGGAACCTTAGAATGATCCATGAAAATGAGAGAGCACAAGAAAACATATCAAAATAATGCACCAAGAGATCCCCCCAAATCACTCAATCAAGAAACCCCCCAAGAAATATCTTATTTGGCACTTTTTAGTGTGTTTACTGTTGCTAGATTCCAAAAACAACAAGCTAGACTTGATCTTAGTGCTTATAGATGTCAAGATAGGCCACATAATCAAGTACAAATTTTGGTACAAAATGAGATCAATCTAATCAAACCATTGAAAATTACACAAAAAATATGCACTTTCAAAAAAAATTGCACCTAAAAATATTATCGTAGGAGCAAGATATGAGCTCCCAAAGTTTCTAAAATGAGGATGAAGCAAAAAAACCTATGAGAATCTGAAATTTATAGAAAAAACAGGCCCCAAAACCAAAAACTGATTGCCCCACCATGTAGAGAATGAAAAATTATCCCAAATAAAAAAAAAATAATGAAAAAAGGAGTTAAAATGAGTGAGATATGGGCCTCTGAAGTTGAACTGCAAAAACAAAAAACTCCAACCATGAGGGGGGAAAAAATTTCAAATGGGCATTGATGTCATCACCGACATGTGATGATATTAGTAGAATCTTTGATTAAATTTGATGGTCCACTAGCTATAAAAATATAATATGCTCCTCAGAATATTTTGTGACAGAATTTGTAGCGAATCTTTGGATTCACTAGAATATTTTGTTGTTCTACTTGCTTAAAATTGACGTTCTTATGAATGTTTCCTATTGGAAGATTTGACTGGCCAAAATTTTTCATCGCTGGTTGAATTAACAAGTCATCGATAATTTATTTTGTCAAATATTTTAAACAGACTGGTAGTTGGGAGAGTGGGGCAGTGGTGGACTAGTGGCCACCTGCCACATGGCCTTCGTGGTACCACTTATTACTCTAGTCTATGGTACTCTGTATTGTGGCCAATATAATATATTTTCTTTTTAAAACCAAAAAATCCATAGAGCTTTTAAAGTTTTCTTTTGTATTTTTTGATTTTATTTAATAAGAAATTTTCTTAAAAATGTGATTAGCTATTTGATAAGAAATTCAAAAAATTGAAGTCGATAAGAATTTTTTTCTTTTCAGAAAATTGTATTGAATAATAATGATGACTTGGGGCTCCTATGGATCTTTGGGAAATTTTTTTTTGCCTCACCAGACAACTACTTTGATTTGGAAAATTTGGTAGTTGATCTTAGGGTCTTTGGCCCTTCTGGACGTGATGGTAGGGTTGGATTTGACCCAAAATGCTCCAAAAATGTAGCTACCTTCTAGATTTGGTAATCACTCTTTAGCTTCAAACCCTCATAGATTTGGCCTTGTATGTCCGATTTGGACAAAAAAAAAGGAAAAATGGACTTTCTTGAACATTTTAGATGTAATGGTGAGCTTAGATTTGCACCAACAAGCTCTTATTTAAACCCACAATAAAGAGCCAAAATGGAACACCCCCAAATCTGGTATCTCTCTTTAGAAAAAGACTCTCCTATGGCACTCAACCCACTCTAATACCATGTTATAATTGGCTATGGTTGCCAAGACCTAGAGACCAAATGGAAAGCACAAAGAGAGAATATAATGTGACAAGAATAAAATGTATTCTTATCAATATGATTCAATGATATGATGTGATGTGTATAATAAGAGACCTCTTGGCTATATAGCCAAGGTGAGATGCAATATATCATAGGATTATGGAAAATGTCTTAATCATATGACATGAGACAACTCATCACACTTACCTAGGTTCACATATGTTACAAGTCAAAAGATAAGATAACAACTAATGACAACTAATACCTTTTAGAAAGATTCCTTCCTAGGACCTAAGTAAACTTAACATGTGCAAATAAGTCCCCTAGTAATGAATGAACTAGGTACAAGACTTTATTTACACCAACACTCATGATTTAGCTACTATAGGTGCTTGAAAGTGAAGATTTAGTTAAAAAATTTAGTTCAATTTCTAGTTTGGAAAAAAATTGTAAACCAGTATTGTGGGATCACCCATGAGCTTGCAGTATAACATCCTTGATTAGATTGGCAAGATCTCGTGCAGATATCTATCCTAGATTTTCTAAGGTCCTCCCCAATCCATCAAGAGATTCTCACAAAATATTTACAAGAAACACATGTATTGAGTGATATTGACCCCACTCAGTTTCAGGGTCTTTTGAGACATATATCATCTACCTATCATTTGGGTTTTAGCCAAAATGATATTCCAGCCATTGACCTTGCTCACAATTGTGCTCTTCACATCAAAGACCTTGTCACTAGGCATAAGTTTAAGAAGGTCTTGGTAGATAATGGCTCTACCCTAAATTTGTGCATGTTGAAGTTCAAAAAATAGGCGGGGAATGCTCACATTGACTTAGATAATCAGGTCATCATAATCAAAGCATATGACAATGTAGAAAGAGATTCATAATGTATTATTTTCCTTCCCATTTAGGTCAGCCCAGTTGTACAATATACCTCTTATCCACATCCTTGATCTAGACTTACCATACAATATTCTCCTTGGCCGACCATGGATTCATGCCATGCAATTCATCTCATCCATATACCATTAGTGTCTATATTTTCCATATAATGGGGTTGAAATCACTATCCATGTTGACCTCCAACCTTTTGAATATTTCTGTGCTCTTGAGACATCTTTCCTGCATTCACATCACCATTTGAGAATAGAAGTGGGAACTCCTCAAGCATCATCCTCCATTCCGTCATCCACTCCATCATCCAATACATCCTCCATCCCATCTTCCAAATCTGACTGCACCATCACCAAAGTTTATATCATTGACAAGGTTTGTTGAGAGTATGAGATGTGTACTGCACTTAATGTGGGAATAATTCCTCCCTCTCCCCACACTAATGGCCAATTTTCTGAGTCTTTACAAAAGGAAGAACTTGTAAGTAAGACGATTAGCTCTAAGAATGTGGGTTGCACTACATTTTAGTCTCCAAGAGAGTTACAAGATTAGATGGATGAGGACATCAACCAATGTGTTTACAAAGAAGAACCCAAGCCTTCACCTCCCATTATTGAATACTTCCAAGAAGTTTATCCCCACACTTCCAAGTTAGCATAAAAGTATAATGATCAAGGGGTAGGGCTTAGTGTTGATGAAAATGGAATGAGAAAGCCTATTGAAACATCCACACCTCCTAAATACTTGGGTCTAGGCTATGAAAAGAAACATAAGGGATCTATAGCATCCACTAGTACTTTGAACAACAATGTTAACTCGGAAATCAATTTTCTTGAGGACATACTTGAAGAGGAGGCTATCATACTTTATTATCATGATTTGGATCTCCTTGCCCTCTTTGAATCCACATCATTTTTCTCCATTATCCTCTCACTCTATTAACCTAACATCGTTGATTGGGACCTACGAGGAAGTGCACTAATTGATAAATTTCCTTGAAAGGACACATACACACACCTTATGGGATTATGTGAAGATGATCACCCTAACTACAAAAGTAGAAATAAACAAATAAAACAAGGGTCATCTAGTGAAAAACATTATAAGGAACTTCGTGACTCAACAAAAGTAAAAAAAGGGTGTATCCTTTGGTGAAAACCTTGATGAGGTGTTAGAGGATGAGGATGTTCATCTTCCCCTTATTGGGACTCACTTTTCTGAGTGATCTTCAATTGTGATTCAAGAAACAAGAGAAATCAATTTGGGAACAAACGAGGAACCTAAAATCACCTACTTGGCCAAATATTTGTTTGAAGAGGAATATTTTTTCATTGCTAATTTGTCTAAAGAAGGAATCATCAACTTCACATGGTCCTATTAAGACTTGCCTAGGTTGGATCCTACTTTAGTAGTCCACCACCTTGACATGTGTCTAGATGCAAAACCAGTAAAATAAAAACTTTAGAAAATTCATTTGAAAGTGGATCTACTTGTTAAGATAGAACTATAAAAGTTGTTGGTAGCTGGGTTTATATAGTCGATCAACTACTTAGATTAGACATCCAATATAGTACCTGTAGCCAAGCCCGCTAGGGGCATTCAAATCTGTATAGATTTTAGGGACCTAAATAAATCTTGTCCAAAGGATGAATCTCTATTACCAACATCAAAATTCTAGTGGATTTGATAGGAGGACATTCCATGCTACCCCTCATGGATGGATTTTCAGGGTATAACCAAATTAAGGTTGCACCAGAAGACTAGCATAAGATCACATTCACTACTCCTTGTGGTACATTCTACTACAATGCCATGCCCTTTGGTATTAAGAATTTGGGGACAATATATCAAAGTGAAATGATAGTTATCTTCCATGATCTTATCCACATCATAATGGAAGACTATGTTGATCACCTAGTGGGAAAGTCAAAAACTAGAGAGGATCACCCTAAGTTTTTGAGACAAATTTTTGATCGGTTGGAACAGTATCAACTATGGTTAAACCATAAGAACCATATCTTCATTTTCACCTCAAGAAAATTGTTAGGCTTCATTGTGTCTAGAAGGGGTATTGAGGTTGATCCTGCAAAGGTTAAAGCTATAATGGAAATTCCCTTGCCTAGGAACTTAAAGTAGTTAAGAAGTCTGCAAGGAAAATTAGTCTATCAGGAACTTCATCCCAACTTGTTGACAAGTGTCAACATTTTACTTATATCCTATGAAAGGATATAGTATTCAAGTGGGACCCTCCATTCCAATAGGGCTTTGATAAAATTAAAGAATATATTACAAATCTACCTATCTTGATGCCCCCTATTCTAGGAAAACCATTGTTATTATATATTTCAACTATTGTAGTTGCACTGGGGTATTATTGGAACAACATGATGAGTCCTCTAAAGAAAGATCCATTTACTATATCAATAGAACATTAGTGGGATATGATATCAATTATTATCCCATGGAAAAATATTTCTTGGTGGCTATCTTCAGTTCCCAAAAGCTACGACACTACATGCTCAGTCATCCAATTAAACTGATGTCTAAAGTTGACCTACTCAAATATTTGTTATCAAGAACATCATTGACTAGAAACATGGATAACTATGTCATGTTTCTTAGTGAATTCAACATTGAGTAAGTAGACTAAAAATTAATTAAGGGGAAAGTTATTACAGATCAGTTAGTAGATGCTCCCCTTATGGATGCTTATCCTTTAGTGGTAGAATTTCCAGATGATTCTATCTTTACTGTTTCAAAATATGACATTTGGACACTTTATTTTGATGGCTCTTATACCCAAAATAGAGCTGGTTCTAGTATCCTCTTTGTCACTTTACAAGGTGACTATATCCCAAAGTTATTCATATTGGCATTTCCATGCATGAATAATATTTTTGAATTTGAAGCTTTGATCACAGGTTTTAGAACTGCAGTCTAATGGAGCATAACTCATCTTCATGTTTATGGTGACTCCCAACTCATAATCAAACAAGTCAATGATGATTTTCAGACTAAGAATGATAAGGTTCTCCCTTATAAGAATATGGTTAATGACTTTAAGAAGTACTTTAGTCATATCTAGTTTGAGCAGGTCCCTAGATTACAGAACAAAGCTATTGATGCAATGGCCACAATTGGTTCCCTTATTGACATGTCTAAAGATGGAAAAAATTGTGAGTTCTTGGTGGAACGATTATTAATCCTAGCATATGACATTCCAGAAAATGAAATGGTGTGTGACATCGTAGGTCCCTAGTCTCCCTAGTACCATGATATTTACACATATCTCCATGACAACATTCTACTACCTGATCTGACTTGCAACCAACATAAATCCTTCATCCAACATGGTTCTCATTACACAATCTTAGGTGATAGAATTTATCATAGGGGGTATTATGGCACTCTTCTTTGATGCCTGAGTGAATCAGAATATCATGTTGCATTGAACGAAGTGCATAGTGGTGTTTGTGAGGCCCATACTAATGGAATGGTCTTAGCAAAATCTTCTTAGAATGAGATATTATTGGCCAACTATGGAACACGATGTTTGTGAGTTTGTAAAAAATGTGTACCATGTCAGCAACATATAGACCTAATTCACACTCCTGCATAAAAATTGTAACCTATTGTGCATGTTTTGCACACACGCCCCACCATAGGTAGGGACCCCCTCTTTTCGTTCCCTTTGGGCTGCTTTGCTCCTGTCTCATTTTGTGTGCCACTTTTTCCAAGCCCAAATTGGTCATGTGCCTTCAAATGATCAAATTCCCCTAACCAAAATTTCCTACCTAAATTTTGGTAAGAATTTTTCCTTCGCAGAAGTTCCCTTGTGGATTTCCCTTCAATTGTTTCCCCAATGTCCTCCAGGCCTCATAGACCTATAGCTGCAAGTCACCTCATGTGGGTCACCACTCATGTTTCATTGTTGAGTAGTAACTAATGACCAACTTCCACTTGCATGGTGGGATCTGTACTTAGTTTATCCTTTCGAGCCTTGACCAAGCATCCAAATGAGTGAGAGATTCCACATCTCACCTAACCTAGGTCTGCCATACAAAGAAATCAATGCATGCCATTAGTGGAAATTGGCCCATAATCATTGCTAGCGACCCTTGATTTTACTTGGGGCATTCAAATATGGGGAGGAACAAAGTCCCCCATTCCTTTTCCCCCTTTTTCCTTGTTCCTGTTGACTTGGTCCATGATCACTTGATTCACCTTTTCCTTCATTTTTTGAATTTAGGGACAAGTTGCCTATGGATTTGGGATGCTTTTGTGATGCCTAAGTAACTACCAAGGTTTTGTTATGTTTTAAGGAGTTGCAAAAATTTCCTTCCAGGCCACTATCCCTCTGTTGCTACCATAACTTCCTTGTCAAGCTGCCATGTGCTCATTTCCATTTCAAAATGGCGGTGACCCTCTGGCTTCCCCCTTAAAAATCTCAAAATTTCTAGAATGGGTGTAAAATTCAAGTTTTCATCATCTAGGTCCCATAAAGTGAGTGACTTCACATGCCTAAAGGGGTTTGGATCAAATTTTCCATGTGTTTAGACATTGTGGAAATTCCCTTTCGGGCCATCATCCCTCTGTGGTTGTTTGGGAACTTCCTTCTTTGGTTGTAGTCCCTTTGTCACTGTCGGAACTTCCATGTCAGGCCATGTGCTCATTGCCATTTCAAAAGGGTGGCAACCCTCTGGCTTCCCCCTTCTAAATTTCTACATTGTTCAAAATGAGTCAAATCTTAAGGAAGTATGTCTTGGAACTCTTTCTACCCATTTTTGCATGCACTAAAATTGAAAAATCTCAAATTTGCTAAGTTTTGGGAAGTCACAAAAATTCCCTTCTAGGCCATTGTCCCTCTACGACCATTTCAGAACTTCCCTTCTAGGCCACCATCCCTCCATGGTAGTTTGGGAACTTCCCTTCCTGCCCTCCATCCCTCCATGGTCATTTGGGAACTTCCCTTTTGGGCCACTGTCCCTCCATGGCCATTTCAGAACTTCCCTTTTGGGCTGCTATCCCTTTGTGGCCATTTTGGAACTTCCCTTCTAGGCTGCCATCCCTTTCGTGGCTATTTCAGAACTTCCCTTCCAGGTCGCTATCCCTCTGTGGCCATTTTGGAACTTCTCTTCTAGGCTGCCGTCCCTTTGTGGCTGTTTAAAACTTCCCTTCTAGGTCATCGTCCCTCCGTAGCCATTTCAAAACTTCCTTTCAGTAGTCTGTCATCCCTCCACCCATCGTCCATCATCCCTTTACCTATCATCCATTGTCCACCATCCATCTTCCATACACCATCTATCTATTGTCCATCTGTTATCTTCCTGCCATCCATCACCCACTATCCATCTACCATCCATTTTCCACTGTCCATCCACCGTGTGGCATCTACACCCTTGAGCACACATTAATGCTTATGGTCCAAATGAGCTCCAAATATGAATATTATGATCTTTTGATGATGCATGGATGGATCTAACAAGGAGTTTGTAGGATTAGACTAACATTTCCCTTGGTTTATGTATGAAAGCACTTATAACACTTCATGTATGTAGGATTCAAGAAACCTACTACGGGTCCATTGGGGAGGCCCATTGAGAAAGCTGAATAAGGAAAAAGCACATTGCTCCTTTCACCGTTCATTTTATGCCCACCTTTCCTCATAGCACCCATCAACAGAGTTGGCATTAGAAGTAGGACTATGTCAAGGAAGTCAGTGACAAACCACAAAGGGTGGCCTTAAAGATGGTGGGAGGGAGCGACTATTTCCTCCCTCCAAACAAACTATCATGATCCATTAGGAGCTATCTCATCAGATCATCTGATCCATTTAACAACAATGCAAAGCTATAAATGAGGTTCATATGATCTAATGGAAAATGCTACAAATGCATCAAGCAAGGAGAATCCTTCAAGTAGTTTCAACTACAGTGAAAAGGGAAATCAATAAGAGGACAAAACTACTACAACACCTGGCCACTATAGTGCAAAACAGGAAAAGACAAAAGATGTATTTTAAATTGTTAAATATTGTGGGGTAGGTGAAGCCCTAGTGTAATCAAATCTGAGCCACACAATGTAATCCAATCCTAGCCATTCATTTGTGCTTTGGAAAACTATAAATAAGGGTCTCCCCCTCATTTGTAAATGGTTGGAGAGCTGATGTAAAAACATTTTACAGCAATAGAAAGTAGCATTGCATGATCTATGGGTGTTCCTTTTGAGTTTGCTCATTATGTGTGCATGGTTTTGCTTCCCTTTTAGTTTAGTTGTTACTTTCTTGAATGGAAGTGATGATGGTGTTTGTTTTTATGGTATTTGATGAACTTTCATCCCATACTTTTAACACTTGTTGATGACAAACTACTATGTAAAGTTAGCATGGGCTTCTTTATTTCAATGCTACAACTTTGTTCAATTGCATGTTCATGATGTGCATGTGCAATCTAAAAATTAGTAGACTGTAGGAGATTGCATGGTTTTGTGTAGCTGTAGACTTCTCTTGGTCAAGTAAAACCCAATTTAGGGAGTTTGTCTACTGTAGTAGTCTCCATGATCACTGTTCATTCATAGTTTCAAATCTAGGAACTTCCTCTCTTCCCTACCCTTTTCCCTTTTTTTTTAATAAGTGACCTATGCTAAGGTTCATTACACATTGTAAAGCTAAATCCAATCATAAAATGGAGTTCAAGACTATTGTTTGAACTGTAGCAAATGTACAACAACTCTCCCATCTTAAGAACTCCATTTGCAGATCCAACTTCCCACGCTTTGTAACTCATCCGTAAGTCTGACCTTGTGATTCCAATAAATCACTTGAATCAATTGAGATATTCCAAGCACTATCAAGACCCAACATTAGAGACCTTGGAATAGTGTTCTACAATTTGATTGTGGAAGATTGTCTTTCAAGAGAGGTGATACATCTATGCATTACCTGTGTTGAGAAGTGCATAAAAAATACATCAACACAACCTATCATTGCACCATGGCCTTTTTCGCAATGGGGTCTCAACTTGATTGACAAGATCTACCCTCCATAATCTAATGGCCATACCTTCATAATCACAACCATTGAATATTTCACCAAATGGGTGGAAGAAATTCCACTTTCCCAAATCATTAGTATCCAAATATCCAAATTCATCATTTACCATATTCTCTACAGATATGGTATCCCATTCACCATCATTACCAAAAATGGAAATCCTTTCAAGAACTAGTATATGTGACAACTATGTGAAACATACGACATTCAACACTATTGTTCAACACCCTATTACCCCCAAGGTAATAAATAAGTTGAAGCTACCAACAAAACTCTCATGAAAATCCTTAAGAAGGTTGTCAATAATATTGGTCATGATTATCACCTCCACATTAATCTTTCCATTTGAGATTACTAAACATCCATCCACACTCCTACTAGTGCAATTCCATGTTCCCTTATCTATGGCACATACATCTTATTGATAGAAGTTGAGATCCCATCACTCTGCATCTCCCTAAAGAATTTGTTCAGTGATGAAGAATTTTGTGTTGCATGCTTGAGTTAGCTAGAGCTTCTAGAAGAGAAGCATCTTAAGGCTTAAATTCATCTTCAATCTTATTAGTATCAACTTAGGAGGAGCTATAATAAGAAGGTTCGACCTCGTTATTTTCAAGTTAGTGATTTAGTCTTCAAGGAGAATCAATGTAGCCAACACAATCAAGAGAAGAAGGGAAAATTTAAAGCTAACTGGTTGGGTCCATATGTCATCACTTTAAAGTATGGTTTTGGGGCATATCAACTTGCTACACTTGAAGGGGAAAAATTGGAAGAACCCATCAATAGCGTGCACCTAAAATGGTTTTATACTTGAGTCATCTAGGTTAACCCATCTAGAAAAATACAAAAAAAAAGAAAAGTCAAAACAATCCAAAAATAGTAAAGAGAAATAATGCACCATATGGTGAAAACCACCCTTGGTGGCACCTTGGATAATTACAATGGGTGAAATCCTAGAATTAGGCACAATTCATAGAGGGATTAATCATTATCTACCTTTCATCTTGCTTTCCTATGTGTTTGCATCACCATCCATCCAACCTATCCTCATACCCTATCACATCCATCCTCCATCAAAATTCTATCATCCATCACTTCATATATTTTGATTATGCATTGGATGATATAGACTTGGTATCCTAAATCCTAATATTTTTTTCACCTATATATTGATGTCATGTCATCGGTCTTGCATCTTCCTCGAGGATCATTCATTGTGTCTCTTATCATTAGTCTCATGTCATCCTTTATCTTTTTGTTGAACTACGTTTCCTCTGTGATTTCACATAGGAAAGGCCATCTTTGATGATCTCTTGAGGTTTTGGTCTATCCTTTTGTGTTAGTCCTCCTCATCCATTTGAGTCTTCATTTTCCTCTTTCCACTTTGTCCATCACTGATTGTCAGTCCTTTTTATTGAACTATGTTTCCTTTGCACTTTCACATAGGAAAGGCCATCTTTGATGATCCCCCAAGGATTTGGTTTGTCCTTTTGTGTCATTCCTCGTCATCCATTTGGGTCTTCATTGTCCTATTTTCACTTTATCCATGATCAGTTCTCAGTCCTTTTTATTAAACTATGAGGTCTTTGTGCTTTTGTGTAGAAAAGGCTAATTTTTTATTAGTCCTCAAGACCCTAGGTCTGTCCTTAGGGTGTGTCTTGGTTTTGTGTCATGTCATCAAGTGTGTCCCTACTTAGTTAGTCCCTAACAAAAAAATCCATTGACACCATGAGGTTCAATCCATTTTGAGAATCATGAGTCATGCCAACCTAATAATCTATAGCCATCCATGGTCTTAATAGGATGTATCCTTCCTTAAATCAGATCGTATTAATCCCATCCACCTATTGGTCCTATGGCAAATGATATTTGAAATTTATTGTGATATTTTAGTGCTTTTGGCATTTTGTTTATCTTTTGAGTTTCTTATTATACCTCATCAAGGTCACCATGATCCATCATATCATGGTGCACTTTGATTGGTAAACATAGGGGCATACCTTGATTTTCTGCATGATCTTGTCTGCTTGGTTGTCCCATGTAGTACCCACCAAGATCCTCATGGTCTTGTGTTATACTAGTGCATCCTTGTGTTTGTGGTTATTTCAACATTAGGCTTGACCAAAGCCCCTGTGACTTTGGGGTGTCAAGATAACCTTCTTGTTTGTTACATCAGTCCTATGTATTTGACACTAATCGACCTTGGTTCTTCATACCCTGGCATATCGTGTCCTATGCTATAAAAAATTTTAGTGCTCCTAATTTGATAGAATGGCATTAGATTTTTAGTTCATTCATCTTTCCCATTGTATTGAATTTATCCCAATCCATTTTCCCTAGCCTATAGTCATTGATATTTGGTTGTACAAATGTTATCACCCCACCTATTCTTCCTATCAGGGTCCCTATAGTTTTGAAAAGTACACTTCATCACCCATTGTTATCATTTCACCTTGCATGTTTGTTATCATTTAGGTACATTTTATTGTATTGCATTATCATTTTTATTACTTTCATTATCCATTTCATTTTCATTCTATTAGGTTGTATTACTAGTTTTTGTTATCTTTCATTTATCATCCATTTCATTATCATTTCTCTTTTGTTATCATTCCATTAGGTTTCCTTATCATTTCATTTCTTTTGCATTCCATTATCATTTTAAGTTGTTTATTTTAATATAGATTTGTTAGTCTAAGCATCTCAATCCATTTTGTTATCATTTCATTTCATTGCATTTACATTATCATTATAATTTTAAGTTGTTTAGGTCAATAGATATTTGTTAGTCTAAGAATCTTAATCCATTTCATTATCATTTTAAGTTGTTTAGTTTTGTTATTCTAAACATATTAATTTTGCATTACATTCATTTCATAAAATGCATCTCATTACATTACATTCATATAGTATTCCATCCATAACATTATGCATATCATACATTCATAATCAAACATTAACATGCCATCCATAATAAACAAATTATACATAAAAAACACCATCACATTGCCACCTGCATCACAAACCATTAGTATCATATCCATATCATAAATCATAAACCATAGACTATCATAGCCTACATCACAAAGTGTTAGATACAATACATACCATCCATATCATGCATGTCACCATAAACATAATCATCATAATACATCCATTATAATAATAACCACATACACCCATCATAATAATAACCATCCATGTATTCATGCATAAACATCCAATGCATCACATAGGAATCATATATTGGGCATCATCAAAGTCCATCATATCATATATATATAAAAAATAGAAGTCCAAAATAGTGTCCATAAAGTCCATAATGTCCATGTGGTCCATATCCATAGTCCATCTAGTGTCCTTCATATAATAAAATACATGTGCAAAGGAGTCATAATATACAAATGAATATGATTACATTTGACACATCATGGTGTCCAGAACTAGAAAGAATCAAAGAATAACTAATCTGATCTTCGAAAAAAAAAAAATTATACAAAAGAATCTATGTCTCATCTCTACATATATGTACACTATTTTTTGGGGCATCTATCAAAACTAGGACCCTATACATATCCCCATATCCCCCTAACAACTACTGTCTGCTTCTAATCTTTTGGTTGAGTTTTCCCTGGGTCCTCAACCATGTGAAGGTGTCTCCTTGTAGTCACTATATCCCCTAGTATGAGTAGTTCCTGAATGGGAGGGTGTGGGCCTCTATGGAGTTGCCCCTATGTATGGAGGGACCCTCTAAGAATGATCAAGAATGATGGTATAATATGCACCCATCCAATACCCTACCTCTATCCTCACATCATCCAGGCTCGCTTCCTGGGCCTGCACCTGATCCTTCTCCAATCTATATTGATCCTACTACTACTACAACCTCCTTTGCATCTCATGGCATCCTATGCTAATATCGTATTGGTAATTTGTGCCTCTTCCTATTGGGCCCTCCTCATAGCCTTATCCCTCTCCCTCTGTAGCCTATCATCCCTCACTATTCCCTTTGCAACCTCTTCTTTCTTAACTGCCTCATCACTCTTGGCCTACACTATCTACACCTAGGCCTCTGCCTACTATACCCTCCTCATGGAATCATATCTCTCCCTATGCATAGCCTCAAAGAGGCTTTGTTCCTACTCTAGCTATGTCCCTACTTGACCACTAGCTCTGATGCCTCATCTCTCTCCCTCAAAGCTACATCCAATAACCCCTGCAGTAGCTACACCTCCTGGTGTAACCCATCTACCTCCACCACTACCCAACCCTTTGATCCTCCCTCTCCTCCCCTTAGCCTATCAACCTCCACCTAGAATATCTCCCTCTCTTCCTAATACTACCTCAACCTATGCTACAAAATCCCAATACGATCCTATGCATCGGCTAATCTAATAGTAGGATCCTCTACAGGTGGTGACTAATATAATACTATCACCCTCTCCTCTATTGTCAGCATATCTACATCCATCACCACCCTATCCTTTGCCTAAACTAACTCCTCCTCTCCCCTCTACCCATCCACTCTTTGTCTCCTCTAGGGCCTCTCTTGCACCTCCTCATCACCAAATCCCACTACTGGCTCAATGGGCTAGATGGGTGTAATCCTCACTGGCAACTATCACTACCACCATGTTGCATATCGATTATTGACTCCAGGGTCGTCTGGTCCTCCTCTCTATCCCCATATCATCTCCCCCAATCGATCCTAGTCCTAGCTCACCTAGTTAGCTAAAACTATTTGGCCCCATCCTACCTCCCAGATGATCCATCTAAATCTCACCTCTAGCTCGAGGATGTATTGTTGGATCCCAAACTCCTTGGAAACTTGATTAGGCATATACATCTCAATAATAAAGGGATCTCAACTGATAATATAGAAGTGTGTAAACATGAAGGTCCTATATAGCTAGTCCTCTTCCCTCCAGTCTCTAAAGTCTCTATCCATATAAATCCTCCATACTATTTGATCTATAGTTAGATCATTAAACACCCACCTCCAATGCTCTACACTAGACACCTAAGAGTAATGCAACATCCCTACATAATCAAATGCTATTGGCAGCCCCTCTACATGTTGATGGGGCATTAGGATATCTAGCTTGGTAATCCTAATATGCTCCCATGTCCACACTTATAGAAGGGTGACATGGGTGATGTTAACATCCCCCCAATAATAGACCACATGCATATCCTTGTACAATTGCACTAGTATGCATGGTCCCCATGCAAAAACTCTTCAGCTCTACTCTACTATGTGTTATACAACCAAACTCATCTTGATGCTAAAGAATCTACTACTCCTATCTAGGAGGAGGATCCCATTGATCAACACACACAAAAATAGGGGCAGTGGTTGTGTAGTACCAATACACGCATCAATGTCCAAATCCTTCCCTTAGTAGAGAAGGTTTGTAGTCCTAAAAATGACCTTCAAGCTCCACTCAACTGATAACCGGGCCCCTCCACTCACTAAATTTCCTTTGATGGGTAGCCATAAAATCCTCCACACATCCTCAAGTGTAACAATAATCTCCCCATTCGGGAGGAGAAATGTGCATGTATCTAAGCTCCACCTCTCTATTAGTGCAATCAACAAGGGTTAGTGTTCTCAAATAGCCGAGAATTCCACCATGTGTAGTAACCTTACCTGGTCTAGTGTCTCATGATCCTCTAGAGTGAACCCCTCGATGTTGAGAATGGTTGAATGCCTCTCCCATGTCTATAGTCTCTCGATACTCTACATCCATCCAAGTCATCTGTCATATTTTCCTTTGCCATTTTCTTCCAACATTTCCTTTTGCTTTCTATCTTAAGTTGGTGAATTCAGCTTTGTGCAAAGTGAATTCACCCATTCCCTCTTTCCCATGAATTCACCCTTTTCAAGTGTGAATTCACCCATCCCTTCTTTCATGTGTGTTCACTCCTCACCTCAACATGTTCACCCTTGTTGCTACACATTGGCAACTTTTCCAATCATTTGGTGCCCATTCCTTTTCTTAGGAGTAGGTTCACCCCTTTCCCCTAGGGGAAAAATCACATTCATCCTTGTAAACCCTTTACCCCATTAGGTGATTTGACTTTTTCCTTTGTATCTTTTGGGTGGATGTGCTTCCACCCTTTCCAAAGACAGGAAAAATCACATTTTCCTATTCCCTTTTTCCTTCCCTTGGGTGAGTGTGCACATGTCTTTTGCCTAAGGGGAAATCTTGCAATTATCCCTCGAGTCATGTGTCCACCCCTATAGTGTCACACATTCGCCCCTTCCTTTTTTAGGTGATTTCACAATCTCTTGTTCCCTCACGCAACCTCCCCTACAGTCACACATTCACCCATTCTACACCACACATTCACCCCTTGGCACTACAAATGTGAATCCACCTTTCTATGGAATGTGTGTTTTCTCCTAAGCCTACTCACTAAAAAATCATCAAAACAAATGCAAATAAAAAAACTGAAATTGGAAAGTTGTGCTTTGAGTTCTACTTGTTAGGGCACAATGCATAGGTGGTATAAGTCTCTAATAGTGTTCACTCACATGTCCACCCCTTTGGTGTCACACATTCACCCTTTCCTTTTTTAGGTGATTTCAAAATTGCCTGTTCCCTCGCGCAACCACCCCTGTAGTAACATGTCCATCTGTTCTGCACCACATGTTCACCCCTTGGTACTATAGAGGTGAATGCACTATCCTAGAAAGGTGAATTTTCCTTTCCATGGCATGAGTGTTTTATTATAAGCCTACCCACTGAAAAGCATCAAAACACATGGAAAATAATGATGAAGGGTACCCCCCTTACAATCTAAAACTCACAAAAACAATAGATAATGGCACAAATAAAATGCAAGAAGGAAAGAAAATATTTTATATTATCATTGAAATGAAAATGAAATTACAACATTATATTTGCCATCACATGGGCTTTTTGATTACATAAATCTGCAAATCAGAGCCACCATGTACTCTGCTCTGGCCTCCCCTTTGTAGTCCCCCTTTACATCCTTTATTTGGAAGGTATAACTACCCTAGAATCTTTTGGAAAGTGTAATCGCCCTAGAATCTTCTAGAAAGTGTAACTTCCTTAGGAATATATTTTGAAATTTTATTAATTTTGGTATTACAAATTTGCGGGGTCATAAATTTTGATCTAGCCATTGTATTTTCTATTATAATACCTTTGCAGAAAGGTCTTGATAAATATTGTGCTAGAAAGTAGGGCCTTAAGGCCAACTACTTTTTCTTTCCACCAATTTTCAGGCCCATCCAGAGCCTCTAAATGCCTCAAAATTGACCCTGAAGATTTTACTAGGATTTTTGAAAATTAAAATTTTAATATCTCTCAAATGACAGATGGTATTGAAGTGATTTCTTTGCCATTGTCTTCAAATTACCATTCTAGAGGTCTGTGTAAGATTTCATGTCCAACTGAGCATAAATGAAAACTTACAAAAATAGTAACCCTACCAAATTTAGCCCTTATTGAAAAGAAACAACATTTTTTTGGGTGATACAAGATTGCTCTTACACCTTGGATGCTCCTGCATCAAATAAAAAACTCAAATCACAAAGTTGGGGTTATAGGCCTACTTGTCAAGGCATAATGCGTAGGTGGTAGTGTAAGGAAAATTAGATGCGGAAAACAATTTTCCTAACGTCAATACCTCAGGAAAGAATGCAAAATTACTTTTAAATTTTCAACTACAGTCAAGTTAAGATGCACTATGAGACAAATTTTAGAAACAGAGTATTTATCAAACACACATGAACACCAGATATATGTGGGAAAACCCTTACGGGAGAAAAACCCACCACACCAAGATAAACCACTTTGTATTACAGTAATGAAGATTACATACAACTTCTAGATTTATCTTTCTGGTGTTTGATTACAACATCATATAATTTGATTTAGAAACCTTCAAGTTACAACCCACAGAACAAAACTCTTTCACACTGATACCATTTGAACTCTTCACACTTCTCTGTTGATCGAACCACTATCCAACACCCAAGCGTCTGCAGCTTCTAACTATATCCATGGTGTTCCTTGTCTATCGAGCTTCATCACAAAACCGTCGCAACAAACAAACTCCCAACGGTTCCAATTCAACTCTTTTGATTCATCCACGAGATTCCACATAGGACGGTCAATCTGTCAACAAAATTTGTATTGTATTGGCATCTCGGGGAGACACTAACTATGTCTCGCTGATGCCACATTGAACTCATATCAAGGTCGCCAAGAGTCATCATAGTCGCCAGGATGTTCTATCGAGCTACAAGAGTTTCATTGAGTCACCTATACGTTACCCCGAAGTGTTCACTTGTCTCCAAGACATTGCCCTTTGCTGAGAGAATTTACCAACCTCTATATGTTTCACCGATGACCAACTGTTGCCAAGAGCTACCTAGATAGCCATCGGCTATCGGCAAGACATTGGCCATCGCTAAGAGATCTCTCTGATAGCTATGAGTTATATCAAATAACGCTTGGATGAGTCCCCATCGGCAAGACTTCCACTGTTCATTAAGACATCTTCCCGAATCATTAAATTTACCCTGAAGACTTGAAAACATACGTTGTCGGCAGGAGATTAACATTTTGCTGAGACATCTTAGCGAGAAACTTTAGCTTCACCGAAGACCACAATCATCAAGATTTATATCGAAGATCCCACACAAGATGTTCCTGTTGGCATGACTTTCATCTATCGCTAAGACCTTTCTTCGAGACTTCTTTGTTACGGCGAAGACAACTTATGAATTGCTGTCGGTAAGACATTCACTGTTTGCTAAGACTTCTCCCCGAGTGTTGAAGTCACTCCGAAACCCCAGTCACCAAGAGTCATGACGATACACAAATGAATGACCTTTCGTCCAAAGATCTCCCAAGTGCTATAAGATTATAACGAATACACCAAGCTACATTGATAGACTTCACAGTGTATTCTTTCAGCAAGACAATACCAAGGTCACAATGACTTGTTCAGAAATGAATAAAACAAACTGCTAGATAGCCAGACAATCAGAATGTCACATCGACATTGCTCTTAAGGAGGTTTCAACCTATAATGTTTGAGGCACTTTTTCCAACAGGTAGAAGTCTTGAATAGTGTTTGCTTGTTAGATGATGATGTCATCCTTTTCCATTGTGCTCACTCATATCATCACCTCTTGCTCTTGCTCACCTTTCGCTCTATTTCCCAATCACTCAATGACATGTGTGCATAATGAAAGCACAATGAATAGTAAGTTTTGAAATTTACTATTTACAGGTTTTTAACTTTTTGACCCTACTTAACCTTGATAATTTTTGGGCATTTTTAACCTTTACTTAACCTTTTTTAAATCCTTTTTCCATAATTATTAGGAATTTTTAACCTTTACTTAACCCTTTTTCTGTTTTCCTCCATTCAAAATCCATTCTTCATGGTTTTTCATCCTCTAATGTGTGGAACCCTCCATTTCTCTATGTTGAGAAGTCACCCAGGGCCCCTTTTCTTCCCCATCTGCCCTCTCGAGGGGGTTTACCCTACCATATTTATTCATTCCTATTCCTTATCCATTTCCCTACAAGATTAAGGAATCTACTAAATTCCTTTTCTTCTATCTAGTCATCTGCACTTTATTTTTCTTCAAAGCACTATTATTCTAACAATATTTCAAAGAGGGGAAAAATGTAGACACCTGAATTTGACCACCCCTATATAGTCAAATTTTCTGTTTTATTCTTCTATCTTGTGACCATGAATTGTATTAATTAAATAATTCATTATTTGGTTGGTATTCATCTTGTCCCTAATGTCCTCTAGTAAGATATTTAATTAGTTGATTAAATATCTCACCCCTTCTTCTCTAAATTAAATAAATAGTCTAATTTATTTAATTTAGTCACTTTAGCCAAATAAATTAAATCAATTTTTAATTCATTCATTCTCTCTTCATTTCAACATCCTCCATAATTCTCTCTTAATCCATATTAGTCTAGTTAATCTGTGATTAGGATGTGCAAACCACTAGTGGTGATTAGTGTCACATCCTCCATATTTTGCAACTTGCCCTTAATCCATCATTAACCCTCCTAATTATTTGCACAACCCCTAATCAAAGGTTAATTAACACCTAATATTTTCCTCTTTCCAATTATGTCAAGGGTACCATGGCCAACCCTCATAAAGGCTTTCTCCTTTTTGGAGAAGCTATCTCCATCCCCAATGGAATTTAAAATTACTTTTTATTTCTCCAACATGCACAAGTGGAAATTTTAATTTCACTTATTCTTCCAATGCATCCTATGTGGAATTTTTAATTCCTCCAACACCTTTTGAGGAATAAAATCCTAATTTAAAATTCCTATTCCCAATCCCAAAGTCAAATTTGTAAAATCAAGGGAGATTTTAGAAGAATTTAAAATTCTTCTATTGCCACATCCTCCCAAGATTTAGGGAGATGAGACATGACTTGTCTTTTTCATCATTCCCCAAGCTACCTTGAAGGTACCTCCACTTGGCCTCCAGCTCAACACCACATCATCTCCCCCTTTCCACATCACCTTCCACATGTCCTCATGAGATGAGTTGAGATGTATCAAGACATCTCAACCCTTGATATCATGCCCTAGGATCAATCTTGGCCCTCCATTATTTTGGAAGCTTTTCCCTAAAAGCAATGAGAATTTCTTCATTTTCATATCACACACTTAGCCAACTTTAGCACACTTGCATCCAAGCTTTCAAACCTCCATTGTTGCAACCATTTCAATCTCTCATATTTCACCAAATCCACTCACTATTACCACCATTGCATTCTCCATTTCATCACCATAATTTTCATCTTAGTTGCATGCCATTCAATCAAAGGAGCACACAAAAGCAACAAATCAAAGGGCCAACCATTTAGAAAAACTTGACAAGGTAAAATTTAGTATTTGTCTTCTTATTCTTGTTAAGGTTTTAACTTAGGCCAATCTTGAGTGTTGTTGTTGTTTCTATTTTGCATTTAATTTTAATTTTCATTTTGGTTTAGAAACACTTGCACCTAATGGGAAACAATAGTCTCAACATCTATAAAACTAGTTGATTTTAACGTTTGCATTGGTATGGTAGTATTAATGATAGAATCTAAAATGGTTTGATTATTGACAAAAATTTGCATGAAAGAACTTTGGAAGACTCAATATCCATAATATATGTAACAACAATGCAAGATGGAAGAAGTCTACAACTACATCTCACTGAATTATTGGCAATAGGACACCAGGTCATGAAGCTCATGAAAGTTTCAAAACACTAAGTGTACCTAAGATGAACACTAAATAATCAAATAATCATAGAAAAACATTTAGAAACCAAATTCATACAACAAAAGCAGATGAAGAACAAATTATAGAGATTTGAGAAAAAAAATGTTTTAGTAAAAAATAGCAAGAAAAATCCACCCAAGGGTACTTGTGTCTTGGATAGGGTTTCAGAAAGTTAAATGTTGATTGTGTATGATACTATTTAAGGATTCTGGGCCTATTTGGAAACATGTTTAACAACAAATATTTATCTAGAATTTGCTTAGTTTATGCCAATGTGATTAAAATGTAAGTGTATAACAATGTTGAAAATGTTTTAATAATAAATAAAAAATTTGAATGTTATTTTCAGATCTAAAATGGAACAATTGATTGATATAACTATGTAAAATTTTGAAAGTGATGATGTTGATGCAATTTTGAAACAATGCAAAAAAAATTCTCACTTTTTGATTTATATGCAAGATGCCTAAATGCATGCAATGAACACTTTCATATTTTAATGACCTAACCAATGGAATTAAAATGTAGATCTGAGTTAGAATGACTAAAATTGACCCTATTGCAACCTATAATGCAATATTGTATGTAATTTTTAAATTTTTTATGTCTTTTATGATGCAAAAATGAAACCCTAAATAAACAATGCAAAACAATGAAATGGTAAATCTAGATCTAGGTTCAAATTTTAGAAAGTATGTAATGTTAACATGTTGGGTTCATCAAAATGAAATGTAGAAAAAGGGGGATTAGTTCTAATGCAAAGAACCTAGGATAAATTTACTTTTTCTAGGGAATCATTAGGATACAAATCAACAAGGTGATTAGATTGACTTTCAACCATGAAGGTGAGTCAAGGAGACCTATATTTTCATCCCTTTTAGGCCTTGGAAATTGGTTGGAATTAATTTTCCTTGATTAACCTAATTAAACTATTTGTCGTATTATAAAAAATGTAAAATTTTGACAACTAAGGTACTATAATAGGAATTCACCAAAAGATCTAAAAAATGTAGAGTTCAATGCACCTATCTTGTAAATTTGGAGTCAACCACAATAGTAGGACTAATTGACCATAGGGTTTCTATGTCCTTGTAGAGATATTTTAGTTTTGTTTTTGTATTTCTCTAGAGCTAGATTAGAGCTTCTGATTCTTGTCTGTAAATCTATCAAATCACTTTTGGGTAATTCTATAAGTGATTTTTCATGAGTTGAAAAGGTATAGGGCTTCAAATTCAACAATGAATGATTAATCTTAAAACTTATTTCAATCCTCTCCAAACCATAAACCTTCACATTCAAAGAGAGAGGAAGGGTTGTGTCATTTAGGGGCTTGCCTTAGTCAAAACCCATGTTAGTGTTTCCACTTCTATAATGGCAATGCCAATGATAAAGGAATAGATGATAGGAATGAATGATGAATCCAAAAAGTGATACAACTTACCACCCTTCAATGGCTTCCTTGAAGGACTAAAGTCATGCACATCTCCTCAAGGTCTTGGATCCCACTTTCTTGAGTTGCTTGGAGATCTACAAAAGCGTTAGTCTTCTCAAAAAATGATAACATGAATATACGTGAACTCACATATGATTTGGCATGATGCTTGGATCTTGAATTGCTGCAATAATCATTGAAATATTTCTCTTGACAATAATTTCTCCAATGATTTCCTAGATTCTCCTCATTAGTGATAGATGGATTTCAAATGATGCATTAACTAGGATTTTATATGCATTTACTCTAATTTCCATAAATTAAATCTTGATAGCTGACTTTAGACACTTGAATTGCAAATAATAAAGTGTCATCACTGACATATTTTAATTTGTAGCCAAATAAAATAGGGGGAATTTATGCCAAAATGAGACCCAGTCATGATAATGGGTCTCATTAGAGTAATACATTTATTAAAAATATGTCATGGAATGCATAATTTTTAATAATTAAGGTGTCAGGGGCAAGGTATTAGATAAATACATTTTTTTTTCTTGTAATTTATCAATAATTTTATTAAATATATGCCATGGAATGCATAATTTAGGAAATTAGGGGTTCAATTAGGTCCAATAAACTAATGGGGAGTAAAGCATAGTGTGAAATTGTCAAGGGTGATAATTTTCAATGCTAAAAATATTATATTATATATTATATAAATGTAATATTATATTTAATATAAATAGTATATATTATATTATATAAATATAATATTATAAATAATAATATAATATATTATAAAAAAATAGTTTATGGATTGATACAAGGGAGTTTTAAACATTATATTTACTATAATAAAACTACAAGGAGTTGAGAGAAATATATACATCTCTCTCTCACCTTCCCTCTCTACTTTTTTCTATCTTCATTCACCCTCTCCCTCTTTACCTAGATTTTGCTCAATCCCTCCTATCCTACCTCTCTACCTCCCTCTTCCTCCCACTTTCCATTCTTTCTATCTCTCTCTTGGACCCTTCACCCTCTACTTCTCTATATATCCCCTTCCTACCTTCATCTCTCTCTACTTCTCTATATCCCCTCTCCCTCCATCCCTCCATCCATACCTCTCTCCAGCTACCCTTCCATTGCTCCCTCCATCCCTACCTCTCCCTCTCTCTGCCTACCCCTCTCTCTACCTCTCTCTCCCCCTCTCTCTGACATCACTACCTCTCTCTATACCTCTCCCACCCTATCTCTCTCTACATAACTCTCTATATTCCTTTCACCTTACCTCTCTTAGCCTACCCCTCCCTCCCTCCCTCCCTCCATCCCTTTCTCTATCTTCACTCACTCTCTCCCTCTCTACCTACCTTTCCCTCAATCCTTTCCACCCTACCTCTCTTTCTACCTACCTCTCCATCCCAACTTCCTCTCTATACCTCTCTCTCCCCTCCCTCTCTACTTATCTCTATCTCCCCTCACTCTCTCTACCTACCTCTCCCTATTTCCCTTCTCCCCCCTTCTCTCTCTCTCTCTCCCTTCCTCTACCTCTCGCAACCTATCTCACTCTCTCTATACCTACCTCTCCTACCCCCCTCTCTCTCTCTCCCTCCCTTTGCCTCTCCCACCAAACCTCTCTCTCACTCTCTCTCTACCTACCTCTATTCCTTCCACCTTACCTCCTCTCTATCTACTTCTCCTCCATACCTCTCTCCTTCCCTCTAACCCTACCTCTCTCTCCACATACTCCTTCCTTTATCATTTCATCCCTCCTCCCCTCTCTCTCTACCTACCTCCCCCTCCCCCTCTCTATCTCTCTCTCTCTTTCAAACAACCTATCTCTCTACCTCTCCCACACTACCTCTATCTCTCTCTACCTCTCTATTCCTTGCACCTTACCTCTCTCTACCTACTGTTGTGCAGTTTTTGCACACGCCCCATTGAAGGTAGGGACTCTCTTTCTTTTTGGTTTTGTGTCTTGGCCCTTTCATTTCAAGGTTTTTTCGCATTCAGGAATGTGATTAAATGATTATTTTTGGTTGCCTAAGTGTTCCCCCTGGATTTCATTGAAAATCTTTAGTTTTGAGCGTGGTTTGGGTTTTTTCCCTGACTCAGGATTTTTCTCCTTGGGGGAATTTTCTCGAATCCCTTTTGGATTCTAGTTGTGCACTGTGGTTTGAGTTTTTACTTGGATTTGGGATTGTACACCCTTGTCAAATTATCCTAGATCCCGTTTGGACTCTGGCTGGACCCTATTGTTCGGGGATTTTCGTTCTTTGCAGATTTCCATGTGGGATGGATTTCCCCAGATTCCACCCTATTGTCAGATTCACAAAATTCTTCTCTAGCTATCTTGTCGATTGCATTAATGGCTTCGTGTGTGCTTTGAAGGATGCATTTAACTTGGTTTCGAGAATCTTTTATGCCATCATGCTTATTATTTGCCATTGTGGAGCTGAGAAGTGCTTTCTTGTGAGTGATTGGTTGGGATTTTGGAGCATTTTGCTTTGAATTGATTGATTTGGTGGCATTTTCTTGTGCATCCATGCCCTTGTTCTTTGTGGACACCATTTTCTTCACATTTTCTGATTCTGGGATCAATTTCCACTTTATAATGGTATGTGTTGCTTTGCTTTGCTTTGGGTTGATGATTGCAGATAGCGCGTTGAAGTTATAAATCCTTTTGGGTTTGATTTTTTGCATTATTTGGATGTTCTCGTGACTAGGGTTGCATGGTAATTGTTTGATTTATGGTTTTCCAAGCAAGTCTTGAGTTCATCTATTTATTCACATTATGAGAAGTCATGCTTTGGAAGTTGTGAGTTGTCCCTAGTAGCATTTTTTGGGGAAGTCAAAAGTTTGAAGTCCAAGCTCGCCTGTGCTTTAATGGTGGATGTATGTGGTTTTAACCTAGGGCATCATCGTTTATCTTGATTATGCTCTTGAGTTGGCTCAGAATGTTGAGAAAATCTATAGAGGGTCTATCCCTGACTTGCCCTGAATTTAAATGTTTGAAATTTGTGATTGATTTGGTGTTTAGGTTTAAGTCGTGACTTTGCATCGCAGTATGGGATTTTTTGCCCCTCTAAGATAGTCCGTCTCTTCTAGATTTCCTTTGTTGTGACCCTTTGAAGTCAGGGAGATGTCATATCGATTAACCTGTATCTCGTTGTAGCCCCTCCTAGGTTCATATTTTATCGCTGTGACAATATCATCTCTCACACCGAAAATATTTTGTATCCTATTAGTGAGACAAATTCATTCACTGAGACCTTACCTCGACCACTTGTTAGTCATACCGATGTATGTGTTATACTGCTAGTTGGTGAGACCGAAGTTGTTCGCCAAGACCTATAACGAAAACCCTATGTCTGGCTGAACTCATTGCTAGTTGGTGAGACAAAAATGATTTGCCATGACTTCACCCCAAAGGGACAATTCTCTCATTGACATGTACTTTCATGTACACCATTAGAAAGACAAACCCTCATCACCAAGATCTCATAGCAAGCTCCATTAGTTATACCGATATTCATGTGCTTCGATGAGACATCCATACTTCACTAAGACCTTTCGACGAACTCATTACTCTTGCCAAGACCTTCGCTTTAGGTGAGACTCCTAATGGTCACCAGGATTTAATAATGAAGCCTTCCTTTCTTGGTGAGCCAAGATCTTTCTTAGGGAGACCGCATATTGTCAACCAGAGGTTAGACCGATAGAACTCTACATCAGCGAAACATTCCGTAGTCACTGGGACCTCTAGCTGAACTCAAAACTTAACGCCGAGACACCCATTTGCTTCGCAGTGAATTCCCCCAGTTGGAAAGACGTTAGACTAAAAGCCCTCCCGAGTCCTTATTCGTTCGCTATGACAGTGTCTTTCTCACACCGAAGGTCACTTGTGTTAGATCGCTAGTCGGTGAGACAAGGAAAATTTGCCAAGACCTTACCCCGACTACCCTTCAGTCCTATCGATACATTGGCTATATCACCAGTCGATGAGACAAAGAACATTCACCCAGAATTATATCACGAACCTTGTGTCTGGCTGAAACCATCTCTAGTCACTAAGACTTCCAACATTCACTGAGACCTTACCCTGACCACCCGTTAGTCATACTGATGTGTTTGTTACATCGATGGTCAGCAAGACTCTATGAGTTCGCTGAAACATCATTTAGAAAAATTTTAGTCTAGCCAAAGTGATTGCTTAAACCCTAATGGTCGATGAGACAAGAGGGATTCGCTGTGACTTTGGTCTGAAGAGAAAGTCTCTCATTGACATGAATCTCCTCATCACCGGTCGGCAAGACATGCCCCACTTGGCGTGACTTCCTCCCGAATGAAATTTGTCTAGCAGAGAGACCTGCTTATACACTAATTGGTTCAGAGTTTTGCCTTATCCGAAGATTTCTGCCAAGTCCAAATTTCTCTAAAATCTGGTATTCCCCTGATTTTCCAAAGTCTCCTAGCTGGCTCATTCTTCGTGAAAATTATCCCTGGACAAAATTTCCTAAACCTTGATGAAATATAACGGAACATAGCATGGCTGGACTTTGTCAATAGTTTGTGATGCATTTAGTGTTTATTTCATGTCACATTTGGATTTCTCACATGAATTATTGATTGTTATGATCAGATTTGATAGTCAAGTAGGTGTTTCCTGGTTATTTCATTGGAATTTGATCGGTCAAGAATTTCCCGAAATTCCTCTCTGTCTCAGATTTCGTGGGTGGTCCCAAAACCCAAAATTTAACCCAAAATTTGTGTGATCATTTCATATGCAATTTAATGGCACTTTGGTTACATGAGATGCATTCTAATGATGTATTGATGGATTAAAATTAGTTTCCTATGGTTTTTATTATGTTTTTCATGATGAATGCAGACTGAGTTTGACAAGGCAACAGTTGGATCATCCATGTCCAATTTAGAGAGAATCAAAATGGACATTAAGAGGAAGATTCCTGAGACAAAAATAACATCAATTTGGTCAGAGATAACTGATACAAATGTTGGGTCATGGGATTATGAGGAGTTCAAGGAAAGAATGGTAGCTAAAGACCTCCCCTTGGTAGCTAGAAGGATGAGAGATTCATGCTTAGCGCATGTGGCCAGTTTCCCTTCAATTGTGCAGTGTTATGAGCTAGTTCTCGAGTGTGCCAGACATTACGAGCAGGGTACTCAAAAGATTGTCAGGCCTCAAGGGAGAGTAATAGCAAATCTCAACACTGTCACTATTGCTCAAACTTTTGATATGCCTGACTGATCTCATGTGGTGGCATTCACCATGGGGTCTGCTAGGTAATTCTACGAAGACCAAACTATGAAATCTCAGTAGTTCATCAACTTCTAGTTGGAAAATCCAAAGTCACATTACTCCAAACTACCCAAAAAGCTTTTTAGGATAAAGTTCAAGAAGGAATATTATGATGCCATCACTCTTCTCAGCAAGGTGGTTGGATTAAGGAATATAGGAGTATTCACAAATTGGATGTGCCATGCCATTGTGAGAATGGAACAAGAATTGATTGATTATCATTGGGTTGGTTTGATTAGCAGAATGCTACATGACCAACTATCCAATGTGTTGTAGACTAAGACTTTCATAATGACATCGTACCTGGTCTATGCGCTTGCAAGATTCCATCCCTATAAAGGATTGGATACAAAGGGAATCTTTGGGTAGGATGTCATTTATGAAGTTTTCCCTCAACTGCATTTGGGAGGTTCAAATTACAGGAGGGAAAATGATGCATTCACCATTTATATCACTAGAATGCTTCAAGGAGCAGAACATGCCAGGATTTTAGATCAAGCCAAAGAGCTCATTAAGAAGTATGGAGCCTAGTTCATACAATTCCAAAACTTCTCCTACATTCGTATTGATGGCTGCCGGAGGCCCCCATACAGACTTCCAAGGTATCCCACCGATCACATCATATTGTTGGAAGTAACTAGGAATTTTTTTGACTTTGATTCCATTGTCAATAAAAAAACACAAGACAAGATTTGGTGGATATTTTCCCCTGAGGATTGGCACGGGAGAGGCATGTCCCTCCATCACTTCTGCCCAGGCTTCAGAAGAGGAAATGAGTACCCTCGATCTGTCTTTCCACTCCAAGAGGTCCAGATTTGATATCACAGGCGAGGTTCAAAAGAAGGCTAGTAGAGAATATAGCAAAAAGGTGAACTTGGAAGACTACTGGGCCAACTATAGTGATAAATTTGAGGTCAAAAAGAAGTTCTCCCAACATCCAGTGGAGTTAGTCCATTTGTATAACGTAAGGGTAGTTCCTAATCAATTGGAAGACGATGGAAACCTGATCCAGGATCATGCCTATGAGGCAATAAAAGAAAGGGCAATTGGTGATGTGGACTGGTTAGAGGAGGAGAAAATAGAATTGGAACACTTGATGGATTTGGTTATCAAAGTTACCAAGATGTGGATCAAGCATACAATATGGGAATTGGAGAATAAGGGAACAAAATGCACATACAACCTGATGGGAGATTCAAATTCCCACTCAACTTCTAAGGAATCTACTGAGCAAGATCCTAAGGGCAAGGGAAAGATGGACTCTCCATATGAGATTAAGATAAAATATGTTCAAGGAGAAGAAGTCCAAGAAATTGAAAAGCAGAGAAGGCCAAAGGCTAAGAAAAGGACAAAAACTAAAAGGTCCGAACGGAAAGAAGTAGGAGAACAGGACCCTGAGACTGATGCTCCTATGCTTAAGAGGAAAAGAATTGTCAAATTATCAAAGAAATTAAGCTCCAAGGTTGTAGGAGAAGTAATTTCCCCACCGGTGGTGAGTGTGGAAAGTTTAGAGGAGAAGGCCAAGGTATATACAAGGAGGTCTAGGACCCCTTTTCCCAGGGATAGGGAGCTTAAGGCTGGCCTTCCTCTAGTTGTTTCTCATGATGTGCAACAGGATGACATTCCTCCTATTCATGAAGCCCAAAGTGAACCTAGCAAAGCTGAAGAAGTTGATGAACATCAAGACACTGAAGGGGAGGAATTCCATGAAGGATAACTCTACAGTGCATAGGCTGAAGTTGAAAAAGTAATACACTCTCCCTTGGTAGCACATGTAGAGTCCCGAATCACACATGAAGGGGTTGGATCTCCCTCAAAGGAGAAAGAATCAGAAAAGGTTCCATCACTTGAGCTTGAGAAGGAATGGAATAAGGATGAGACTCCTGAGAAACAAGATTTGGAGGAGGAGATATCAAGAGATCAACAAGAAGAAGCAGGATCAAGCCAAGTGCAATTGGAGCCTGTTGTACCAAAGTGGCTTGACAAAGAAATAAACAGGAAGCAGGTTATAGTAGAAGGCATGCCACCAAATTGGGATGAGCTCCTAGCTAAAATTGGAAAAGGCAGAGATAAGAAGGCTAGAGTGATCTCAAGGGTTGAAAGAGATGAGGCACATAACAAAGTTGTTCACATCGCCACGCTTGCTCCAGAGAAAAATAGAGATGATGTGGTTGGGAAAGATTACAACATTCAGAATTTCAATCTAGGACCCACATCAATTGAGTAGGATATTGAAGACTATGAGGCCTCTAGTGAAGTTATTGTGGACTGATATAGGAAGGAAATGAAGACCAAGTAGAAGCTTAAGAGATAAAATGAAAATTTCAAGAAATTCTTGGAGGAATTAATGAAGCCCCTACAATCCATTAACCCTTCTTCCTTTGTTGCAAATCCTCTAACTCAAGAGACTATCACTGAGCTATAAAGGATGAAATCCTCCACCCTAGCCACTACCAATTGGCTAAAAGGGGTCCAAGTAAAAGGTGATGAAGCCATTAAAGAAATCCTATAAACAGGGAAGGATGTTGCAATGACGATGGATTGGATGAAGCAGGTAATAGCACAAGATAAAGGAGACAGAGACCTATTGCTACAGAAAACCAAGACCATCATGGAATACACCAAGGATAGATTAGTGAGTGACAAGATCCTTCCCTTTTCTAGGGCTACCGAACCTTGGGAGTGGTTTGAGGAATTTCAAATCAGACAGAAAGTGTTGAAGATGATTCAAAAATGAAGAAGGAAGATTGAGGATACCCTAAGTGGGGTATATAATGGCTCTATTACATTTTTTGAGATCATGACAGGAAGGAGGAAGATTGCTGCCAAACATTTGAGTCTAGAGAAATTGAGAGAATGGTGGCATGATGTCTATGCATTGCTTGGTGATGATTCTATTTCTGAGCACTGGTTAGATTATGCAACCACCTACCCAGCAGTTATTGATAAGTATATGGTGCACAAAGTAGATTGGGATAGGTCAGTTAAGTAGTCAAGTGAAGAAATTGCATCCATTGAAAATTGATTTAGGAGTTTTCCTTTGCCACCAATAGCTGACCTGGATGGGACGCTTTTGAAAGTTCATGAAATGTTGAATCAAAATAAAGAAGAGGGAGGGTGAGTTAATGTAGGCTACATCAAAATTTGTGCTTCCCCATTATGTCACCATTCTTTGTTCTGGGTTGCATTGGGATCCCACGTCGACTGAGATGAAACACATGCATTTAATGCATATTATATTCTATTTCAAATTTCTCCTGGCAGGCTTGCCATGCCTTGTTGTTATTATAAAACTCATCCTGGCCGACATGCTTTTAGAGGAGGGAATTCTATATATTGGGAATTTTGCCTCATTTGTAAGGGTGGTTGTTGTTGTGGTTGTTATAAAATAGAAGTAGAATAGAGCAAGATAGTTAGAAGCAAGCAAGTACAGAAAGTTAGAAAGTAGTTTCTCCCAAGAAAATATTGTAACAGAAGGCTAGGATTGTTGCTATAGTGGATGATTCAAATACAAGCAATGACATTGTGATTGGTGTCATATTTGTATTCTCTTGTCTTGCATGGTTCTTGTTCTTCTATCTTTAAAATTTCTTTGAGGAGGTTAACACTTAGATTGGATTCGATTTAATAATGTCTATGATTTAATACTTGAATGTTGCAGCAATCTCTCAGTCCATACTTTTTGCAACCAACTGATTGTTAGTTTTTTTGCAAAGTTAGCCTAGACTTTACATTCATTGTTCTTAGTTTAGTTGTGAGTATTTGTTCATTTCAACTACAAAAGGGGTTGTTTGAGTGAATATTCATGATTTGAAAATCTTAAAAAACCATAGAATATTATACTCTTTCTATAAGATTGCAAATTTATCTAGGTTAAATAGAAGTCTGTTTAAGGGATTGGTCCATTTCAGTGTTTGTCATTTGCATTGTTAATCTTAGGAGTAGTTCTAAGTTTAGAAATCTCTTTGAAACCTTTATCTTTTGTTATTTATTTAATTACTGGGTTGAACTTAGATTGAAATATCATTATATTGTTAGATCTAGTAAATTAAGGTTCAGTATTTTGCTTGTAGTAAGGTCCCATTGTGATTACCAGCATTTTCACATTTATCATTGGGTTGTTTATGCATTGTCAAGACCTGACATTAGAGACCTTGGGGTTATCTCTTGAGGCTTGCTGATAGAGATTTACCTTTCAAGAGAGATAGGAAATTGCATCTTGTCTGAGTTGTTGCTGTGTAGAAAACACTATCAAGAATATTGGCGCTAGAAGGAGGACCCTTGAACAAGCAAGCTGGATCAATTTCTGAACGCCATCTCTCTTGAAAGACTCAGAAGAAGGACCAGATCTACTCCAGGAGAGGAGGGATTTCAAGAGTTACAGAACCTACTAGGTCTAGAAGGACCAATAAAAGGGGAGAATCATCATCATCCCATCCACCTCCCTCATCTCCATCATCCCCATCTTCATTAGGTTCATCTGAGTCTAAGGGAATCCCTATCCCACAACCTCAACCAGTCATAGATCAGCCATTACCACCCCCACCTCCTCCAATGGATTTCCTAACAACCAACCCATCTCCATTAAGTTTTGTCATTTATAATATCATGCCCAGGAACCATGAACAATTTTTTTCAAAGTTCCATGTCAGTGATCCAAATAGGACCACCGAGAGATATAAGATTTCAGAGTATTTCAAGCTCAAATCCACACTAGTGACTCATCTTCCTTAACTCAAACATTTAGACTACTAGATGATAGCAAAGACATCAACCATCCTTTCAGGATGCAAGACAATAGTCCACCAAAAAAATACTTAGAATAATCCTAGAGAATTATAGGTCGTGCAACACATCCTAGTGAAAACATAGAAACCTCCAAGGAAAAGCAAAGCCAAAAACCAAACTAAAAGCAAACCAAAAAAAAAAGCAGAAAGGGAAACTTACTCTAACCAAAGCAAAGCAAGCAAAATAGAAAGGAAACATAATCTAACTATATACAAGAAAAGAGCTGAAAATAGCTCAAGACCAGAAATAATGCTTCAAATACTACCCAGTGACAGGCAGTGGGATATCCTCTCCAATGAGAGTTTTCAATCAGAAGGAATTATTTCCCAAGATTTCTGAGATTTGGTACGAACCGAGCCAAAGTTTGTTGAATTTTCCATGGTCTCCCTTACGGTCATGGGCTTTATCCCAGTAAAGAACCAAGTCAAAAATCCTAAAAGCTTTAACTTTGGCTCTTTTATCAAACCATCTCTTGACTACCCCTTGATGTTTAGCAAATTTTTCTAGGGCTGCATCTCTCTTCTCCTCAAGATGCAATAATTCAATGAGTCTAGCCTCATGTTTGTCCCCATCATCATAATATTCGTTAATGAATTGCAAGGTGGGGATCTTTAATTGAATAGGAAACATAGGCTCTAATCCATAAACGAAGTGGTAAGGTGATGTTCCTATGGAGGCTTTATGTCTTGTGTGGTCTGCCTAAAGAGAAAATATAAGTTGGGTATGCCAGTCCTTTGGATTTCTCTCTAACAGTTTGCAGATAATAGTCAGGAGGTTTTTGTTGGATGACTTGGCTAAACCATTACCCTGAGGGTAATAGTTGGATGAAAACTTAATGATAATGCCATGATTGAAAGCCCAATTAGAAAACTTTAATGATGAAAATGTGGGACCATTATCACAAACTAAAAACATAGGACATCCAAAACGATTAATGATACCTGATTCAATGAAGTTAATAACTACCTCCGAAGTACATTGTTTGCAAGCAAGGGCCTTAGTCCATCTTGTAAAATAATCAGTGATAGTAAGGATATACCTATGTCCTGTAGAGGAAGGTGGATTAATGGGACCTATAAAGTCCATTCCCCATTGCACAAAAGGTTTTACCTTAAAGACCGGCTAGAGTGGGAGTGCTGCATACTTCTCTCTAGTGGCTGCAGTCTGACACACATGGCATGTCCTGACATGACTGTGGGTGTCTTTGAACAATGTAGGCAAGTAGTAACTAGCTTTAAGAATCTGGTTAGCTGTAGAAGGTGCTAACCCATGGCCTGTACCATATCTATCATGGAATTCTGACATCACTCTTTCAGATTCTGCCCTTCCTAGGAACCTACACACCCTTCTAATTTTTCTTGTATAGAACAACTCCTTTCAACATGAAACTATCACTCTTTAAGTGTAATGACATTTTTATTGCATTGATATGATTAGAGCATCTCTGAGTTAGGAGATAATGAACAATGTCATCATACCACTCACCGGGAGAAACGTCCTCTAAATTGTAACTCTGAGCTATAAGCTTAGGGCCTATCTCTACCATTGTCTTCATGAGCCCTTGCCCTCTGACCAACTTTATGGGCTGAATTTCCATATCATACTCTTGTAGCATAGTTACCCACTTGGCTCTACATTCTCACAGCTCATTCTGTATTAATAGCAACTTAACTGTACGATCTGGAACTATGGAAAATATTTTGTTTTTGAGGACATAAGGCTTGAATTTCTTTATCGCTCTGACTAAGGAATAAGCCTAATTTCCACACTAGGATACCTCAACTCTGCATCCTTTAACGGTGCACTCATAAATGCGATGGGATGCTCATTTCCTTGATTCAATTTTTGAGTTAACATAGTAGCACAAGAATGGTTGGAAGCAAACAAATATATGTAGAATGGTTTAACATAGTCAGGGATTACCAAGACAGGGACTTTAGTAATCACCCTCTTTATCTCAGCAAATGCTTCCTTTGCCTCTGCACTCCATTCTACTTTAGCCTCCTGCTTCAACATTGCATTTAGTGGCTTAACTATTTCTGTGAACCTAGTGATGAATTTTCTCACAAAGTTAATCTTGCCAAAGAATGATTTCATTTCCTTCTTACTAGTAGGTGGTGGAATCTTTAGAATAGCCTCTATACATTCTAGATCAATTGCAATCCACTTCTTAGATATAATATGCCCTAGTAGCTTGCCTTCTATGACTCCAAAGATGCATTTCTTGGGATTGAGTGATATACCAAACTCTCTACATTTCTGGAATACTTTGCATAGATCTGAGACATGATCACTTCTCTTCCTTGAAAATACTATCAGATCATCCATGGAGATGATTATGCACTTCCTGATTATCTCTTTAAAGGCTATGTCCATTGCTCTTTGGAATGTGGCTCCAATATTAATCAAGCCAAAAGGCATCCTTCTATAGGTGAAAGTCCCCCACTTGGTGGTAAAAGCGATTTTATGTTTGTCCTCATACTGCATCATAACTTGGTTATCCTAAATAGCCATCCAAGAAGGACATCATCTGAGATCCATTGACAATCTGAAGCACTTCATCTAGTGAGGGCATTGGATAATTATCTTTCTCTGATGCCCTGTTCAGGTTCCTGAAGTCCACACATAGCCTAATTTCATCATTTTTCTTCCGCATTGGAACTAGATTTACAACCCAAGTGGAGTGTCTAACCGGGAATATTATTCTTGTAGATAGCAGCTTCTACACTTCCTTATGTATTATAGGTTCCAGTAGAGCATTAACAGGCCTCTGCCTTTGTCTGAAAGGCTTCACTTCTAGATTGAGAGGGATAGTATGAGTTATGATTGAGTATCATAAGTCTTCAAGTCTTGATAACTCTAGGCTATCACATTTGGATATCTATTAGTGCCTCTATGACTCCTTTTCTTTCTTTAGGAGTGCATACTTTGCCAACAGAGATATTTTTAACATCTTCCTGGGATCCTACATTATACTTGTCACATTGTCCACTGATGGACTCTTTCTCGACATCTTGTTCCTGATCTCTAATCTTCTCTAGATCAAAGATCCTCTATAGTTGCACCATCCCACTAGGAATTGTGTTGGTCTTCAGATTGATTACCCCTTCCAAGTCCATCTCAGCTTCTTGAAGTTTAGCTTCGTCGATGATTTGAGAAGCAAAGACATCAGTACTAGTAATAAAATGTAAGATGTGCTTGTCATCTTCAAATTCCTGGAAGTTGGTGATATTATCTGGTACTGAGGGTATTGGGGTTAGCTCCACAGTAAAATTCTTTAGTCCTGAAAGAGACAGAGGCTGCAAGGTACTTGTCGCTTGGGCAAGAGAATCAGTTGTCTGGTTCTTACTTCATGGAATTAATTGAATGTTGAATGGATCAAATCCCTAAATGAGGTCCCACACTCTGTGTCTATAGTTAGTCATTCTCTTATCATGACAAGAATATTGTCTTCTAACTTGCTTGACTATTAACTCATAATCTCCAAAAACTTGTAGGATTTTAACCTTCTTCTTCACTGCCATTAACAGTCCATGCACCAAGGCTTCATATTCTGCCACATTATTCATATAGTGGAATTGAAGTCTATGAGCCACAAAAAATGTCTTACCCATTGGGCTAATTAGCTTGAATCCTACCCCAACTCCTTGATTTGATTTAGACCCATCGAATCTTAATGTCTAGCAACCAGCAACTGTAGGATCCTTTCCCTTTTCTTTTGCACCATTGCTGCTAGAGGGCTCTTCAAAAGGAAGTACTCTTTTTCCTTTGTGATCTTCTTAGACATTGATTATGACTACAGGAGTGGGATTAATATACTTCTACACTTGTTTCACTGCAGTTTTGCATAGGAAGCAATCCAATTCTGAATGAGAGTCATTATGTACCCTACACCAATTGGGAAACAATAATTCTCCAAAATTCATTCCTCTCCCCAACTGGACCTGATCTTCAATACATTTTTGAATGAACTCTTGAAAACTATCTAGCAAGGCAAGCTAACTATCTTCCAGGTCATCATCATTTTCATCTTGTTCCATTAAGGCTTTAGTACCACTGGATTCTGCCATACTGGATTCTGCTGTAAGGTCTACAGGTGTTGTGTGGAGCATAAAAACTTCCTCCATATCTGGCTCTCCAAGGGGAGCTGCGAGCATATAGTTACCCATGCTTACTTCTGATACCAAAATTTTAGTAGAAGTTTTTTGATATTCCGTAATCATATACTTCATTCTAGGTTCTCTTTCAATCCTCATTTGGTTTGGCACCCCCTTCCAGGGAAGCCACATATGGGAGTGATCAGTCGATACATATCCATTTAGAGCCCTGGTAAAGTCCCTTCCCAGGATTAAGCCATAAGCATCAGGGATGTCAGCCACCTGTATATTGATAACCTACTAAATCCTAGGATTAGAAGCAACTTGCATGTGAATCATATTTAACTCTCCTACAATATTCACTCAGTCCTATCCAGTTGTGTGACTTTCTTCTGGGAATCAACAGGGGTGATACCCATAACTCTACATACACCGAAAGGCATAACATTGGTGGAGACACTAGAATCCAAAAGACAATTATGCAGATTCTTACCAAATATTCAAACATAAATCAAGAATGGAGGTGTGTCTGTCTTCCCTTGAAACAGAGCCAAGGGAGTATCTACTTGAGCAACTTGAGATTTGTCCCTCTCCTTCCCTACATCTCCAGGGGGCATATGGATTTGCTTCTAAGTCAGATTTTGTCTTCTTGCTGATTGAAAACTAGATACTCTATTGTCATTCTTGCTAACTGATTTATCTTGTGGCATAGGATTTGCATTACAAGATCCTAAGACTACATTCCTAATGGATGGAACTCTTAATAACTCGAATACAGATAGATTTACCTTCAATTTTCAGAATCTTTAGCAACATACATAGCCAGTTGTTCCTCATCTAAATCAGTAGGAGTCTCCCTTGGGTATTCCACCATATTTTCTTTATTTGCATCAACATTTCTCTCTTTTGGTACATCGGCATATCTTGGATTTTGAGACAAGTACTGCCTAGAAATCAGAGGCAATGAGGGATTGTTGCTACCATTAGGGTTTAGGGGTGTGTTCAAATTATTCAGTGGAATGGAAGTAGTAAATGGGCCTCCAACCTATGGGCGCCTGTGTGGTAGCTCCCTCAAATCATAACTTTTGGTAGGTCTCTGGAAGGTTTGCACTTCTTCAGTGTAAGCTTCTTCTTCATCTTTAGGACCATTATCATTCCCTAGATTCTCATCAAATAACTGTGTCATTTCATCCCCATTACGTACTTGATCTGCCTCTTCCTCCAACTAGTCAGATTCCTTTTTAGGTACATTCTCCTTACTTTGAGGAAAAGGAGCATGGTTTAGTACTAACACTAGTGAATCATAAGGGTTAGATGGTACTATTTCCTGACCACTTGCATTATTGTCCACTTTGTACTGGAAGATTGAGACTGTTGTTTGGAATTCTTGATAGCCTAATTCAAAATGTTGACTAGTCTTGTGGAGCCTACACCACCCTGATAAGGCAACCTCGGCTAGATATACACCACTAGGGGGCTTCTCTTGATTAGCTAGTTGATTGGTAGACTGATTGACAGGTTGACTCACTGGTTGATCCAATGGGGTGAGGAATCCTCCATTATTGGGCCCCATGTTCCAAGTCCTATTCTAACTTGATGGCTGTCTCTTCTCAAATCCTTGTCCACCACCTTTCCCTCTATCAAAGTTCTGACCTAAGGATTTCCCTTTATCAAAATTCTATCTTCTTTCATTATTATAACCTCTGTCATTATTAAATCCCATGTCATTGTTGTAACCCTGATCCTGACATTACCCTCGGTCAAAGCTCTGTCCTTGTGGATTCTCTCTATTCTAATTGGACTGCATATTCCTCTGAGCAGCTTGTAGTTGACTATTCTGGTTTCTCAAGTAAGTCACTTCCATATTTTTCCTCTTTATCTATTCAAACAATTCATCCAATCTTTCTTTGTCTGGATTATTGTATGGAGGCTGATTCACATTATTCTAGGGATACAATGCTGCAACATTGGCATTTAGTGATTGGTTTAGGACTTCAAAATTCTGTAGGTATGAAGGGTAGGTATCTTGAGGTTGGGTATGCAAGGGTTGATTCATATTTTTCTGGGGATAACTAACCATGGGTAACATTTTTCCCATAGGAGGCCCTGGGTGAGGGATCAAAGGCAACTGAGGTACGATATTCATGATTGGAGTATAGTTTGCTAGAGCCTAGCTAAGACTTGGAACTTGTCCATGATGGGCAGTGGGTCCTAATGAGGGTAGAGGCCCAGAAAGATGTTGCCTTAGATTAGTTCTAACTTTCACCGCCTCTACATATGCATCAAGTGGAATAGCAGGAGGATTATTACTCCATTTCATAAAGGTGGCTGTGAGACTATCAAGTCCCTCATAATAAAATTCTAGAGCAATGGGCTCATCAACAACATAAGGAGCCTGTAGTCTGGTGTAAGAAGGATGAAACCTATTGTTGAAGGATGTTATAGGTTTATTAACCTCCCTTTTAACATTAGTGAACTGGTGGTAGAGCTCATTGGAACTAATGGGGATTCAAAATTTTTGCAAGAAAGCAGCCTCTAGCTCAGTCCAATGCTCGATAGACCCTGCAGGAAAATGGTTGTACCAGTAGAATGCATCTTCCCCTAGTGAATAAGGAAATAATCTACAAGCTACATCGTCATGGTTTATGCCTCTATCCTTGAGGCCAGTCCAAAAAATCCTGAGGTGTTCTTCGGTGGTCCTATTTGGATCATTGACATGGAACTTTGAACAAAAGTGTCCAGGGTTCTTGGGAATGATATTATAAATGAAAAAACTTAATGGAGATGGGTTGGTTGTTAGGAAAGCCATTGGAGGAGGTGGGGGTGGTAATGGCTGATCTATGACTAGCTGAGGTTGTGGGATAGGGATGCCCTCAGACTCGAATGAACCTGATGAAGATGGGGATGAGGGAGATGAGGGAGGTGGATGGGATGATGATGATTCTCCCCTTTTGCTGGTACTTTTAGACCTAGTAGGGTTTGGTAATTCTTGAAATACCTCATCTCCTAGAGTAGATCTAGTCCTTCTTCTGAGTCTTTCAGGAGAGATGGCATTTAGAAATTGATCCAGAAGTCCCTCCTCCGAAAGCATGTCGAACATGATGAGTTTTATAATAACAAGGCATGGCAAGCCTGCCAAGAGAAAGTCAAAATAGAATATAGTATGCATTAAAAGCATGCATTTCATCTTAGTCAACATGGGATCCCAATGCAGTCAAGACCCAAGCATGGTGATGTAATGGGGTAGCACAAATTTTGATGTAGCCTGCATTAACTCCCTCCTCCCTCATCTTTATTCTAATTCAACATTTCATGAACTTTCAAAAGCATCCCATCTAGGTCAGCTATTGGTGGCAGAGGAAAAACCCTAAGTCAATTTTCAATGGATGCAATTTCTTCTCTTGACTACTTAACCAACCTATCCCAATCTACCTTGTGCACCATATACTTATCAATAACTGCCAGGTAGGTGGCCGCATCATCTAACTGGTGCTAACAAATAGAATCATCACCAATTGGTGCATAGACATCCTGCCACCATTCTCTCAACTGATCTAGACTCAAATGTTTAGGAGCAATTTTCTTCCTTCCTATCATGATCTCAAATAATGTAATAGAGCCATTATATACCCCACTTAGGGTATCCTTAACCTGCCTTCTTCATTTTTGAATTGTCTTCAATGCTTTATGTCTGATTTGCAATGCCTCGAACCACTCCCAAGGTTCGGTAGCCCTAGAAAAGGGAAGGATCTTGTCACTCACTAATCTATCCTTGGTGTATTCCATGATGGTCTTGGTTTTTTGCAGCAGCAGGTCTGTGTCTCCTTTATCTTGTGATATTACCTACTTCAGCTAATCCATCGTCATTGCAACATCCTTCCCTATTGATAGGATTTCCTTAATGGATTTATCACCTTTTACTTGGACCTCTTTCAGCCAATTGCCAGTGGCAAGGGTGGAGGCTTTCATCCTTTCCAGCTGGGTGAGAGAGGATTTGCAACAGAGGAAGAAGGGTTAATGGATTGCAAGGGCTTCATTAATTCCTCCAAGCATTTCTTGAGATTTTCATTTTCTCTCTTAAGCTCTTGCTTGGTCTTCATTTCCTTCCTCAATCGGTCCACAATAACTGTACTAGAGGCCTCATAGTTGTTAATATCCTACTCAATTGATGTGGGTTCTAGATTGAAAGTCTAAATGTTGTCATCTTTCACGATCACATCATCTCTATTTTTCTCTGGAGCAGGGGTGGCGATGTGAACAACTTTGTTATGTGCCTCATCTCTTTCAACCCTTGAGATAACTCTAGCCTTCTTCTTATCTCTACCTTTTCCAATTATAGCTAGGAGCTCATCCTAATTTGGTGGTGTGTCTTCTACTATAACCTGCTTCCTCTTTATTTCTTTGTCAAGCCACTCTAGAATAGCAGGCTCTAATTGCACTTGGCTCGATCCTACTTCTTCTTGTTGATCTCCTGATATCTCCTCCTCCAAATCTTGTTTCTCAGGAGTCTCATCCTTATTCCATTCCTTCTTAGGCTTAGGTGATGGAACCTTTTCCGCTTCTTTCTCCTTTGAGGGAGATCCAACCCGTTCATGTGTGATTGGGTACTCTGCATGTGCAACCAAGGGAGACTGTATTACTTTTTCAACTTCAACCTCTGCACTGTAGAGTTCTCCTTCATGGAATTCCTCCCCTTCAGTGTCTTGATGTTCATCAACTTCTTTAGCTTCGCCAAGTTCACTTTGGGCTTCATGAATGGGAGGAATGTCATCCTGTTGCACATCATGAGAAACAACTTGAGGAAGGCCAGCCTTAAGCACCCTATCCCTCAGAGAAGAGGTCCTAGACCTCCTTGTATATACCTTGGCCTTCTCCTCTAAACTATACACACTCACCACCGGTGGGGAAATTACTTCTCTTGCAACCTTGGAGCTTGCTTTCTCTAATAATTTGACAATTCTTTTCCTCTTAAGTGTAGAAGCATCAGTCTTAGGGTCCTGTTCTCTTACTTCTTTCCATTTGGACCTTTTAGTTTTTGTCCTTTTCTTAGCCTTAGGCCTTCTCTACTTTTCAGTTTCTTGGAATTCTTCTCCTTAAACATATTTTATCTTAATCTCAGATGGAGATTCCATCTTTCCCTTTCCCTTAGGATCTTGCTTAGTAGATTCCTTAGAAGTTGAGTGGGGATCTAAATCTCCCATCAAGTTGTATGTTCATTTTGTTCCCTTATTCTCCAATTCCCATATCATATGCTTGAGCCACATCTTGGTAACTTGGATAACTGGATCCATCAAGTGTTCTAGTTCTATTTTCTCCTCCTCTAACTAGTCCACATCACTAGTTGGCCTATCTTTTATTGCCTCATAGGCATGATCCTAGATTAGGTTTGCATCATCTTCCAATTGATCAGGAACTGCCCTTACGTTATACAAATGGACTGACTCGACTGGAAGTTGGGAGAACTTCTTCTTTCTCACCTCAAAGTCATCACTGTAGTTGGCCTAGTAGTCTTCCAAGTTCACCTTATGGCTATATTCTCTGCTATCTTTCTTTTGAGCCTCACCTGTGATATCAAATCTGGACCTCTTAGAGTGGAAAGAGGGACCAAGGGTACTCATTTCCTCTTCTGAAGCCTGGGTAGAAGTGATGGAGGGACATGCCTCTCCCATGCCAATCCTCAGGGGAAAATATCCACCAAATACTATCTTGTGTTTCTCTTTCTTGACGATGGCATCAAAGTCTCAAATTTGCCTAGTTACTTCCAACAATACGATGTGATCAGTGGGATACCTTGGAAGTCTGTATGGGGGTGTCTGGTAGCCATCAATCCGAATGTAGGAGAAGGTTTGGAATTGTATGAACCAGGCTCCATACTTCTTGATGAGCTCTTTGGCTTGATCTAAAATCCTGACATGTTCTGCTCCTTGAAGCATTCTAGTGATATACATGGTGAATGCATCATTTTCCCTCATGTAGTTTGAACCTCCCAAATGCAGTTTAGGGAAAACTTCATAAATGACATCCTTCCCAAAGATTCCCTTTGTATCCAATCCTTTTTAGGGATGGAATCTTGCAAGTGCATAGACCAGGTACGATGTCATTATGAAAGTATTAGTCTACAATACATTGGATAGTTGGTCATGTAGCATTTTGCTAATCAAACCAGCCCAATGATAATCAATCAATTCTTGTTCCATTCTCACAATGGCATGGCACATCCAATTTTTGAATACTCCTACATTCCTTAATTCAACTACCCTGCTGAGAAGAGTGATGGCATCATAATATTCCTTCTTGAACTTTATCCTAAGAAGTTGTTTGGGTAGTTTGGAGTAATGTGACTTGGGCTTTTCCAACCAGGAGTTGATGAACTACTAGGATTTCATAGTTTGGTCTTCATAGAATTCCCTGGTGGACCCCATGTTGAATTCCACCACATGAGATCGGTCAAGCATATCAAAAGTTTGAGCAATAGTGATAGGGTTGAGATTTTCTATTACTCTCCCTTGAGGACTGATAATCTTTTGAGTACCCTGGTCATAATGTCTGGCACACTTGAGAACCAGCTCATAACACTACACAATTGAAGGGAAACCGGTCACATGCGCTAAGCCTGAATCTCTCATCCTTCTAGTCACCAAGGGGAGGTCTTTAGCTGCCATTCTTTCTTTGAACTCCTAATAATCCCATGACCTGACATTTGTATTAGTTACCAGATTGATGTGATTTTTCTCTTAGGAATCTTTCTCTTAATGTCCATTTTGATTCTCTTTGAATTGGACATGCATGATCTAGTTGCTGCCTTGTTAGACTCAGCCTGCATTCATCATGAAAATCACAATAAAAACCATAGGAAACTAATGTTAATCCATCAACACATCATTAGAATGCATCTCATGTAACCAAAGTGCCATTAAATCTCATATGAAATGATCACACAAATTTTGGGTTTCGGGACCACCCGCGAAATTTGAGCTAGAGAGGAATTTAGGAAAATTCTTGATCGATTGGATTCCAACGGAATAACTAGGAAACACCTACTTGAATATCAAATATGATCATAACCAATCAATAAGTCATGTGAGAAATCAAAATGTGACATGAAATAAACATTAAATGCATCACAAACTATTGACAAAGTCCAGCCATGCTATGTTCTATTATATTTCATCAAGGTTTGGGAAAGTCCATCTAGGGAGAATTTTCATGAAGAATAAGCTAGATAGGAGACTTTGGAAAATTAGGGGAATACCAAATTTTGGAGAAATCCGGATTCGGTGGAAATCCATGAATAAGGAGAAACTCTGAACCAATTAGTGTATAAGTAGGTCTCTTGGCCAGAAAAATTTCATTCAGGAGGAAGTCACGCTGAGTGGGGCATGTGTTGCTGACTGGCAATGAGGAGATTCATGTTGATTAGAGACTTTCTCTTCAGAGCAAAGTCACAGCGAATCCCTCTTGTCTCACCGACCATCATGGTTTAAGCAATCATTTTGGCTAGACTAAAGTTTGTCTAAATGATGTTTCATTGAACTTGTAGAGTCTTGCCAACCGTCGATGTAACAAACACATCGGTATGACTAACGGGTGGTCGAGGTAAGGTCTTAGCAAATGTTGGAAGTCTCATTGACTAGAGATGGTTTTAGCTAGACACAAGGTTTGCGATATAAGTCTGGGCAAATGTTCTTTGTTTCATTGACTGGCGATATAGCCAACATATCGATAGGACTGAAGGGTAGTCGGGGTAAGGTCTTAGCGAATTTTCCTTGTGTCATCGACTAGTGATCTAACACAAGTGACCTTCGGTGTGAGAAAGACACTGTCACAACGAATGGATACGAACTCAGGAGGTCTTTCAGTGTAACGTCTTGCCGACTGGGGGAAGTCACGATAAAGAAAATGGGTGTCTTGGTGTTAAGTTTTGAGTTCGGCTAGATATCCCAGTGACTACAAAATGTTCTGCCGATGTAGAGTTCTATCGGCCTAACTTCTAGCTGACAATATGTGGTCTCCTTGAAAAATATCTTGGCTCACCAAGAAAGGAAGAATTCGTTATGAAGTCTTGGAAACTGTTAGGAGTTTGACCTAAAGCGAAGGTCTCGGCAAGAGTAATGAGCTCGTCAAAAGGTTTTTGTGAAGTATGGTGTCTTGGCGAAGCACATGAATATTGGTATAACTAATGGAGCCCACTATGAGCTCTTGGTGACGAGGGTTTTTCTTGCTGATGGCATACATGAAAGTACGTGTCGATGAGATACTTGTCCCTTCGAGGTGAATTCATGGCGAATCATTTTTGTCTCACCGACTAGCAATGAGTTTGGCTAGACACGGGGTTTTCCTTCTAGGTCTTGGCGAATGACTCTGGTCTCACCGACTAGCAGTATAACACATACATCAGTATGACTAATGAGTGGTCGGGGTAAGGTCTCATCAAATGACTTTGTCTCATTGACAGGATACAAAAGCTTTTAGGTGTGAGAGATGAGATTGTCACAGCGGTAAAATATGAACCTAGGAGGGGTTGCGGCGAGATACATGATAATCGATGTGACATCTCCCCGACTCTGAAGGGTCATAGCGAAGGAAATATGGAAGAGATGAACTATCTTGGAGGGGTAAAAAATATCGTACTGAGACGTAAAGTCACGACTTAAACCCAAACACTGAATCAATCACAAATTTCAAACATTTAAATTCAGGGAAAGTCAAGGATGGATCCTCTATAGATTTTCTCAATATTCTGAGCCAACTCAAGAGCATACTCAAGATAAATGATGATGCCCTAGGTTAAAACCCCATACATCTGCCATTAAAGCATAGGCGAGCTTGGACTTAAAACTTTTGACTTCCCCAAAAAATTCTACTAGGGACAACTCACGACTTCCAAAGCATGACTTCTCATAATGCGAATAAATAGAAGAACTCAACACTTGCTTGGAAAACCATAAATCAAAAAATTACCAAACAACCCTAGTCATGAGAACATCCAAATAATGCAAAAAATCAAACCCAAAAGGATTTATAACTTCAATGTGCTATCTGCAATCATCAACCCAAAGCAAAGCAAAGCAACACATACCATTATAAAGCGGAAATTGATCCTAGAATCAAAAAATGTGAAGAAAATGGTGTCCAAAAAGAACAAGGGCATGGATGTGCAAGAAAATGCCACCAAATCCATCAATTCAAAGAAAAATGCTCCAAAATCCCAACCAATCACTCGCAAGAAAGCACTTCTCAGCTCCACAATGGCAAATAATAAGCATGATGGCATAAAAGATTCCCGAAACCAAGTTAAATAAATCCTTCAGAGCACACATGAAGCCATTAATGCAATCGACAAGATAACCAGAGAAGAATTTCAGGAATCCAACAATAGGGTGAAATCTAAGGAAATCTATCCCACGCAGAAATCCGCGAAGACCAAAAATCCCTGAACAATAGGGTCTAGTTAGAGTCCAAATGGGATCTGGGATAATCTGACAAGGGTGGACAATCTTGAATGTGAGTAAAAACCCGAACCATGACACACAACCGGAATCCAAATGGGATTTGGGAAAATCCACCCAAGGAGAAAAATCATGAGTTAGGGTAAAAACCTGAACCACGCTCAAAACTAAAGATTTTCAATGAAATCCAGGGGAACACTTAGGAAACCAAAAAAATCATTTAATCACATGCCTGAATGGGACAAAACCTCAAAATGAAAGGGCTAAAATGCAAAACCAAAAAGAAAGAGGGTCCCTGCCTTCAGCGGGGCATGTGTGTGAAAACTGCACAACACCTACCTCTCCCTATCTCCCTCATTCACTCTCTCTACCTCTCCCAACCTACCTCTCTCTCACTCTCCCACCTTGCCTCTCTCTCACTCTCTCTATACTTACCTCTCCCACTCTCTCCCTCCCTACCTCCATCTCTCTCTAGATTATTTTTTAATATTAATATAATATATAATTTTTATATTATATAAGTATAATATTATAATATTACATTGTATAAATATTATAATTTATATGTATTATATTTGATTGCTATAAATTCATTTTTATTTTAATATAATGGACATCCATTTTGTAAAGCTTATTTTCACATGAGAAAACAAACTTTACAAAAAAGATATCCATTTTTCTTTATAAAATAGATATTAGTTTTACTTTACAAAATGGATATCCATTTTGTTTGAATGGAAAAAACAACCCAATTTCCATTTTGGGCATCCCAATAGTCCCCATATGATCTTTGATGTTGAGAATATCATGATTTTTATACAATTCAAATACAATTTTACTTTTTCTGCACTCTTAAATTACATAAAGGTTTATCCTGTCAATCATCAAGGTACTTGTTTAAGTTTGTATAATGGGAAGAAGCAGTTGTTGTAAAGCCAAAAGGGAGAGGAAATTTTAGGTGGATGAAATTCATCCAAGTAGGGACAAATATAGATCACAGAAGAGGGTGGAAAGAAAAGGTTTTTGAAAGAATCTTCAATGAGAAGGCTCTTCTTTACCTTTAAATGACATTGACAGTGACTATGATATTGAATTTGAAAATGTTGAACATTCTTTCATTATACTCCACTAACTTTAGTCCATCACATATCATACAAAACCTTGTCACATGAAGAGCTCTAAATGTGATGAATTAACCTTTTGCGATGCAAGCCCATCGCATATCACATATTTGCAACCTTCACTTTGCTTCACAATAGTGATGTGAAACATAGATGCGATGACCATTAGATCTTCATTTGTTTGTTCTCATTCATTGCTTGCATGTCACACAAATTCTCTTACTAGTGAACATATAATTCATGATGTGAATAACACATGTGATGCAATAATTACTTGACACCTATCAATTTTGACATCATATTCCACTTACTCCTAATCACACATTGTAGAAAGCTTATCTTCCTTTTACTTCACAACTATGATGGGAAGCAATGATGTGTTAACTGTTGGATCTTCACTATTGGTTTTCCATCGTTGATTTGTATCAATCATCTATTTCTCAAAGTGTATGTCAAGGTAAGCTTTAAAACATGATCCAATCAAACATTAGGCTGTGGTAGTACAAAAAATGCGATGTGTAGGATTGACACAATGCACACACTTAGCCAACTAGTAGCACTAGGAAAATGGTTTGGTAATTTTGATGAAACCAATGGCTTAAGATATGAATTAAACAACCTACAACCACCTGCACACAATCAACATCAAAATATAAAAATTATTCATCACTATGATTGCAACACCTTAGGGTTTTCTATAAAACCCTAATTTAAGTAGAAGACATAAATAAATCAATTTTGAGAACATTCTACCTTTTCTAATCATGCAAACCATACCAATCAAACCCTCTCAAAAAACCCATGTCAAATGTATAGCTTGTTTTCTCTTCTGACTTCTAGAAGTGACCTCTATAAAATTGTGACAACATTTCATGACAACTTTACAAATTTTGAGAAACATCGCAATTTTATAAAACATTCTCTTCTCCATCATATTGCACCAACTCTTCTAGAACCTAAGACACCTTTTGACATCAATGAAAATATTATGCCATCATTTATCTCCAATAAGAAGAGAAAACCTTTTTGACGAATAAAACGAAATCCTAAATCCATATTTTGGTAATGATTTCAATAAAATTAAAAAATATTTACGAACCCACAATGGTTAGATGATATAGACGAGAACATAATAGATAAAATTGAAGGAAAAAGGTCATCACAAACCATTTAGTTGTGGGCTACCAAAATTTTCAATCAATACTTGTCCAATAAGACATTAACTAAACAATGTCAAATTTTGTATAATTGCTAAAGTCATACAAAATGAGGTCATTACTAAAGAAATTGAAGATTTGTGTAAACAAAAAGTATGATTAAAATTAAATTATTTTCAAAAATATTTTTAATACAATCAATGTTAAAAGGCACAAGACAATTGAGAGGGGGGGTTGAATTAGTTGTCACCAAATTCAAACAAAAACATCAACCACTTGACAACTTCACAACCACATAGTTCAACCATAGTGTGTAGACACACATAGAAGCTCTAGAACTTTCCTTCTAGAGCACCAAACCATGAAGAACTTTGAAATAATACATATATCACCTTAACAAACCTTTTGACATATTCATAAGACCAGAAAGAACTTAGTAGAGAACTGTAGAGCTGAAATATTTCTCCTAGTTCAAAGATAAACAACTCTACAAAACCAGTTCACACACCTGTGAACACATCTTACGCTTTCTGTCAATCCAAAAACTACAATCTAGGAGATGTCACCAAAAAATTCCCAAAAAACAACCCTTCAAATTTGCACAACATAGAAGAAACACAAAGCACATACTGGAGCACATTATGAATAGATACATAACTCTTAATTCACTCTTTATTAATTTTATCAAAAGCACTTGGTAACCCATCATTTTAGCACATCTACAACATCATAAGGATAGCTCCATGTACTCACAAAATCTCAACAACATGTCAACTATACATGCACAATCTGCAACATCCTATACTATGTTGACATCAATGAAAACATTAATGAAAACACCACCAAACTTGCTCATACTTGCAATAATCCCCCCCTTTGTCATCGACGGCAACACATGATGTGAAAAACCATCAAAGATGACACTCTCCTTTATTTTCAAAGATTCCTACATCCTCAGTATTCTAGGCTAAGACCTAATCTTTCTCTTCTACCATTTTTCACATGACTCTTTCTCCCCCTTTGACATCAATGGAAAAGATCAAAAAATTTGATCACTTCCCCTTAGGAGTGCACCCATACAACTCAGATTGTAACAATGAGAACTTTTTACTCCCTACGGAGTAAACCCATTCATTAGTCTAGATAAATGAAGAATTTGTAGATCCACTATATTGATGCACCTCCATGTGCACCTAGTTTAGATGGTTGATGACCCCCAAATTCTCCATGAGATACTCAAAAGTATTCTTCAGAAGAGCCTTAGTAAATATGTTTGCAATATGTTCCTTTTTAGACACATGCTCCAATCTAACTTTGTTCTCCAATACCTTTTCTCTCAAGAAATTATATCTGATAGATATATGTTTTTTTCTTGAATACATTACTAGATTCTTTGAAATTTTTATAGCACTTGTATTATCACAAAAGATAGGTATAGAATCATCACATATCACTCCAATATCCTTCAGTGTTTTCTTCATCCACAAAACCTATGTACAACAAGATGTTGTATCAATATGCTTGACTTTTGTGGTGGAAACCAATCTTCCACCAAGAAAGAAAGCACCTCCATTGGTACTCTTCATGTCATCCACACAACTAGTGCAATCTGCAATGGTATAAGCACTTAATGTGAAATTAGTATCCTTAGGATAACATAAGCCATAATCTATTGTACCTTTAAGATATTTGAATATTCTATTTAAAACTGTAACATGTGATTCTTTAGGTTTTTCTTGAAATATGGCAAATAAACATACTGCATGCATAATATATGATCTAGTAGTAGTAAGATACAGTAGTCCACCAATCATAGATCTATACTTGCTTTGATCAACTTTAGCAGATTCATCATCTTTACTCAGCTTACATCTAGTCACCATAGGAGTACTAACCAGTTTAGAGTCATCCATTCCAAACTTATTCAACAACTCTTTGACATATTTTGATTGTGAAATGAATATCCCCTTATCAGTTTGATTCACTTGAAGACCAAGAAATAATTTTAACTCACCAATCATGGACATTTCAAATTCTTTTTGCATTTCTTCTACAAATCTCTTACACATACCTTCATTTCCTCCAAAGATGATATCATCAACATATACTACCACTATCAACATTTTGTTTCCTTCTATCTTGAAATAAATATTTTTTTCTGCAGAGCCCTTATTAAACTTTTACTAAGTCAAATATCTATCCAATCTAGCATACCATGCTCTGGGACCTTGTTTCAATCCATACAATACCTTTTTCAGCTTACAAACCATATTTGGATTGTCTGATAATTGAAATCCTTTAGGTTGTTCCACGTATACTTCTTCTAGTTCTCCATTAAAAAATGTAGACTTGACATCCATCTGATATACCTTTAAATCCCTGTGGGTAGAAAATACCAAAAACATCCTAATAGCTTCCATTCTTGCCACTGAGGAAAATATCTCTTCAAATTATATGCCTTCAACTTGTGAGTATCCCTTGCATACAAGTATTGCTTTGTTTCTCAAAACTTCACCATTCTCATTTAACTTATTTTTGAACACCCACTTTGAACCAATTACATTCTTATTCACAGGTCTAGGAAATAGTTCCCATGTATGATTCTTTTGTATTAGCTACAACTCTTCTTTCATAGCTCTAACCCAACTCTCATCTTCACACGCTTCACACGCAGACTTAGGTTCTATTTTAGAAAGTAAACAAAAATTTACCTCAGTTGCTACTTTACTTCTTGTCTTCACACCTTCACTCTTATCTCTAATTATTTGTACTTCTAGATGATTCTTTTGGACATACTTTGGAGTCTTAGGAACAAGTTCCAGTGCTTCTTCTTCTTCTTTAGTTTGTTCTTCTTCCTCTTCCTTATTCTATTTAGGTACTAGTCCACGGATAGGATCATTTGATTCAACTTTACTTATCTCAATAGGTGTTTACATATCCTCATCAACATTCACATTAGTACTCTTAACAGTATTCCTCGATAATTTATTTAAGCATATATATGCTTTGATGGTAGTCAAGTATCCAAGGAAAATCCATTCATCACATCTAGCATTAAACTTCTCAAGATTCTCATAATCTCTTTTAATGTAACATCTACTTCCAAACACCTTAAAGTACTTCACAGGAGGAGTTTTACCAATCCATAACTCATAATGAGTCTTTGTGTTGTTGCCTCTAATCTGAACTCTATTGAGAATATAAATAGTAGTGTGTATTGCATCTCTCCAATACACATTAGGTACATTTTCTTCTTTCATCATAGTTTTTATGACTTCTTGCATAGTCTGGTTCTTTCTCTCAACAAATCCATTTTGCTAAGGAGTTCTAGGAGTAGAGAAATGTCTCTTTATGCCATGCTCTTCCCAAAATGCATTAAACTCACTAGAAGTGAATTCTCCACCTCTATTTGATCTCAAACATTTAATTCTCAAGTTCACTTCATTTTTTGCTCTTGCTTTGAACACTTTAAATCTATCTAGAGCCCGAGTCTTCTCTCTAAGAAAAGAAACCCATGTCATTCAAGAATAGTCATCAATAAGGAGCATGAAATATCTATCACCATTTAGGCTTCCTATTCTAATAGGACCACAAAAGTTAGTATGAATTAATTCCAACATTTCAGTAGTTTATTCCTCTTTTCCTTTGAAACTACATCTTGTCTGTTTCCCTAACTGACAACTTTTGTAAACAATATTAGTAGGCTTTGTGATTTTAGGTAGATCTTAGACAACCTCTCTTGAATTGATCCTAACTAGATTATCAAAGTTCATATGTCCCATCCTTTGGTTCCACAACCAACTTTCATTAACTTGAGATACAAGGCACTGGCCATCAACACCCTTAAGCTAATAGATGTTTCCATGAGTTCTCTGTTGATCATGTTTTCTGCACAACAACAACTCAGACAGAATATAGAATCCTATCTCTCTTGAAAGGTAAATCTCTATCAGTAAGCCTTAAGAGATAACCCCAAGGTCTCTAATGCTAGGTCTTGATAGTGCACAAACAACTCAATGAAAAATGTGAAGATGTTGGTAATCACAATGGGACCTTACTACAAGCAAAATACTGAATCTTGGTTGATCAGATTTAACAATATGATGATACTTTAATTCAGATTCTAACTCAATGACCAAAGAAATGGAGAAAATATAAAGGTTTCAAAGAGATTTCTAGACTTTATACTAAACCTAGATTAACAATGCAAGTCACCAAATACTTAAAATGGACCAATCCCTCAAAACAAATATCTATTTAACCTAGATAAATCTGAAATCTTCTAAGGTTTTAATATTTTCAAATCATGGAAATTCACTCAAACAACCCTTTTACAGTTGAAATGAACAAATACTCACAACTAAACTAAGCACAATGAATATAAAGTCTAGGATAACTTTTCAAAGCAACTAACAATCAGTTGGTTGTGAAAAGTATGGACTAAGAGACTGCTGCACATTCAAGTATCAAATCAAAAACACTGTTAAATCGAATCTAATCTAAATATCAACCTCCTCAAAGCAATTTTAAAGATAGAAGAACAAGAATCATGCAAGACAAAGAATACAAGTATGGCACCAAATCACAATGTCATTATTTGCATTCAAATTGTCCATTGTAGCAACAATTCCAGCTTCTGTTATAATATTTTCTTGGGAGCAACTACTTGCTAACTTGCTCTACTTAATTCTAACTACTCTTTTCTACCTTCTAACTCTATTTTTCTATATATACTTTGTGGACCTTTACAAATGAGGCGAAATGCCAAATATATAGAATCCTGTCAGCCCAGTAAGAGCTTCACCACATTAATTATGCGCCACTAGTCGGCCAAGAGAAAATTAAAAAAGGAACAAAGGAACACATTAAATACATGAACTACACCCAGGTCGGTTTGAGATTCCCAATGCAACTCAGACCAATGCAAGGCGGGATAATGGGGAAGCACAAATCTCGATGTAGCTGGGCATTAACTGCCTTCCCCTTTGTCCTTGTTCCGATCCAACCCTTCAGGTACTTTCAACAATACCTCATCCAAGTCGGCCATAGGTGGTAAAGGTAAAACCCTAAGTCATCTTTCAATTGACACGATCTCCTCCCATGATTGTTTCACTGACCTATCCCAATCCACCTTATAGGTTAGGTATTTATCAATGACGAAAATGTAGGTGGCTGCATCGTCCAACTGATGCTCAAAAATGGAATCATCATCGAGTGGTGCATAAACCTCCTGCCACCATTTTCTCAACTGCTCTAGACTCAAATACTTGGGAGCAATCTTCCTCCGTCCCGTCATTATCTCAAAAAAATCAATGCAACCATTATAAAATCTAGTTAGGGTGTCATCGATCTGCCTCCTTTGTTTGTAAATCTTTTTCAATACTTTCTGCCTGATTTGCAATGCCTCGAACCATTCCCATGGCTCGGTAACTCTAGAGGGGGGAAGGATCTTATCACCTACCAACCTATCCCTGGTGTAGTCCATAATAGTCCTAGTTTTTCATAGCAAGAGGTCGATGCCCTCTTTATCTTGTGCTATTACCTGCTTCATCCAATCCATCATCCTTGTAGCATCCTTTCCTATTGACAGGATTTCCTTAATAGCTTCATCACCTCTTACTTGCACCCCTTTCAACCAATTCACAGTGGCAACAATGGAGCTTTCATCTTTTCTAGCTCGGTGATAGTCTTTTGAGGTAGAGGATTCATGAAAGAAATCAAAGGATTAATAGATTGCAGGGGCTTCATCAAGTCTTCTAAGCATTTCCTGAGATTTTTCATTTTCTTTCCTTAACTCCTGCTTGGTCTTAATCTCCTTCCTCAATCTACTTGCAATAATCACATTGGAACCTTCATAGTCCTCAATATCCTACTCAATTGATGTAGGCCCTAGATTGAAATTTTGAACACTGTTATCCTTTCTAACCACATCATTTCTATTTTTACCTGGAGTAGGGGTGGAAATGTGAACAACTTTGTTATGAACCTCATCCCTCTCAATTCTCAAGATCACTCTAGCCTTTTTCTTATCTTTACTTTTCCCCATTTTGGCTAGGAGTTCATCCCATTTCGGTGGCGTGTCCTCTACTACAACCTGTTTTCTCTTTATCTCTCTATCTAGCCACTTGAGAATGGTAGGCTCCAATTGTGAACTAGTTTGCATCTCTTCCTACTAATCCTCTGATATCTCCTCCCCTAAATTGTGTTCCTCAGAGGTCTCATCTATCTTGCTTTCCTTTCCAATATTCTCTTCCTCATGTCCAGGAGAAGAGATCTTTTCTGCCCTTTCCTCCCTTAGAGGAGACTCAACTTCTTCCTTTGCGACTGGTGACTCTGCATATGTAACCAAGGGAGATTGCATTTCCTTTTCAATTTCAGCCTTTGCACTGTAGAGTTCTCCTTGATGGAATTCCTCCCCTTTAGTGTCTGGATGTTCATCAACTTCTTTAGCTTTGCCAAGTTCACTTTGAACTTCATGAATGGGAGGAATATCATTTTGTTGCTTTTCATGAAGAGTGGCAGGAGGAGAATCTGCTTTAGGCACACCACCCTTTGGAGAAGGAGTCCTAGATCTCTTGGTATACACCTTCGCTTTCTCCCTTGAACTTTCTACTTCTACCACAGGTGGGACAATACTTTCTCATTCTTTGGGGCTATCCTTCTCTGAAAATTTCATAATTCTTCTTCTCTTTAGCACAAGAGCATCAGTCTCGGGATTCTGTTATTCGATCTCCTACTATTTAGATCTTTTAGTTCTTGTTCTCTTCTTAGCCTTTGCCTTTCCCTGCTTTTCTATTTCATAAGCCTCCTCTCCTTGGACATTCTTTATCTTAATCTTGGACAAAGAGTCCAACTTACCTTTACCCTTAGGATCCTACTCAGCTGATTCCTCAGGGGTGGAGTGAGGGTCAAGGTCCCCCATCAAGTTGTAGGTACATTTCACTCCATTATTCTCCAACTCTCATATCGTATGCTTGAGCCACATCTTGGCAACCCTAATAATTGGATCCGTCAATTACTTCAGTTCTATTTTCTCCTCCTCTAACCAGTCCACATCACCAATCGGCCTATCCTTTACTACTTCATAGGCATGATCCTGGATTAGATTCCCATCATCCTCCAATTGATCAGGCACTGCCTTTACATTATACACACGAATTGCATCCAATGGAAGCCGAGAGAATTTCTTCTTTCTAACCTCGTATTCATCACTGCAGTTGGCCCAGTAGTCTTCCAAGTTCACCTTATGGCTATATTCTCTATTGGCCTTCTTTTGAGCTTCGCCTGTGATATCAAACCTAGACTTCTTGGAGTGGAAAGATAGACCGAGGGTACTCATTTCTTCCTCTAAAGCTTGGGCAGTTATAATGGAAGGACATGCCTCTCCCATGCCAATTCTTAGGGGAAAATCTCCACGAAATCCTATCTTGTGTTTTTCCTTCTTGACAATAGCATCAAAGTCACAAATCTGTCTAGTTACTTCCAACAATATGACGTGGTCAATGGGATACCTTGGAAGTCTGTATGGGGCCCTTTGGTAGCCATCGATTTGAATGTAGGAGAAGGTTGGGAATTGAATAAACCATGCTCCATATGTCTTGATGAGCTCCTTGGCTTCATCTAAAATTTTGACATGCTCTGCCCCTTGAAGCATTCTGGTGATATACATGGTAAATGCATCATTTTCCCTCATGTAGTTTGAACCTCCCAAATGCAATTGAGGGAAAACTTCATAAATAACATCTTTCCCAAAAACTCCCTTCGTATCCAATCCTTTATAGGGATGGAATCTTGCAAGCGCATAGACTAGGTATGAAGTCAATGTGAAAGTCTTGGTCTGCAACACATTGGATAACTGTTCATGGAGCATTCTACTAATCAAACTAGCCCAATGATAATCAATCAATTCTTGCTCCATCCTTACAATGGCATGGCACATCCAATTTTCAAATACTCCTGCATTCCTCAATCTAGCCACCCTACTGAGAAGAGTGATGGTGTCATAATATTCCTTCTTGGACTTTATCCTGAAAAGCTATTTGGGTAGTTTGGAATAGTGAGACTTGGGCTTCTCTGGCCAAGAATTGATGAACTATTGAGATTTAATGGTTTGGTCTTTGTAGAATTCCCTGGCGGACCCCATGTTGAATGCCACCACATGAGATCTATCAAGCATATCAAAAGTTTGAGAAATAGTGACAGGGTTGAGATTTGCTATTAATCTCCGCTGAGGACTGATAATCTTCTGAGTGCCTTGGTCATAGTGTCTGGCACATTCTAGGACGAGCTCATAACACTACACTATTGAAGGGAAACCAACCACATGTGCCAATCCTAACTCCTTCATCCTTTTAGCCACCAAAGGAAGATCCTTCGCTGCCATTCTTTCTTTGAACTCTTCATAATCCCATGATCTGACATTTGTATCAATCACCTCTGACCAAATTGATGTGATTTTTCTCTAAGGAATCTTTCTCTTAACGTCCATTTTGATCCTCTCTGAATCAGACATTGAAGATCCAGTTGTTGCCTTGTCGGACTAGGCTTGCATTCAACATGAAAATCATAGTAAAAACCACCTGAAGGAAACGTTATTCCCTGAAAGCAATGTTAGAATAAAATTAATGTAATCAAAGTGTCGTTAAATCTCATATGAAATGATCACAATAAATTTTAGGTTTCAAGACCAGCCGCAGAATCTGAGCTAGAGACGAATTTTAGGAAATTCTAGACTAGTCGGATTCCAATGGTATAACCAAGAAAAACCTACTTAATCACTAAACTTGATCATGACCAATCAATAAGTCACATGGGAGATCCAAATATGACATGAAATAATCATTGAGTGCATCATAAATCATAAACAAGTCCAACTATCTCATGTTCCTTTATATTTCATCATGTTTTGGGAAAATCCATGAGGGATGGATTCCCACGAAGAATGGGCCAGAAAGAAATTTCAGGAAGTCAGGGAGACACCGGGCTTTGGAGAAATCTGAGCTCAATGGAAATCTACAAATAAGGTGAGACTCCAAACCAATTAGCGCAAAAGCATGTCCCTTGGCCAAACAAATTTATTTGGGATAAGGTCACATCGAGTGGGGCATGTCTTGCTGATAGGCGATGAAGATATGCATGTCGACGAAAGATTTTCTCTTTGAGGCGAGGTTACAACAAATGAAATTTGTCTCCCCAAATTTGAGGTCCAAGCAAACACCTTGGCCAAACTAAAGTTTATCTAAATGATGTCTCAGTGAACTTGCAGAGTCTTGCCAAATGTTGATGTAACAAATATATCGTTATGACTAGCGAGTAGTCAAGGTAAAGTCTCAGTGAATGACTCTGGTCTTTCCAACAGAATACAAAAGACCTTCAGTGTGAGAAACATATTGTCATGGGGACCAAATGTGAGCTAAAGAAGGTTTTCAGTGTAATGTCCCACTGATGAGGGGAAGTCTCAGCGAAACAAATGGATGTCTTGGTGCTAAGTTTGAGTTCTGCTAGAGGTCCCAGCGACTACGTAATGTTTTAGTGATATGGAGTCCTATCGGTATAACCTCTGGCTGACAACATGTGGTCTCCTTGAAAAAGATCTGGGCTCACCAAGAAAGGAAGGGTTTGCCACGAAGTCCTGGCGACCGTTGGTAGTCTCACTGAAAGTGAAGGCTTTGACAGGAGTTGTAAGCTCACCAAAAGGTCTCATCGAAGGATGGAAGTCTCAGCAAAACAAATGGGTGTCAGTATGACCAAGGGAGCCTACTATGACCTCTTGGTGATGAGGGCTTGTCTTGCTAATGGTATACACAATAATAATAATTTATTGTACCTCACTAAACTTCGGGAAAAAATGCCAAAGAAGGATTATCCTGAAGGAATGAGAAATCCCAGACTAAGGCCAAAAGCCGAATTGTGACATGAAATCACGGTTTCACACACAACATCGTGTTGATTATAAATTTCAACGATTTAAGCTTAGGGAGAGTTGCACATGGACCTTCAAAATATTTTCTTTGCATTTTCAAGCCCGCTCGAGAGAAAACTAAAGGTGGATGACAATGCCCTAGGTTTAAACCCCACTCATTTGCCATTAAAGCATAGGTGAGCTCTGACTTAAAACTTTTGACTGCCTTGAAAACCCTGCTAAGGACAACTCACGATTTCCAAAGCATGACTCCTCATAAGGTAAATAAATAGATAAACTCAAGACTTGCTTGGAAAACCATAAATCAAACAATTACCACAAAACCCTAGTCACAGAACATCCAAACAATGTAGAAAATCAAACCTGAATAGGATTTATAACTTCAACGTGTTATCCGCAATCATCAATAAAAATAAGGGAAATCAAAACATACCATGGTGAAACGAGAATCAATCTCAGAATCTTCAAATGTGAAGAAAATGGTGTCCACAAAGAACAGGGGCCTGAACGCACAAGAAAACGCCACTAAATTGATCAATTCAAAGCCAAATGCCTCAAAATCCCAACCAATCACCCGCAAGAAAGCACTCCTCAGCTCAATGATGGAAAATAAGAAGCATGATAACATAAAAGACCTTAGAAATCAAGCTTAAATACATCCTTCAAAGCACGCACGGAGTCATAAATGCAATCGACAGGATAGCCAGAGAAGAAATTCAGGAATCTGACAACAAGGTAGAATTTGGGAAAATCCAACCCACATAGAAATCCATGAATACCAAAAATCCACACAAAATAGGGTCCAACTGGAGTCCAAACGGGATCCGGGAAAATCCAACCAGGGCAGAAAATTCTGAATCTGGGTAAAAACCCAAAATTTATCCAGAACTTAAGATTTTCAATGAATAACTTGGGGAAACACTTAGGCAATCAAAATATACATTTAGCACCTACCTAAATAAGGTAAAACCCCAAAAATGAAAGGGCCAAAACACCAAAACCAAAGCGAAAGAGGGTCCCTCCATTCAATGAGGTGTGTGGGCGAAAATTGCACAACATTCTCCTTCCTACAAAAACCATAGCTCTAGAACCTTTTCTGATCTCATATTAATTATCTTGAAACACAAGTTTGAAACCTTTGCTAGACATTTTTCCAACACTCAAAAGGTTATGTCTTAAGCCCTTTACATAATATACATCATCAGTGTTGTGTATTCCATCAAAACTAATTGTACCTTTCCCAACAATATTTTCTCTAGAATCATCACCAAACATGACCAAACCACCATCATATTTTTCAATTTTAGTGAGCTTACTTTTATCTCTGTTCATGTGATTAGAACAATCACTATCAATCACCCAATAGTCTTTATCTTGTCTAGAGTGAAAGGCAGTAACTAGAGTACCTTCCATCTCATTATTCTTGTTCTTTGAACCACTTTTCCTTGAACATATTCTAGATTTAGTAGAGAAAAATTTATTCTCCAAAGCTAAGAATAAGCACTCACTATCATCAACCTCATAATCAGATTCATCATCAAAGACTCTAGATTCTTCTCTAACATAATATAACTTCTTGAATTTCTTATACTTTCTATCTTTATGATCTCAGTTCTTCTTATGTACAACTCTATTCAAACATCTTGAGGCATAATGACCAATATTACCACAACTGAAACATTTAAAGGGAAACATACCTTTATACTTATTGGTACCTTTCTTCAATTTTGTTATAAAGTTCACTTCCAACTCATCTGAACCATCACTATCCAAATCATCTTCAACTTTTTTTCTTTAAATGCTGACTCTGTTTTCTCCTCTTTCTTTCCAAGCTTCCTAATCTAAAATACAATCAAGGTGCCAAACAACTGTTCTTTAGTATATTTCTTAGAATCAAACATTTCCTCAATAAATAAAGCCTTATCATTGTAACACTCTAGTAAGGTCATTAGAATCTTCTCAATAATATCTTCTTCTATTAGAGTTCCCCCTTGATTCCTAACTTCATTCACTACAAGATCAACCCTTCAGAAATAACTTGCAATATCTCCACTTTATTAATTCCATTTTCAAATTTTCATATCTACAATTTTTTGTTATCTTCTTTGTCAATTTCAGTCTATCATTTCCTTCATAGAGATATTCCAAATTTTTCCAAAATTCATGTGTAGTGCCCAAAGAAATAACTTTTATTCGCTCAGTCTTAGATAAAGCACTACAAAGAGCATACCTCGCTTTTTCATTTTCCTCACATGCAAAAATCTCATTGGTAGTAGAGAGACAACTTTCTAGAGCAACATGCTTCATCTCAATAGCCTTCTAGGTTTTGTAACCAAGAGAGATTACATAACCTCTCATCTACACTTTCTAGTCTCTATAATCAAATCCATCGAACATAGGGATCGCCATCTTATGCGCCATTGGATCTACCTTAAGTGGTTAAGATCTTCACCAAGGAACCAAATCTCTGATACAAATTGATAAAAGGCACAAGACAACTGAGAGGGGGGGTGAATCAGTTGTCACCAAATTCAAACAAAAACTTCAACTGCTTGACAACTTTACAATCACACATTTCAACAAGAGTGTGTAGACACACATAAAATCTTTGGAAGTCATCTTCTGGAGTACCAAACCGTGAACACCTTTTCCATAATATAGATATCACCTTAAAAAACCTTTTGAAAGATCTACAAGACCAAAAAAAACTCAACAAAGAACTACAAAGTAGAAACATTTCTCCTATTTCATAGACAAACAACTTTGCCAAACCATTTCACACATTGATGAACACATTGTACACTTTCCGTCAATCCAGAAGCTACAATCTAGGAGATGTCACCAACAAACTCTCAAAAAATAACCCTTCAGATCCACACAAGCATAGGATCAACATAGATGAAATCAGAGCACATTCTAAACACATATATAACTTTGACTTCACTCTTTATTAATTTTCTCAAAAGCACTTGGAAACCCATCATTTTAGCACATCTGCAACATCATAAGGATAGCTCCATGTACTCACAACATATCAACAACATATCAACTATACATGAACAATCTGCAACATCCTGTACTGTGTTGACATCAATGATAACATTAATGACAACACCACCAAACTTGGTCATACATTCTATTGGAAAGAGGAGTAAGGAAAAAGAAAAGAGAGATTATCATAGGGTAATAACAACCTCTTTAGTAAGAAATAAATTAAGAAAGATATGAGAAAAATATGCTTGTTGCAAAATTTTCTCTACTCTCCACTAACTATTTTCACATGTATGCATTCTAAGTTAGCATGGTCAAATGGTATTGAGTTGACCAAAATTGAGAGAGGTTGATGTGGAGGGATGTCATATGGACTTGTAGGTGTAGAAAAAACATTCTTAGGTGCCACAAGCTTTGAGAAACACTCTTCCATAGTTTGGCTATTTTTTGCTCTTAGGGATCTTAAGAGACTATCGTAGAATAGTGCACTTTGAAAGGATTGGGTGAATTAGAGAAAAACAGAGCCCTTCCATAGAATTAAACCACTCACTTGGATGTGTTGGAGTAGTTGGTTTTGTTCCAAGGTGCACGAAACAAAAAATATGATTCTTGCTAAGTTTTCACTACTCTTTATTGATATTTTTTACAAGTATGCATTCTAATTTGGCATGGTCAAATGGTTTTGAGTTGACTAAAAATGAGAGAGGTTGATGTGGAGGGATTCCATATGTACTTGTAGGTGTAGAAAAAACATTTTTATGTGCCACAAGCTCTGAGAACCACTCTATCATAGTTTGGATTTTTTTTCTCTTAGGTCTTTTAAGAGACTATGAAAAAATAGTGCACTCCAAATTGATCAGGTGACTTGGAGAATGAATAGATACCTTCCCTAGTATTTACCTACCCACTTGGACATGTTAGAATTGTCAATTTTTTTCTAGGACATGTGAAACAAAAAACATAATTTTTGCCAAAAAATTGTATTGACACTTTTGCAAGTATACATTCTAAGTTGGCATGGTCAAATGGTGTTGAGTTAACCAAGTTACTTGGATAATGAACATAGACTTTCCATAGAATTTACCTACCCACTTGGACATGTTGGAACAGTCAGTTTTGGTCTAGGATGCATGAAAAAAAATGCTTATTTCCAAATTTACATTTCTCTCCACTAACACTTTTTTCCTTCACAAATAATATTAAATTGTCTATTGAGGTATTTTAAACTCTATTATTGTTATTGAGTATTAGGTGAAAAATTTAAGGGTCTTCACCTTTGTGATTACCTTTATTATGTCCAACCAAAGAACAAGATTCATTACCTATTAGTTATTGTATCTTCATAAAGACACTTCAAATAATATCAAACAAAAAAGAAAAGAAAATTTAAAACAAAAGAAAAATAAAAATCAAAAGAACACAGCTAGCTAGGTGATTCAAGTAACCTATACTAGGACTATGGATTCTTATCTTCAAGTAGATATATACTTTGAGTGTAATAGTACATATCTTTATAAAGGATATGGATGATTTTATGGTACATGAGCAATTTCCATGTAATCAATGATCATTTTTACTTAAATATATTTAATGTTCTAATAGACTCGTATTCATTTGAAGGTACACTAGTACATAAATAGCAATATATGACTGAAAAAGTTACTAAAAACTGCTTATAAATGACTAAAATTGGTCACGTGACCATTAGTAGTTTATTTCCAGTCATTTATAATGCGACCAAATTTATGACTAAACCAATTTTAGTCATTTATTGGTTGTTTTGATTGATCAATTTGGTAGTATATTTTTTCATTGATTTAGTCATATTATTCACTGAGCTTGGTCACATGACCATTAGTAGTTTATTTCCAGTCATTTATTTAGTCATTTGATCAATTTGGTTGTATATTTAGTCATATTTATTCATTGATTTCTATATTGACTAATTTCTATCAACTAGTAGTATATTTAGTCATTTGATCGATTTGGTCATATATTTAGTCATATTTATTCATTGATTTTTGTCAATGTGTAGTATATTTAGTCATATATTTTTAGTTATATATATTCACTAATTTCTGTCAACTGGTAGTATATTTAGTCATATATTTTCATTCATATTTGAGGATTTAAACATAAAACACAAAAATACACATCATGAATCATCAATTGCACACAATAAGATAGCCATTGAGAAGGAAAAATTGTTGAACTTTATTAATAAAAGAAAGGTGTTCTAGTTATAGCTTAGAAATGGAGTATTACAATTTTTATTTTCAATCATAAGACTAAAAAATTGAGTTACAAAATTGCATAGAAATGACCGCAAGAAAGAAATTTCCCCAAAAAAATTCCTTAATGATGGAAACCCATGCTTGGAGCCCTTTAATGTTGTGGAATAGAAGGTAAAAGAATCATTTATTTTCCACCATGGTGAATCCATTGTTTTGTCCTCCTCAATTCTAGGTGCATTCATATTTCCATCAACATGACTTAATCTTGTCTCCTTGATGTGGTTATCAATGTGGAAAAGGCTCCTGAATAATTTGACATGCATCTTTTATAAGCTTCTTGAGAGTCTAAAAATTTGGACTGTAGCATGGTGATTATTGTCAAGAGAAAGATAGTCTTAAGACTTCCTTAAACCCTCTGCATAACTGATAAATCTTCCACATAAGACAATAAAATGAATCAAATAACTCATGCATCATCTCCTCATTACCAATATATTCATCATCCATCTCCAACTACTTCAACACTTGATGGGCTAACAAGACACCAATATAGTATGCTACAAAAGAAAATGAGAGATAGATAAACATCCATTGTAACAAATAGAAAGAATACTAGAAGCACATGTAATAAAGGAAAATAAAGAATTACTAATGGTCTTATTTCCCTGCAAGACATGATTTTAATTGGTTTTGACACAGATTTCAAAACACACTAATAGGAAAATGATTAGATGAAAATATAAGTGGGAATTTTATAAAGGCAAGAACTAATAAATAATATATCCAATATTCAAAATGGTCAGATTTTAACATAGCTCCAAGATAAAAGCACAATTCATATTCAGTTTCATAACATGATTTGTTTGAAAGCATTTTATTTAAATATCATCTATTTCAATAATTAAATAGTCACTAGCAATTTTACACCTCATTCACAACAAAAATGGTAAATATTTTTCCTACTTTTATTGCTCAAAATTGACCTATTGAAGCAATTGAAATAATTAAAATCACAAATGTAAATGGAAATGTTTTGAATTAACATTATAAAATGGAAGCTTCATATTTTGATACTTGGTTTGAAACTCTTTCAACTTGTGTTGCAATTGATTTAAGTCTTCAAATTGCTTCACCCAATCTTGAGAACCATCTAAACTATTGATGATATCTTGAGATACACTTTTTCTTTACATGTTGTGTATGAAGCACCTCAATTTATATTTGGCAGTGTAAGTTTCTTTGACCCATTTGTCCTCCACTTGAAAACACAGTGCATTGGAAATTATTGAACCCACTTCCTCTTTTCTTTCTCTCTGTCTCTACTCATTGTAACAAATTATAATTTTATTTCTTGCCCCTATTTTTCTATCTTGTGTAGAGATTGTTATAATTCCATCCTCATCCACTTGGAAGAAAAATTATATGAATGGAACTTCAGCTCAAGCCTCTTGAATTTCATCCACTACACATTTGCCTAGGAAATTCTTATGAGTATTCAATGCTTTTTCTCCTTCATAGATTGGAATTGACATTACTTTGATATAGTCAAATCCTATGGTGAAGGATTTCATGATGCGAGTAGGAATTGGAGTATTTCATCTAGATTGATATTGTCCTTTCCCACATCACCGTAGGGATTCTTAAGTTTATCTACGAGCTTGTGGGAGGTAGTCTAAGTGAGCACCGCATCCTTGCAAGAAAACCCTAAATGTGGTGTGGGAGAGTGGTGGACTTACTTTTCTCCCTACATTCCCGTATAGACCAACCAAAGACTATGTGGGTGAATTGGAAGGGGCATTTTTGTTAGATATTGCCTCAAAGAGATTTCATGTCTTGTACTACAATTATTGTTGGATATGCACAAAATGGATTTGTTAGAAAGGCTTTACAAAATTTCAAGAAAATGCAATTGGAAGGTGTAAACCCAAATTCCACAAACTTTGCTAGCATCCTCCCTACCTATTCTAAAATGGGAGCTTTGGAATAGGGTATGGACATCCATCAAAACATAAAGGCTAGATGATTTTTTTTAGATGTAGTTGCAACTAACCTATTAGACATGTATGCAAAATGTGGAAGCATAGACAAGGAACATGAATTGTCTGAGAGAATGCCACAAAGAAATGTGGTCTCATGGATTACAATGATTGCATGATATGCACAAAATGGATTTGTTGAAAAGGCTTTAGAAAATTTAAAGAAAATGTAATTGGATAGTGTAAAGCCAAATTCCACAACCTTTTCTAGCATCCTCCCCACTTGTTTCAAAATGAGAGATTTGGAACATGGTATAGATGCCCACCAAAGCTTAAAGGATAGCAAAATTTTGTCAAATGTAGTTACAATTGCATTGATAAAGTTGTATGCAAAATATGGAAGCATAGACAAGGCATGCAATTTTTTTGATAGAATGCCTTAAAGTGATGTGGTTTGACTACAAGATTGTAGGATATGCAAAAAGTATAATTGCTCATTTTTTTAAAATTTTTTTTCAAGCAAATGCAATTATCAGGTGTAAAGCTAGCATCCTCCCTACATATGCCAAAATGAAAGTTGTATAACAGAAGAGGGGTTTTGTCAGATGCTATAGTTGCAAATTCCTTGGTAGACATGTATGAAAAATATGGAATCATAGACAAGGCATGTGATCTGTATGACATAATTCCTTCAAGATATGTTATCTCATGGAATGCACTGATTGTGAGATATGCACAAAATAGATTTATTTTAACCTCATAAGGCTTTAGAAACTCATCCTCCTTTCTTGTGCTAAAATGGGAGTTTGGAAGAGGGTATGGACATCCATCAAAGCATAATGGAGGGAAATTTTAACTAGGTATTATAGTTGGGAATACTCTGGTAGACATGTATGCAAATATGGAAGCATAAACAAGGCTTGACAAAATGCCTCAAAGAATTGTGCTCTCATGGAATGCCAAAATATTCTAGCTCATTAAACCTCTTTTAAAAAGATTTTTTAAAGGAATTTATTGAACTATAATCTTCTTATTATTGTGGAGAAAATTTAAAAACAAATCCCAAATCTCCAATTTCCCAAGTTGTAGCGTCCTCGTCTAATTATCCTATCTTGTTCTAGATGCATTATTGACTAGAATGGTGATTCCAAAGTTGCCATACCCAAATAGACAAGGAGAATTAAATAAAGAAAATAAATTTTGGGAAGCAATCTAATTATCCTATATTGGTATGGGCACATTTTTGATAGTTGCTAGGAAACTTGCAAAAACCTAATTCCCTATTTTATGTAGGCACATTTTAGACTAAAATGATAATATTAAGCTACCATAAATAGATTAATATTAAGCTACCATAACAAAATTAGTTACCTCAATAAAAAAAACTAAATAGAAGTAATTTTGATAAATACAAATTAAAAAAAATGCAAATTTGGACATGTTAAAAGTCACAAGAAGTCTAGATCATTGCATTCAAAGTATGGAACTATTTTATTGAATGTCTCAAAGAGATGTGTCTTCGTGGACTATAATGATTGTTGGATATGCAAAAAATAGATTTGTTGAAAAGGCTTTACAAAATTTCCAACAAATGTAATTGGTAGGTGTAAATTCAAATCCCACAACCTTTGCTAGCATCCTTATTTTCTCCAAAATGGGAGCTTTGGAACAAGGTATGGATATCCATCAAAGCATGAAAGAACACGTGGTCTCATGGACTACAATGATTGAAGGATATGCATAAAATGGATTTGTTGAAAAGGCTATATAAATTTTAAATCAAATGCAATTGGCTGGTGTAAAGCCAAATTCCACAACCTTTGTTAGTATCCTCCCTTCTTATATCAAAATGGGAGCTTTGGAATAGGGTATAGACATCCATCAAGACAAAGGATAGAGGAATTTTTCCAGATGTTGTAGTTGCAATTTCCTTGTTAGACATGTATGCAAAATTTGGAAGCATAGACATGGAACGTGAATTGTTTGAAAAAATTCCTCAAAGAAATGTGGTCTCATGGATTGCAATGATTGTAGGATATGCAAAAAATGGATTTGTTGAAAAGGCTTTAGAAATTTTAAAGAAAATGCAATTGGCTAGTGTAAAGCCAAATTCCACAACCTTTGTCAGCATCCTCCCTACTTGTATCAAAATGGGAGCTTTGGAATAGGGTATGGACATCCATCAAGACATAAAGGATAGATGAATTTTTCCAAATGTTGTAGTTGCAACTGCCTTGTTAGACATGTATGCAAAATTTGGAACCATAGACATGACACGTGAACTATTTGATAGAATGCCTCAAAGAAATGTGGTCTCATGGATTGCAATGATTATAGCATATGCACAAAATGGATTTGTTGAAAAGGCCTTAGAAATTTTAAAGAAAATGCAATTAGTTGGTGTAAAGCCAAATTTGACAACCTTTTCTAGCATCTTCCTTTCGATGTCAAAATGGAAGCTTTGGAACAAGGTATGGACATCCATCATAACATAATGGGCATAGGAGGAGTTTTGTCAGATATTATAGTTGGAAATGCTCTGGTAGACATGCATGCAAAATTTGGAAGTATAGATAAGGAACATGAACTATTTGATGGAATGGCTCAAAGAGATGTCATCTCTTGGAATGCAATGATTGTAGGATACACACAAAATGATTTTTTTAAACAAAAATTGTTGAGATAGATGCAAACTATTTCAATCATTTTAAATAGGGAAAATTTTCTCAAGGAGATGATTGGTGATGCTAAATGAAGCAATCTAAAAAATAGGCTTGCAATATGTTGTAGTGAAAATTTCCCTAGTAGACATACCCATGAAGAGTCTATAATGCACCTTCAAAAGATGCAGCCATGCCTATCTTAGCATGTTCCCCACATGAGCATATGTTCAATAAGATAATAGAATACAAAATAAAATAAAGAGTTTAACTAATGAATTGTAGAAAATAGATTTTTGTAGTTTATATTTGTATCACTGATTGCATTCATTTCATTGCACATCTTTCAAACTCAAAGCATTACTTCACATTGCATAACTAATAACTAGATGGTGATAGATGAAAAAAATTCAATTATAATATAGTTTATTACAAATTCAACCTAAGCAATTATGCAATTAATTCACATTGCATAACTAGTAACTAGAAGCAACTACCAATTGCATTAGCTTGTCATGGCATTCCATGAGACCACATTTCTTTGAGGTAAATTTTCAAATAATTCACTACCTTTTCTATCCTATGACATTTTTCATACATTTCTACCTAATTATTTTATCAAATAGTTCACTACTTTACTGCTATTATCTACTATTGTCTTGCATCTCATGGCATCTTTATCACTATCAATATGTCTAGACAGTCATGATGATATGACTATCTTGAAATCTTACTCATCCTTGAGGATAGTCATGACTTGTCCTTCCTATGACCACCTTTAATAGTCCAAGGATATCCTAAACTCCACATTCATGATATGGCTGTCCTAAACTCTATATTCATGGTCATTGTACTAAACATTATCATGATTGTTCTTACATTATTGTTTCACCGTCATTTTATGGTGAGTGTTAAACTAATTTTTATGATTGTCCCTAGTTTTAAGAAGTGATTATCTCTCTCATTTGACACTATACTTGTCACTTTTTCTACCTTCAATTATCTTTGCATAGTCCACTTGACATGTATTTTAAATGACTATCTCTTGAGATGAAGTCACTACCCCTTGACATTGGTAATGAGCATTTGACATTCATGACTATCCAATGATTTCTAATGGAATATGATCTATCTTTTAACATTGATTCCTTATCTTGATTGTCATGCCAACTTGTTCTTAAGATCTCTACACACCTATGTCTCTTGGCCTTGCCTTAGTAGTAGATGTGTGATCACTTCCCTTTCATATATTCCTACATAGTTCACTATCCTTGGTCTATCAATTACTTAATGTATTCTTTCAATGTCACAAAACAAGAATCTTCTATCATGAACCAGGTTGTAGTATGAATTCCTATAGAATATTCTAGGATCTACTCATTTCCTATCAAATTTACCCACAATAACTTGTGTTATTTTCATGATGGACATAAGACAATGCATTACTCTTTGATTGTGACAAAACCTTTATGGAGTTACCCTCTCAAATGACGCATGAATGCATAACTTTGAGAGGACTAAAGCAATACCTATGGAAATATAAGGAAAAACTCTTGAAACCTACAACATTGACATTAGAAAGGTGGGTGCAGATCTCAATGGTTTGATGATCTCATAATCACATAGAAAAAACATTATTTCTTTGGGAAATATCAAGATGACTTGGAATAAACAAGATTTTGTGGGATGATTGCATAAATTTTCTATATTGGTGACACCCAATAATTCTATATTGGAGAAATTGGCTTGGAAAATGAAGGAAGCAGGGCATTTCTAGATTCAAGAATTTTACTTAATGTTGTGGAATAGAAGAAAACAAAATCATTTATCTGCCACCATAGTGAAAAGTTAGCAATTTCATTTTGTTTTTTAAACATGGCCCTTGGTACAACTATTAGAGTTGTTAAGAACCTTCGAGTATGTTATGATTTTCACACTATATCTAATTTCATCTCCAAGATTTTTGCAAGAGAATTTTTTTTGAGAGATGTGAACCATTTCCATCATTTTAAACAAGAATATGTTCTTGTGGAGAATATTGGTGATGCTAAATGAAACAATCTGAAAAATAGGCTTGCAATGTGATCCTCCTCTCCCACAAGCACTGCAAGTCATGCTTGTGGTGATGCAGGAAAGTTTAATTCTTCTTTCTCCCCTTATGTTCTATGCAACCAAATAGATACACCTTCTTTCCATAAATAAATCCATCTTCTTCAAATGTTTTCTGGGCATTACAATAATAAATTTTAATAAATTCTTACTCACCATTAAGTAGAATGTAATACAAAACATACTCATTAGAATTTTCTTAAATAAGCACTAGTATATGCAAAGTAGGATTCAAATTTCATATTCTGAAGTAGAAATTACATCAAAGTATTTATCTACTTATCAATTAACCATTTGAAAAACAAATAAGGGCATACATGCAGAGCTGCAACTAGAAAATAAAAGAATATTGACCTATGAGGAAATGTGATACCTCCAAATTTGAGAAATCCTAATTAATTTTATATACAAAATCAAGTTGATCCCACTGATTTTTTTTTTTTTAATAGAATCAGGCTTTCATCACCTTACACACCCTTGCAACACAAGAATGATTAATTCTCAACACACTAGTGGAACTTTCTAACTGGCTTAAAATAGCAAGTTATAGATAAATATGTATTTATAAAATATTTAAACATTTGTAAAAGTGAATGTAAGGGTAGTTTTTAGAACATATATCCTAGAAATATTTCATTTGAATTTAACTTTAAACAATGGGAATAGTTACATTATAGATTTAGCAGACCAAGCAAGCTCACTTTTAGTATTAAGTCTAATTCAATTTTCCAATATAGATATTTATTAAGACTTGTATCTTTGAATAATGTGAAGATAGAATCATTTTCATACAAATGACATAACTTCTACAAACCTCTATGTCTAGTAGAAATGCAACTTGTCATAAATATTCTTGCAAGAAAAATCATCACCTACTATTTTAACAAACTTTCAACATCATAAGACATTGTTTTGTCAAATATAAGAAATACCATTACATCTAAGCAACTAAAAAATTTATGTAATTCCATTTCTTTTATGATATTGATAACATATATACATATCACTCATCACTAACTATGGCTTCTAAACATTTTATATCAAAACTATTATATCATCCCAAATTTATAAGAAGAATTATTTCAATTGAAGAGGTGAGCATGGTAATGAGTTTGATGGCTCATTCTTCAAAACCCAATTGTCATGGACCTTGGAAGAAATGAATTTGAAAACGAATTGATGAAATGTAGAAAGGATGTGATTATTCTATAGGAAAGAAACCCACAGGCTCCAGGTGGGTATTTTAGACAAAGCATAAGGAAAGTGGCACAACTCATATTTTATTATGCATATTTGCAAGGCTTTTTTGAAGAGGTTTTCTATAGATGAAATTGAACCTTTGACTATGTCTTTGGTCTCATACACAATTTTCCTTAATTGCACTCCAATATATGGTGAAGTCAACATTATAGAAGGGAGTGTATGTAATTCATAAGAGAACTAGAAGGCACTCAGGTTTAGTAAGAAAGTCCATTTCAAAGGTCACCTTCTAGAATGAGCCAGAAAATGCTATTAAAAGCATAATAGGGAAGGGACATTAGGTTATAGAGGACACAATTTTTGTTCTTTAGTGAAGATTTAAAAAAAAAGTGAAATACTTTCGCCAGATTCCTATTTTCCCTTCTAAACTGGACTCATATTCAAGTATGATATCAACTCTAGTACACAATAATGGTGGTGTACATAATTAGTATTAGCTAGTTCTATATAGTAGTTGATTAAAAACTACACTAGGTATGGCGATGTACAAGATAAATGCAAGTAAAACAAGGAAATATTCTAAAATGTATAATGCAATAATATTTTTGAACACTGAGGTAGGGCAAGGAGGACAGAGAAAAATGTTGTCAAATTGAAAATAATGACAATGATATTAAATTATGGATCTCTTAACATATGCATTTGCTACAAAATTCCAAGACTTGCAATTTGTCAATAGTGATTGTCATGACACTCCTTAGGAGTGTTAATTTAAATATAGATTGATACATGACCTCCTTGTGAGTTACAATGTCCAATTATTGGAATTGATTTCAAGGATTTATTGAAGGGACAATACTAATTAGGACCAATTTTTCAATGTACAAGAATGAAATTTTGAATCACACCTATAAGAATTATTCTAATCATCACTTCAGATTATAAAATATATTAAACTAAAATCCAACACAGTCATTATATCACTAAATAGCCATCATAAGTAAAATCCTCTAAATTTCAAAAAAATAGGAAAATATTACAAAAGAACCAATAGTTAAATGAATGGTATATGTATTAAAATATTCTTGGAGTCAAAAACTCAACCTAGAGAAATTGCTCTTGTCCACCTATAGATAAACTATGGGTATTCCTCAACCATTTCCATTAGAAAAGAAATTCACAATTATAGTTTTGTTAAGGGATAGATGTGCTATGCCATCAAGTTGAGCTCAAGTGGTAAAATCAATGGGCCTTTGATACTGGAAACTGAAGTTCAATCTCCCACATACATGGCCATGTGTGAAATTCAGTAGTGTATCTTATCCAAGATTTTAAGCTTCTTTAACTCCTAGAGTTTCTTTGGAGTGGTACCAAATAGAATGTTGTTTGTAAGATTCATAATCATGAAAATCTTAAGATTCTCAATCTCTACACAGTGCCTCCTTACATCACACTCTAGTCCACTCACAAGGAGATAAATTACTTTTGTTCCAGTCCACAAGTCCATCAGCTCTATGAAGGAAACTTCCTATGTTGATGGAATTTCTTCTTGGGCCTTGGAGAGCTCTATTGTGCATGGGAGGAAAATTATATTTTTGTATTTTCCTGGATTGATGGAGGATGGAACAAAATGCATCTTCTATCTTCTTCTTTCAAATTAAGGAGAACAATTATGTTGTGTTAATTCTAAGAGGTGAGAAGCAAAAGGAAAGGAGCATGGAAGCATAGGGAAATAATAGAGATAGGAAGCTAATGGAGAAAGGGATGGATTTCATCCACATCTAATGCCTTGTTGAATGGGACAAGGGGTAGATTTTATCTTATCATTTGTATACTCATTGAATATGACAATTTGCTACATAATATAGGTAGTAGGAAATTTCTACTACCACAATATATTTTTCCTCTCTTTGGAGGGTTTGGGGGATAAATATAGTGTCCTTAATTCTTCTCTCTTCCTATCTTGGTTGTTATTTAATTTCTAATCAAATAGCATAGCATAATTTATTCTTTCATAAATTCTACAAGATTAGGCTTGAGAAATTAAGAATCAAACATTGTTATACTTATAGCAACATTTCTACATTAGTGCAATGATTGTATATGCATATGCTTTGAATCTAAACATAGCTCTAATATTTGGCTTTCATTATCTAGTTGAGCAAAAATCATCTAGATTTGAACATACATAATATGATTCAATGAAGATTGACTTGAAACTACATATAAATGCCAACTCATAATTACATAATTTGATACACTACAAGAACACCACCTAATTTAAATAATATTGAAATGTTACATTTAGTTATTGTCTCATATGAATTGAATTTAATGAGGGGTTTGAAATATTTTGTTCACATTGCTAGGGTAGGTGTGTTAGTTTGCATATCTTATTGTAAACTCTCAAGATTTAATAATCTACAAATGTTATTGTATTTGTATGTTCCATATCTATCCTGGCTCTAATGTTTACTATACTTTTCCAATAAATCAAATACCTAGATTTGATGTGTGTCCTTATTATGTAGTATAAAAACTTCTAATATCCTTATTATGTAGTATAATTTTTTTTGATATCCTTATTATGTAGTATAAAAATTTCTGGTATTCTTATTGTGTAGTATAATTTTTTTTGATAAACATAAAAAAATAGCCAGAGCTAACTTCAAAATGTCAATAAGGATAACCAACATAACCAAATGTTGCAAACATTCGAAGTGAGTGAACCACATAAAATCTAACTTCATAGAAAGATGGGATATGTGAACTTTGAAATAATCATCTACTATTAGCAATCACAAATTAAGAATTTAAGAAGCTTTGGAAGATTGTATCCCATGGACTACAACATCATTGGGACTTCCTTGATGCCAAATGCAAGCATAAAAAATGTTTTTCTACAACACTAATTCAATTGATAGGCAAATATATGGGTTGATTTATATTACATGACCGAAAGATGACACAAAATCAACAAATCTTTAAAATACTATAAATTTCCAAATCATTTTTTTATCATTGGTTTACAAACTTATGCATTGCAGGGCAAGGGAAAATTGTATCCCAAACAAAAGGGCCTCTCCAACATTATTCACCAAATTAAGTGGGACAACACTGAGGGGTATGATTTTCTAAATAAATGTTTTGAACCTTAGCTAGATTGGTTGTAACAAGATTTAGGGAAAGTGTGAGCTCTATGGGTAATTGAAATGTGTTCATTGAAGGAAACTCAAGTCCAAAATTGTCTTGAAATAAAAAATAATAAAAATGATCTAACAACATAAAGATTCCAGAAAGTAAAATTCATTGAAACCATGTGACTCACCTCAAATACACAAATTGTGTCATGTTGTCAAAGATGTCGAGGATAGAAAATAGGAAATAAAAGTAAAAAACCCTACCACAACATAAATTTATATAAATTATGTGAACCAAAATCAATCTTCCTATAGCTATTGTTTCAATCTATTCACAGTAAAAAAATCTAAAATGATAGAAAATAGGAAATAAAAGTATGAAACCATACCATAGAAGAAATTTATATAAATGACGTGAAACAAAACCAATCTTCCTACAGTTGTTGCTTCAATCTATTCATGGTAAATGAAATCTAAATTTTTTGGGAGCGCTTAGATTCTTGAACTTGAGACAAGGTATTAGGCAGGAGTCAGTTGTGAGACTTTTTTGCAAGCCTTATGCTAAATGAAAAATGAATTGTACATGCAATACACTCCCACCCTATGTTTCCCAAATTTTTTTAAAACTTTGTCTTATTTGTATTTTCGTGACTAACTATTTGGTCAATTTTATTTGTGTGACTAAATAATTTTTTACCATGACTAAATTAGTCATTTATTACTCATTTATAGCTATGTTGCAAAAAATGAGTATAATTTAGTCATTTTTAGTTATTGTGACTAAAAGTTTTAGTCACCTAGTCATTTATTTTCCAAATTCTACTAGTTTTGTGTAGGGTCTTGATGGTCCTAAGGAAGTATACAATCAACCTAGGAAATTGGTAGAATATTGGGGAACATTGAGATTATGTATTAATTAGGATAATTTTTCAAACCTTTGTGTGATTATTGGATTCCAAAAGACTTATGAACTTTTGAACATTTTTTTCCAAAATCATAAATTCTTTCCAAGTCCTATAGAGATTTTCCTTTTCCCTTATTTCTCAAGGACAATTCAAATTTTGAAAAAAATATTTTTTCAAGACTTTGTTGGCCATCTTCCATTCCAACCTTTTATCTAGATTCCTAATATCTTGATCAAGTATACAAATTTTCATACTCAAAGAGAATGAATTTATAATAGTTTCATGGACTTCTTCCACATTTCTTATAAGCCACTACCTTGCTCAATTTTTCATCTACCATTTTCTTACCTGCATAGTAGTCCATTATAAAGGGTAATAGTTATGAAATTAACCTTTAAATTTTTATTTATTTTTATCAACACTTGAAGTGTTTAAAAGATAATCTCTCAATCTATAGTGCCTTTACAAACCCTAAATTTATGAATATTTAATTATATATTCTACATTAATTTTTTTAATTTTAATCCAATGAATGCATATTAAAAATTGGTGGAGTGGAGTCAATCAATTTTTATTTTCAAATTTTATAGAGGTTAGTGAAGTATTAGGGTATGATCTAGAGTTCATTTTTCTCATTTCAATGTTAAAATCAACAATTTTATTTCAATTTATCTCTTTGTTATTTAAAATTATTACTTTTGCATTGAATTTTTAGAAGTTATTCTTGTTCAAATTCATTTTCTTGGGATATAAATCAAGGTCTCATTAAAATTATCTTTTATTCTTAAAAAACCTAGAATTTTTATGGTTGACTATCCTTACATTTGAATTTTAAAACCTTGGGCAAACTAATGTATTGGAATTATTTTTTAGGTTTAAATATATTTTAATATTATTTTTTTATAGAAGAGATATATATTGGTTAAAAATTCTATCATTAATAATTAGGATCCTATAAAATATTTTTGGAAATAATAGTTTTTCCACCAATGAGGTTATCTTGTCAAATATTTTACTCATTCTCTTGTTTAACAAAAAATAAAGTTTAAAAAATATGAGATTTTCCCAAGAATTTTGGATTGTAAACATTATTGGTTTACAATCTTAATGTACTAATCATCTCCACATTCACACATGAAATAAAAAAAATACTGATTACTTTTATGCCTCACTAATTTTTGTGGGTTGTACACATTATCCATCTTCTATTTTTGTTTAAAATACTAATGTATTTATGGTCCCCATAAATTTTGTGTAGACACTAAAAATTGTCTTAGGCCTATGACCTGTAGTTCTTCATCATTTCCCCATTCGCTCTTGATAATTAAATAATGTTAATTATTTAACTAATTCATTTCTAGTTTTATATTTTTCTTCTCTTTATTAATTAAAAATACTCTTTTCTTCTATAATTAAATAAATTTTATTTATTTAATTATTTGCCACTTTCAACTATAATTAAATAATTATTTCAATTATATAATTATTCATTATCCTTTTCTATCATTAAATTAGATAGATTTATTATTTAATTGCTTACTAATCTATCATTTTCTTTCCCCTTTTGAATCAAATTATTATTTAGTCAAAAGTCAACCTGTCACATGTCCTCTATAATTAAATAATGCTTTTATTATTTAATTATTCATTTGAATTTCTCCTACAACCTATTTTTTGTGTGTCAATCTTATCTTTCACATCAAATCTTGTCTCTTGACATGTAATTTAATTCTAGGCCTTGATTGAATTATCTTATAATTCAATCCTATCAATTTATTTTTATCTTTTCCTTAATTTGGACCTAACCCTATTTCATACTACAAATTTCATTCTTGGCCATTGATTGACACATCTTATTGACATTCAATCTCAACCCTTCATTTGAAATTGTTTTTCTATAAAAGAGCCTAGTCTTGTCATTTTCAATCATCTAGTTCATATGCAAGTACATGTTGCTAGTGTGAGACAATAATCTTCAATATTTTTCCAATCATTGCCATAGGCTTATTATTGCACACTCAAATATGAGGGAATTAATTACATTCAAGCAAGGCGGAGAAGGGCAATGGAGGTTAGTCAATGATGGCATGAAGACTTTCTGGTGATATTGCTTTATATTTCATGTCTTTATGCTCTATTGTTGGTTTAGGATTAGTTTTTATGCTTTATTACATTAACCTAGAGTTTACCCTAGATTATATTGGTGAACCTGATGTGAATCTAACAAGATTTTGCAAAAAAAAAATATTTTTTTGGTTTCTTTAGGTCTGAGACACAATCACAAGCTGAAACACCGCAATTGTCAAAAGGAAGCACAACACAACTGATGCTTGGAGAGGCACAACTATTTTAGTATTAAGAATATCTTTAGGGTTTCTCTTATTTAAAGTTTTTCATTTAATCTTGGTTCCTTTTTTTTATTTTCATCATCTAACATTAGGCTTGCATCATAATTAGTCATTGGTTTGGTCAAAATGTTTTTTTTTGTGGTGTTTTGCATCTACAAGATTCTATGATGCATCTGCCTAGGGCATCACTATAATTTCCTTAGACATCATAGATTCATTAGTTTTCATTTATTTTTTATTTTTTCTTGTTTTTTTTGGTTTTTAGTTTTAGGTTTTATTAGTTAGTAGTCATATCATATAAGTTTGTTTTTTGGTTTGGTCAAAATTGGGTTTTTTTCTTATGTTTTGCAACTATAGGGTTAGTTCGCCACAACTATTTGGGGAAACAACACAACTATTTAAGACTCCATATTTTTGGAATACATTTTTTATCCAAAAATCCATAGTCAAAAGTTTATGAGATGCATCTGCCAAAAAATTTGAGCTGCAACTGCCAGTTATAGTGACATAATTGCTTGATTTCCAAAATTTTCATTTTTCTTAGAATTTCTCAATTATGTTTTCTTACATTTAGTAGCTTAGGCATTTTATTATTATTTTTTTGGCTTTGTAGTGTGTGGAATAGGTGGAAAGTAGGCATTTTCTTTTGATTTTTCTAACTTTTTTCCTTGTCTCATTTTACAAACTTTGTTTAATCACACTCATTGGGTTAAAATTGACTTGCATGTTCATTCTTTTGGAGCTAAAATTTACAACTTGCATATTCACTCATTGGATTTAAAATTGACTTGTATTTCCACTCATTGGTTCTAAAATTAACCTTGCATCAAGTGTCTTCTTTCACATATTTCTTTGACAGTCAAAATAAATCATTGACTTTATTGTCTTATGGTTTGTATTTTCCTTCTAGGTGTGTATGCTCTTCTCTTGCGCTATTTGTGATCTTGAGAATCAAAAACATCTTTTGGAATTTGTATAATCACTCACACATTTGGTTTTTTTTTAATAACACCATGCAAGTGTGAGAAAAGGTGTTGTGTATGCTCTCTCCTTGTGCTTTGTGTGATCTTGGAGATTAAAAAAAAACATACTTGTCTCACTTTTGTTTACCCATAAAGGGCTAGAATTTTAAAACTTGTGAGAGGGAATAACCCAAGTGTTACTTTCATTTTGGTTTGATATATAAATGATGTAGTTGTGATGAAATTCATCAACCACTTAGTGTGGATGTCTTATACTGATGGATGTCTCCCTCAATATCCTTTAGATGCATCAAAGTCCTTTCTAAGGGACTAAGAGGACTCTTAATTGAGTGAACCATCACATGCATAGGCACTGGTATATCCCAAAACATAGATTAAGAGCCAACTAGTAAGAAGCCACCCTTTGATTGAGTTTTGGTGACATTCTTAGTGGAGGGGTGTAGCATCACACCCATAAGATCCTTATGCCCAACATTTGGCTCCCTTTAGTGAGACAGAAATACCTAGTATACATAAGTCACTTGCCTTTTGGGCTTGAGACTTTCCATAGAGAGGTTGATTTGAGGAATCTTTCCATAATAGGAGGCCCCTACCCATCAACTATCATAGGAAAGAGGTGATACATAACTCAAAATGGTGTCCCTCCATTGTGACAAAGGAGATTCCTAGAGTGGGTCTAAGAGTGTTGCCATTAGCCAATTGACCTTAGGATAGGATAAGTGTTTTCTATATGTGATATTGTATTTGATATGTGCTATACCTATGGAAATATTAGGGTGAAGAACCCTGAACATAGACATTATGAATACACTTTTGACATTTTTAGACTAGGTCTAGTGTCTTCAAACTATTTTAAGTGTTTTCTATTCAGATTGTGCCAAAATTAGATCCAAAATTGAGCTCAAAACATTTAGCTTAGGTCAAGACACACTGAACAATGTAAATGACTATCATTCACCACAACATAAATCTAGAAAACCCTAATAAATATTTCCAAATTGACACAACTATTACATAAAAAACCACAATTGAGAATCAAAATGAGATAATTTCTTGCTATTAAAATTTTTATGGAAAATTGAGATAATCCATTTTTTGATCAATTATTTGGCATCATCTTGTCCTCTGATCACAAAATTGCAAGTTTACAGAATTTTCATTACCAATCCATTCATTCCTCCATCATTTCATTCTTTTCATTTGCCATAGGTCAAATATTAGGCCATTCCTTAGCTTACACACATCTTGTTGTGGACTTTGGATTTGGGAACTTATCAAACTTTAGAGCAGCCCATAGTGACAAAATTAGATTTATCTTAACTTTTGTTTTCCACCATCTTAGTCCTTTTTCATTTAGGTTGGATCCTCAACTCACAAGGCTAGTTTGAGACCACCTTTTTCAACTCATCATTTTAGTCGTTACCATCAATTGAGGTATTGATAAATCATATTTTTAACCTTGGCTATCTTAGTTTGATTAAGCAACCTTACCTTAGATTTTCCACAAGGTGCTTAGTTTTCATATTCTTTGTCATCATTTTAGGTCATTTTACCATTCACACCCATCATGCTTTCACATTTTCATTGCTTTTGACATACCTTAGACATACTCAATATATTGAACTCGTTGTGAAACTGTTGACATTTTGACTATTTGTCTTGGTATCATCCTTAGATATCATTTATACTTTGAAAAATATAAAAAATAATAAATAATAAATAATAAAAATATAGTCATCTTGCATAGACATTACAATAACTTGGAACCTCATTGTGACATTTATCCTATTGACATCTTGAAATTTTGTCACTTTGAATCCATATCTTGGTATCATCATTAGGAATATAATATACTTTAAAAAATCCAAAAACATAGTCGCATAACCTTGGTTTTAGTCATACCACGGTCATACCTAGGCATAGTCATACATTTTTCATATTTCTCTTGGACATCATACCATATCACATTCATATCCACCTCCCTCTTGTAAGTCTTTAATGATCGAAACAAGGTTGCAAAGGAAGAGAAAATAAATGGATTTCCCACAAGATGATGAATTTGTCAATCCTTTTGGTGACCTCTCCCATGGAGTACCTAGACCACAAGGATCATTTCCCAGTCCATTTGAAAAATTCATCCTTAGAGGTAGACAAAGAAATGTGACTATAGAAGAAGTATAGGATTCTGCACAAGATCTTGAAGTAGCCTCTTTTTTGGATGAAATTGTGGCATTAGACCCTCAAAATTTCTTATCTAAACTATTGTCAAAAGGAGCCACATTACCCCATGGTTTTAACATCAATACACTAAAAGTGGCATGTACACCAAATAAGAAAATTCAAGGAAACAATACACCTACTTCTAGTGGATCTATCCCACAAGTCAACACATCTATACCATTAGGAGGATCCACACAAGACATAATGACAATCTACACCTCACCATTTGGCACCAAAAAAGTGACATAAGGAATGACACCAACCATGATGCAATCTATGTCACAACCCTTTGGTACTTCATTCAATCCATTCTCTACATCAAATACCATAGGGGCATCATCTTCCAATACACTTGGCACAAACACCTAAAAAAAAGACCAAATATTGTTATCAATAAGACTCCAAAAACAAATGATATACCAAATATGGGGGCCTCTCAACATACCATTGTGCCACAACAAGGACCTACTCCTCATGTACATGTGTGAAACAACACCCAAGGGTCTATTCCCCATAACACACAAGGATCATTCACTCAATTTGGAAACCAACATCCACATGGTCATACCTTTACAATTTCATGGCATACACAATCCAATCCTCCTCACAATACTCATATTCTAGCTCATAATCAATATATTCATAACAAAACACCACCTTACACACATATTCAAAACCAAAATCCATTCCATAATATTGGATTCCAACATGCCAACATAGATCCTCTCAATACACAAGATACGTCATTGACCCAAGTGGATGTTTTACAAACTCTAATGCTTTCCATACAACAAAAATAGCGAACATGTAAGTGTGTAACAAGAAGAACTAATATACAAAAGAGTTATGTCCCTATACCTTTGACAAGAGTCTATACATGCCTCCCTTCCCACATGGCTATATCACACCTAACTTACCTAAGTATAGAGGGAAGGGAAATCCTATTGAACATGTGAGAGAGTTTTCCAACTCTTGCATAGACATTGTATATGAACCTACTTATCTAATGAGACTATTCTTGCAAAGTCTTATAGGACAAGCACTTGAGTGGTTTGTGCACCTACCAACTAGCATAAGAACATGGGGAGACTTATCAGAAAAATTTGTAGAACACTTTGCATTCATTATTGAAAATGAGATAGCAATTGCCACCCTATGTTATACCACACAAGAAGAGGGTTAAAACTTTGTAACCTTCTTCCAACGATGGAGGGTTTTGGCTAGTATATGTCCCATAAAAATACCTAAAAAACAAAAAATTGTCATGTTTACAGAAAACCTCAACTCAAACTTGAAATATGAGTTACAAATGCAATGTTATACTTCATTCATAGACCTAGTTGAGAAAGGCATAATCCTTGAGAAGGCCCTCATTGACAAGGGATAAATAAAGACTTCCAAAAAAAACATGAACACACAAAACACATCAAATGACAAAAAATATTGGGCTTGTAATAAAAATATGACCAACGATAGAGTTGTTGATGCTAAGACAATACACACAGGACCTACCATTACACTAAGAGGAACCAATACAACCAACAACACACCTAGAACTCCTGATCAAACAAAAAATTCCATCCAAAGAACACAAGAGCAAAGAGTCCAAAGGAATTTTCCCACAATACATAAATACACTCCTCTTGGGGAGCCAGTCAAATGTGTCTTCAAAAAACTTTTGCAACACAATGTCATAAAACTTCTTAGCGCAAAACCATATGACCTAGGACAGTTCAAACCATCATGGTGGGACTATAATTCATTTTGTGACTACCACTGAGCTAAAGGGAAAAACTTGTCTCAATGTCTACAATTGAATAATATCATCCAAGACCTTGTTGAAAATGACATTATCAAAGTTAATGGACAACAACAATCATCTAAATGCAACCATAAGGTCTTCATAGATCCTTTGTAGGACCATGGAAAAGGAATGGCCTCTAGTTTGGGTAATAAGACCAACAATTCTACCAATTACACAAATTCCAAATATGACTATACCAACATAGTAAATAAAATTCACACTATTGATGATTACATCAATATCATTACCATTAAGAAACCTCTAGAATGCACTGCCAATACTCATAAAACCAAGGTGACTATCATCCTCCAAAACAACAACCACCAAAATCCCAATATAATTTACTCAACCATTTGGGGAATACACCTATATAAATCTCCATCTTGGAGTTATTTTGTATCTCACCTGACCATCGAGCCATTATTGACAAGGGCTTACAAGAAACAACCATTCCCATTGACCTTGATGTTAATCACTTCCAAGAGATGGTGTGTTACTTGGATAATTCTCATCATGTCACCTTTTTCAACCAAGACTATTTGAATCAAAAGACAAACCATAATGACCCCTTGCATCTTGAAGTTCTCATCCATAGACACAAATTTATACAAGTCTTGGTAGATGGTGGAGTAGGGTTAAATATTTGTACCCTCAAATTGGTTAAAACATTATGCTTTTTAGAAGCATGTGTAGACACAAAAAAAAGCATTGTTATTAAAGCATATGAAGATGAACAATGATCTTCTAAAGGAATTATTACACTACCCATTAGAGTTGGACCCACAATTATGGACACTACTTTCCATGAATTAGACCTTGACCTCCCATATAACCTCCTCCTAGGCTGACCATTGATTCACACCATGAAATTCGTACCTTCCACATATCACCAATGCCTCAAATTTCCATACAACAACACCAAAATCACAATAGTTGGTGATCCTGACCCATTCTAGTATTGTAGCAATCTATGTAGAATACCTAAAAAATAAGTTCCTATCAATCAATAGGTCTCGTCATCCACCTCATATCACTACATCAATCCATCCAATCTATGTAAGGCATCCACTTCTAAGACTCTACCCTTTTATCCTAAGGTCAAGGTCCAAGGTAAAGGGTGTGGTGAATATCACTTGAGGACATCCTACTATATCAGCAAATTGAAAACTCCTAAGTCATATGGAAAATTGATAGTAGACAAAAGACAACCTAAGGTCACTATCCATATTCTTCCCAAAAATACTTTCACAAAATGGGGGGAACTAAGAAAAGAAGCAATCAATGAAGAGGATATGACCTTTTGGCTCTATAAAGAAGATAATGAAGAAGATCCTCCACCTACACAAATAACAAAAAATCAGTATGGTAAAAATTTCAAGATCATGCAGGAAAAAGGCTATGATGGACACAATGGACTTGGATTGAATAAAAGCATGATGATTGAACCTTTATCTATGTCTAAATGACCAAAAGGCCTATGGCTAGGGTTTAAATCAATTAAGATTAGTGATCCTAGTACCATGATACCTTTGAGTGAGGAAGTGAATGCTTCTAAGTCTATTGAGACATCTGACAAGTCATTTGAAGAAGGATACTATGGTACAATTGATTCTAATGAATACAAGTGGGACTCTTATACAACCAATGATTATGAACTAGACAGTCTTCACTGACCTTGATCTATCTGATACCTTGATTGGAGACCTTGATAATACTTTTTCCTTTACCATATCCACCCTAAAACTTGAGACTTTCAATGAAGGTATGCCCTTAGTTTACCCTCAACTCATCGATTGGGACCAACAAGGATCTCTTGTCTTAGATGCATTCGAGAATGATGAAGCAATCATTGAGTTCATGGGATTGAGAGAAGGAATTCCCAATGGCGATCAGAAGGTTGTTTTTACCAATGACTTGGATCATATGGCATACTTTGGGGAGTCTATCCACCCCTCTAGTTGTAAAAGTAAAAAAAGAAAAGGATGAGTCTCTAGGTGAAAATTGCAAGGCATCTTTAGACCAAGAAAAAGTAAAAATAAATGATGTACCTAAGGGAAAAAACCTCTTTGAGGCAATGGAGGGTTGGATATTATTCTCATTACCCAAGAGATGTCACCAATTCTTATTGAAAAATATATGGAAGTCAACATTGGCATAGATGAAAATCCTAGAATCATCCACTTTGCATCATCACTGATAGAGTCCGAGCAACCAGAGTTTCATACCTTCTTTTTCAAATGACATATTAAATTTTCTTGGTCCTATGCTGACATGCCTAGGATAGACCCTGAGTTGGTATTACACCATTTTCCACTACATCCCAATGCCAAACCATTCAAGCAAAAAGCTTAGGAAAATGCATCCACAGATTGCTTTATTAATCAAGGCTGAACTAAAGAAACTACTAGATTTTGGCTTTATCAAGTCTATTGACTACATAAATGGATTTCCAACCTTTTTCTATAACAAAACTGATGGGTGGGATCCATATTTGAACTAACTTCTATGATTTGAATAAGGCATGTCCTAAAGATGATTTTCCCTTGCCAAATATTGACATAATTGTAGACTTGATAGCTGGATATGAAATGTTATCCCTCATGGATGGCTTCTCAAGGTATAAAAAAATTAGAATAGCTCTGGAAGATCAACATAAAAAACCTTCACTTGTCCATGGGGAACTTATTGCTAGAATGTAATGACTTTTGGACTCAAGAATACTGGAGCCGCATACCAATGTGCCATCTTTCATGACCTGATGCATACTCTAATGGAAGATTACATGGATGACCTACTAGCCAAATCATTGACATGAGGTGACCACTTTCAAATCCTAGACAAGTTTTTCAAGAGACTGGAAGAATACAAAGTGAGTCTGAATCCTAAAAATTGTGTGTTTGAAGTGACATAAAAAAAGCTCCTAGGTTATATAGTTTCTAGACGAGGAATTGAAGTAGACCCAACAAAATTTAAAGCTATAATAGACATTCCTCCACCTATCAACATAAGTCAATTACAAACACTAAAAGGATGACTCCAATATATGACAGAATTCATAGCATAGCTAGCTAACAAGATACATCCGTTTCAAAAAAAATTTAGAAAAGGTGTACCATTCATATGGATAGAAAAGTGTCAAGAAGCATTCAAATAGATCAAGGATTACTTATTGGAACCACTAGTATTAATGCCACCTATTGATGAGAGACCTCTCATCCTCTATATTTTAGAAACTACATTTGCATTGAAGGAATTACTTTCACAAAATGATGATGGTCATGAAAGAGCAATATATTACATCAGTCACACCTTGGTTTCCTATGAACTAAATTATAGTCCAATAGAATGTGATTTTCTTGTGGTAGTTTTTTCTACTCAATGAATAAGGAGCTAAATGCTAAACCATCAAAAAAAAATTATTGCAAAGATAGACCCATTAAAATATCTTCTTAGTAAAGAAAAATTCTTAGGATGATTGGTGAAATGGGTCAGATACTCAATGAATATGATATTCAATATGTTGAGAGAAAATCAATAAAAGGACAATTCATTTTTTATCAACTTTTAGATGCACCAACTAAGGACAATCACCCACTAGTCTCTAATTTTCTAGATAAATCTATCTTCACTATGGAAACATCAACGACATGGAAACTATACTTTGATGGGTCTCACACAAATCATGGCTCAAGAGCAGGCATAGTATTCATCACCCCTCAAGGTGATATTATTCCTAAGTCATTTAGAATTTCCTTCCCATGTACAAAGAACATAGCAGAGTATGAAGCTCTTCTTACAAGACTTTGTATGGCTATCAAATGGAAGATCAAGCACTTGAAAGTATACAGTGATTCTAAATTGGTAATCCGATAATTCAACAATGATTATGAAACCAAAGATGAAAAAATCATCCCATACAAATGGATGGTAGACAATTTCATACAATACTTTAACATAATACTCTTTCATCAGGTTCCTCGTATTTAGAACAAAGTATCAAATTCCATGGCCAAATTGGCTCTCTCTTGGACATACCAAATAATGTTCCTCAATTTGAGTTTTTGGTAGAATAGTTGTTGATCCTTTCCTTAAAAATCCTTGAGTTTGAGATTGTTTGCAAAATTATTGGTCCCAATCCCCCATGGTACCAAGACATACATGAATACCTTCATGGCCATATCCTTTCCCATAAAATTTTCACTAACCAATGCAAGACATTTATCTATAAGGCCTCCAAGTATGCCATCATCGGTGACACCCTTTATAGATGTAACCTAGACAATACCCTATTACTATGTATCAATGTTGAAGAAGGACAAATGACCTTGCATGAGGTACATGAGGGTATATGTGGAGCCCATTCTAGTGGTTCAACCATGGCTAAGAAGATCATGAGAGAAGGCTAGTATTTCCTACAATGGAACGTGACTCCTATCACTTTGTCAAAAGATGGTGACAATGTTAGATCCATGGAGACTTGATATATGCACTAGCATAAGAATTGCATTTGATAACATCACCATGTCCCCTTTTCCCAATGGGGAATCAAAATCATAGGTAAGATTCATCCCATTATCCTCCAATGGCCATAAATTCATCATCACTATGATCGAATACTTCACTAAATGGTTTGAAGCCATTTCTATGGCCTAAATAACCAACAAACAAATTTCTAAGTTTATTCTCTACTATATCATTTTTTGGTATGATGTCCCTTAGTCCATCATCACTAACAATGATCATCCATTCAAAAACCAAGATTTTTCCCACCTTTGCAATAAATTCCACATCCAACACCATTTATCCACTCCATACTAGCCACAAGGTAATGAAAAAGCTGAGGAATCTAATAAAACTATTCTTAGAATCCTTAAAAAGACCACCAATGATGTGGGTCATGACTGGCACCCTCAACTTAACCCCACCTTATGGGCCTACCACACAAGTATTTGTACTCCTACCGACACCACTCCATATTCCCTAGTCTTTGTTTTCAAAGCTATCTTACCTATTGAGGTTGAATTACCTTCCTTATTGGTATCCATGCAAGGGAGTATTGATGACGAGGAATACCGAGTATCAAGGCTACATGAGTTGGAGTTTCTAGATGAATGGAGATAGAAATCATTGGACCATATTCAAGTATACCCAAATCATCTCCATTTTAGTTACAATAAGAAATTCTTGAAATAAAATTTTGATGTTGGTGACTTGGTATTAAAGGAGAATTTGAAGAACTAAGTAGAACGAGAAAATCTAGGAAAGTTTGAGCCAAATTGGTTGGATCCCTATATTGTCACAATATTCTTTGGATTAGGAGCGTATCAACTCTCAAATCCTGGAGGGGAATCCTTGTTAGAACCAATCAATAGTTTGAACCTATGCAAATTTTACACATAGCTTACGAGATTCTTGTCATGACCATAAAAATACAAAAAAAAAATTGTTACCTTGATGAGAATATAGAAAATAGGCATCTTGGTGACACCAAAAAAATCAAGAAAATAGTAAAGAGAAATAATCCATCCAATAGTGAAAACCACTTCGGTGGCACTTTGGGTAAGTACCATGGTGAAAACCTGGAAAACAAGTGCCATGTGTAGTTGACTTTTGCTCCATCATCTACCATCATTCCATCTTTCTTTCCCTTCCATTACTCATCCATACTTTTTTGACACCCATAATAATGTTTTCTTTTCTTTTCATAACCTTGAATGATTGACATCATGTGTCCTATAACTTTTTATATCCCCTTCCATTCCACTCTTCATAACTTGGTCTTATACTGAACTGGGAAAAATACTCAACTAATGTTGTGGGATTCTACACTTTCTATCAAAAGGTCACTATATCAAAAAGACAAAAGGAATCATAAAATGATAAAAATAAAAAAAAATCTTAAAAGAAAAAACAAAATCATAAAAATTCAAAAAAAAAAAAAAACATGTTGAAAACATGAAAACATCCAAATAACTTTCAAAAATCCTAAAAATAGAGTCAAAGTCTATCATGTCAGTCGAAGTCTAGTTGAACTAATATGCCTCTATGCATATAACATAGGCAAGGCCATCTATCAATGAGCCCTTGAGGCATTAGGTCAGTCCTTTTAGGGTTTTTCAAATAAAAATTAAATGAAGACTTAGTCCTTGGTCAATAAAACAAAGTCAGGTCATGTTGAACTATGAGGTCTCTATGCATTGTTGTGTAGGAAAGGCCATCTGTTGATAAGCTCTTGAGGTGACCTAGGTCAGTACTTTAGGTTTTGTCACATTAGTCATAAAAAATTAGACATCATTAATTTGGACATAAATAGTCATCAAAACATCAAACAAGTCACGAATCAATGAGATAAACAAACCAACAAGTCATCAAGTTAAATCAGAAAAAACTATCAAAAAATGTTCAAACATCAAACAGTTAGCTAGTCAATCATTTGTCTTATACAGGATGTGTCCTTCCTATAATTCAAACATCATCATTATTAAAAAAATTCATTTTCCTTATACAAGTGGTCACATGATCGAAACTAGACTTGACATCTTATAGGATATGTTTCTTCTCCTAAAACTAGGCCTTGTCAAACAATCAACCTATCAAATGCCTAGTTATTCAAACATCGACAAACATATTTGGAAAACACTCTAAACGGCTATTGACTTTGTGGGATATTTCATCTTATCTTTTTTTTATTTGTATTTGAGTCACATTACTAGCTCTCTTGAGGATGTCCCATGAAGGATTTAGAGGGAAAATGAAGTCTTATTACTCTTTTCTTTGATTGATATTTGTGGATTGTCTTGGGAAAAAGACTAGGGAAACTTTTCCTTTAGTATGAGTTAGGACATTCCTTATTTGTGACTGCCTGCTTTGCAAGTAGATGACCTTGCACATCTTGTTCTATGTCATACCATGGTGTTTGTTGTTCATTTGTCACATTTTACCACCCAATGATGATTAGTGCAAGCCTATCTTGAAAATACACATCGTCAAGTTTTCTTCATTAGAGTCATGCTAACATTCATCTCTTCCATGCTAACATTTCTTCTATTCACATCTTGAAAACATTCTATGACACAAAAATATCTTGCATACATGACCATTTTAGGAAGCATTATAGATAACATCATCATCATAATAATTTATATATATTTACATGAGAAAACACAAAAACATAGAACACACCCATATAGTATCATCATTTCATTGCAACATGTTTTCACATCATAACATATTAGGCATGTCATTACATTTACATGTCATAATCATTTTCAAATATCATTTATCAAATTGCATATACATTGCATCAACATATTATAACCATTGCATAATCATAGTCACATCATAAATCATATTTTAAATTCACATTAGAAATTTACAATCATAATCCATAGACATCACATTACATAACATTAATTGCATCTATTTATCATCTAAACATCATTTTATAAATTAATTCATCTATACGACATTAACATATAACATCGTTGAATGATCATATATAGAATGCACAAATAAACATCATACAAGAATACAAATCCATAACATAATCATAACCGTGAAACATAATATCATAAGACTGAATATCATAAACTACCACCAAAAATCATATCATATGATATATCACTTAAAATGTGTCACAGTATAATGTAAAGATGTATCATATAACAAAATAGAGCTCACAAGATTGATGGTCAAAATACAACTATCACAATATATATGTCAAAATAGACTCTAGCTAGAGCTCCCCTTATCCTGTCTAGGTGACTGTCATGGTGAGCTTGATGACCTATGATCTAATGGTGGCTTGTTGTATGGATTTGACCATGTCGGCCTTGATACCTCACCACTCTGTGACCTACTATGAGAGTGTCTGCTATGATATCTACCAATACTTAGTGCCTTTTATGTGCTCAGTGCCCTATGTTTGTGTGGTACCTCAGCCTCATATAGATCTATATAGTATTGCTCTTGTTAGCTTGCTCTTAGTAGTGCTTCAGCCATGTCTACACTAGACCCACTGAGAGTAGCTGTAAACTCTATCATCCGTTTTTTTGTCTCCTGCCACCTAATCATAGCCTTATTGCTCTTGATCTGTAGAGTATCTATCTCTATCCTCAGACCATCTCTCTTTGACCTCAATGCTCCCACCTTAGCCTCTAATTCCTATATATGGGTAGATGTATGCTCTAGCCGTGTCTATAATTTAGATAGCCATTGATCAATTGAAACATCTCTACCTCTAACTCCTACCTCCTCTAATTCATCCTCCACATCCACTCCCATCACAATCTGATCCTAGAGGACTCGCTCATCCTCTCTTATATCTACCTCCTCCCATCTCCCCTCCTCTGGATGCTTCTCCTCCACCTTGACCTCCACCATCTATATAGTTCCTGTTGACCCACCTCTAGCATTGATATCTCCACATGCTTCTCCTCACCTACCACTCCTTAGCCACCCTCTACTCAATGACCTGATCCTCATCACCCTCCTCACAGATCAATGATAAAGGCCTCACCACCCATCATCTCCCATCTCTCCTCCTCCTTGGTCTCCTCCTCTACCTCCTCTATCATCTCCTCGATAATCTCCCCATCCTCCCCTCCATCCTCTACCCCCTCACCAAACTTGTGGGCCCCTTCCTTAGTGCTCTATAGGAATTGACTAATCAGGGTCTATATATGGAACTGACCTATGAGTCAACCAACATGTATCATACTTTGCAGTCATCCTCAAATTTTTTGCACCCCCTCTCTAGGCCCATTGCAATGGCTGTAGTGCATCAATATCCTACTCTACTTTCACTACTAGTATAACCAAACCCCATGGATGCACCTCCTATGAGGAACATGCAAACTCAACTATCCCTCGAGGCACATCCTAATCCTCTTTGAACTGCCTCCTAACCCGCACTAGTCAATACATCTCAATGATATTCTAGGAATGTGACCAATCAAATATCTAGGTTGTTGGCACCACAATGAATGTTGATCCTCATCGAACCATTGTTAAAAATATTTGTACAGTCTCCAAATGAAGCTAGCCAACACATCTATGCCATGTATCTAGTACCTTGTATCACCCACATCCATCTGCATCATCACACCACCATAAAAATACATATATGGAATCCCATCTCCCAACTACCACCCCATTGTCAAACGAAGCACTAAGATGTGCTCCCATGCCCACACCATTAGTAATGTCACCCAATAACTCATGCTTTATTGGGATCTTGATATGTGGTATCTTGAAGTTGGAAGTAAATAATACCCAATAGACATGGTCCCCATGCTTAAACTATCTAATCCTACATCATGCCCACTAACACCTCTCCCTAACCTATTAGAAAGCAATGACCCCTGTGGTTTGGAATCATCACACTAGTGATCAATGTATACATAACACAGTCATATCTATCATATTGATCTACCAAGGTCTCCCATCTGATCTCATATTCTTGAAAATAAAGCATCGACAAATCCCCATAATCATAGTGGTCATATTGTGAATCAATAGTCGCAATATCATCTTTACATCCTCCAGGGTCACAATAGCCTCCTTGATTGATAGGTAAAATGAGCAAGTCTTAGAGTGCCATTTCTCTACAAATGTTGTTAGCATACCTTGGTTTTCCCTGACAATGGGAATTTATGTGATGTAGTACAAGCCTAGATCTAGCAATGTGCATTGTTTCGACATCAAATAATTGATCTCAAAACTGAAAGGTCGCTAGTTGTGACTCCCAAGTATAGATAGGGGCAAGAGCAACCTGAAGTCATAAGAAAAGTCATTATGTCAACCCAAAATCTTAATTTGACCTATTGGACCTAAAGTGGACTAGTCATTTTACCCTAAACTAGAGCAAACTCTTAACCATTCAATTGCATCATTTTGCTTGTCAATTACATTGTATAAATCATTTGTGTCACTCTTCTTGCACATGCATCATGCAAATGCAATTGTGTCGCACACCTTAGCTAATGCATCACTAGGGTCAACTATGGTCAACCCCTCATCAGTTGCATAATTCTCGTCTCACTTGCATCATTCCCCCTTACACTTGCAGTATTGTTCGTTGATTACGTCATTCCTACTCACAAGTGTAACACACCTTTTTCAGATGTGTCAATACCACAATCAAGCTCCCATGCCCTAGAAATTGTGTCACAATTAGGTGATTGTGATGAACTCAATCACTTGTGTCATTTACACATACAATTGTGGAAAATGGCATTCGCCGCAATTGGATGCTAAAAATTTCCCACCCTTATAAATGTGAAAAATGAAAAAAATGACAAAGTGGGTTTGGATTACTTATCAGGTCCCCTACTCCCTCAAGTCGGTAGAAGGTATGGATGTGATAGCCTTGGTGTGTAGAGTGTAGAATTGGTGACATTTTCTAAGATTATTTCTCCTAGAGCTCCTAGATTTCTAACTTTGACATACACAAATGAGCAAATTTCTTAATCAAATGCATATTTATAGGTAATCAACCTAGGGTTTTTTAGGGTTTACACTAGTGACATGTACTAGACACACTATTTGGCCACTTTGAACTAAATTTGACCCCCTAAATGACCTCATAAATCATTTCCGTCACCACCTTTGAACTCTTGGTTGTCAAATTGACTTGTCAAAACAATTTACAATATTTTTATTTTTTGAAAAAATTTACAATTTTTTTTTTTGAGGGGGCATATTTTGGCTAATTTTTCTTTGACACAATGTGATATACTGTATTGTATCAAAGAGGGGAAAAAAGTAGATACTAAAAATTGTCCTAGGCCTTTGACCTCTAATTCTTCATCATTTCCCCATTCACTCTTGATAATTGAATAATGCTAATTATTTAATTATTTTCTAATGTCATAATTCCTCTATTAATTAAATAATTTTAATTATTTAATTAATTCATTTCTATCTTTATATTTTTCTTCTATCAATTAATTGAATAAATTTTATTTATTTAATTGCTTATTAATCTATCATTTTCTTTCCCCTTTTGAATTAAATTATTATTTAGTCAAAAGTCAACCTATCACATGTCCTCTATAATTAAATAATGCTTTTATTATTTAATTATTCATTTTAATTTCTCCTACAAACTCTTTTTTTGTGACAATCTTATCTTCCACATCAAATCTTATCTCTTGACATCTCATATAATTCTAGCCTTTGATTGAATTATCTTATAATTCAATCCCAATCCTAGCCATTTATTCTTATCTTTGCCCTAATTTTTCCCTAACATTATTTCATACTACAAATTTCATTATTGGCCATTGATTGACACATCTTATTGACATTCAATCTCATCCCTTCATTCAAAATTTTCTTTTCTATAAAAGGCCCTAGTCTTTTCATTTTCAATCATCTAGTTCATATGCAAGTACATGCTGATAGTGTGAGACAACAATCTTCAATATTTTGCTAGTCATTGTCATAGGCTTATTATTTCACACTCAAATATGAGGTAATTAAGTACATTCAAGCAAGATGGAGAAGAGAAGTGGAGGTCAATCAATGATGACATGAAGACTTTATGGTGATATTGCTTTATATTTCATGCCTTTATGCTTATTTGTGCTCTATTGTTGTTTTAGGGTTAGTTTTTATGCTTTATTACATTAACCTAGAATTTTACTCTAGATTATACTTTGCACTCCTTTTTTATTGAGTTGGTTGTGTCTATAAATATAGATTGTGATATTTAATTTTCCATATAATTTTTTATCCTTTTATTCTAAGTTCTTGACATCCCAATGAAATCCAAAAATGAACATAAAACATATTAAAATTTAAAATTTAAAATATCTCTATCTAATTCTTTTACCTTATGCAAGAAATTGGTTTTGTGGGTTGGATATATTATTTTTTGAGGCTAAGAAATTAAGTGAAAATTTTAGGTCACTCTTTGGTGAAAAAAAACTCTTTCCTTCCTCTTCAATCACAAATTAAACAACTTCCAACAACTCAGGCATGTTCACTATTTCTTATTCTTAACATCTCATTACTAGTTCAAATGATTTTTAACAATTTCATTTGTTAATTTTAAATCTAATTTAACATCCCTCAAAATAGTGGAAACAAATTAACTATCCCAATCAATTTGAATATCTCATAGTCTTCTTACAAAATCAACTTGTATAATAAATTAGTATATTTAATAAAACTCAAAATTCATAGGCAATTACACTTTACAATTCAATTTGTATTCTCTATGTGACTCCTATACATTTTTCTCTACACTTACACTCTTCTCCTAGGTTCCCTCTTGTGTTCCCCCTAAGAAAAATCATCACCTCTCTATTATGTTTTAGTTTACCATCTCCACATACTATCCTCTTTCTTGGTTACATGTCCTTCATTTTCATCTCACTACCACACATCCTTCACTTTTTTTCTTATACATACTATGCTAGGTATAGTGCAACTTTCTTTCTATAATTCCTTGGCATTAATATTTTATATCTTCAAATTTCAAAATGGCACGACCTTTCCTCTACATATGCATTTCATCATATACATATTCTCTCCTTCAACATGCCATGACCCCTATCATCTCCTTTCAATCTACAATTTTTTTATTCTTTTCCAATTGATTGTGTAGTCCTCTTTCTTTTCTCCCAATCTATATTTATTTTATCTAGAAAACATTTTATTTCTCCATCATATGTTGTAACCCCTCTTTTATCTACAAACAAACATCCTTACCAAGGATGGCACCATTGCTAATTCTCTATTTTTCTCTATGTATTCCTTATTGTTGCCTATTGTCCCTCTATCTTCTAGATTTTTTTTAGTATTTCAATTTATTTTAAATTAGAATCATTTTCAAATACTTGAACCCATTGAATTTTTCTCATAACAAACTCTTGGCATTCTATATGAAATTAATGTCACTAACTTTGCAATTTATTCTTTCAAATTTTTATTTTAATTGTTGACTTGGTCATGAGACAAAAAGTCACCTTTTTCCATTCATTACACATTTAATATCAACATCTCCAACCATCAAAATTGATCTTTATTGCCTCAACAATCCTACTTCACAACTCTATCATCAATTTGGAGAAGACTAAATATGCCAATTTGACATACTCGATGTTAGAAGATGAAAAACTCAAAGCTCTCTAATTTGTATAGAAATTGGCATGTAGGATTGGAATGGTACCCCATACACCCCTATAAAAGGATTTTACTCCATTCCTCCAAAATTGAGTTTTTGAACTCATTGAAACCAATTTTTTTTTGGTTGATACTGATTGTTAGTCCACCTAGATGCTTCTGCATCAGATATGCTAGGTAGGAATTTTATGAGAATACAATCACAAATGTGGAGTTGAATGGTAGAACCATTCTTTCATACTGTAAGAAAAATATAGTGAACTCCATCGCTAAAATATGTGCACTAAATTTTTTCTTTTTTCTCTTCTTCCACATATTGCTAGAACAAGCTTCATGCTCTTCCAACAAATCTATACTCCATTATTCTCTCCTCTCATGGAATTACATCCACCATGTATCATCCTCCTCCTTGAATGATTCTCTCCATTCCTATCCTCCTTCATGGGATCCAGTTCCCACCATCATCAATCAGCCACATCCACCAAACAATCTCACTATTCTTCTCTTCCATGGGTTTTGACCCACCAAAATCTGACCACCTCCGCCAAATTCCCTCATCATGCACATCAACAACTCCAACATACAAACACAAATATACCTCTTCAACTTCATGGAAATCAACAATTTCCATCTATTATTTTCTATACTCCTCAACTCTCAACATTACAAATGAATGCAAAACAATATCATCACAAAATACAAAAAAAATACCTCCTTTTTCTTCACTATAATATTTTTGATGTCATCTTTAGCTACAAACTTCATCTCATCTATTTCTATTAGGTTTTCATCTACCCTATCTACTCTCATAATTATATTCATGTCTTCAACTATTGTACCAAGGCTCCCAACTATAGCATCTTCAACAACTTCTTCACACAAACATTTTTCATACAAATTTGCATATTCATTTATTTTCTTCCCATCTATTTGTAACTGCTTATCTACTTTAGCAACAAATAAATACCCTTTAATTTCCTCTTCATATAATTCATAAAACCTAGAAGTTATCTCTCCACTCTTTAATGTTATAGCATCACTCTTAGCTTCCCCATTTACCTCCTTCAAGTGTTCAGTCAAGTTGAACGTTTCTCCTATCTTCTCACTTTCTTCATTATGCAAAATTAAGCTCCTCATCAACAACAAAATATGCATCATCCTCATGGAAATGGAAATATTCCATGTATCTACCTCCTTTTCCTTTATCCTCTATTATATTCACCATTTTGAACAAATCAAAATATAAATTATCAGATTGTACCTTATTGTTGGAAATTGATAGGTTATCATTGATGTCAATAGATAATGGAATTTTGTTGATTGCTATTATTTTTTTGCTCCAATTATGAATGCCTATTGATTCAGTACTTTGGTCTGGATTCTATCTTAGTAAAAGATGTCATTATAGGATTTTGTATACAGGTTTGAGCCTACAAGATGTATTCTACCTTGGAGTTTCATGATGATATGTGAAGGTATTTGGGAGATATGAATGACAATATTATGTTCTATAGACCTCAATGGGTTTTCCTCTTGCACCCTATTGTGGGAGATTCCACATTTCCTCATAATTCATTAACATACTATGTGGTGTCAAAGATAAGTAGTTTGATGATGTCCAAAGGAGAATTCCATGTGTTAACAAGTTTTTGTTGCACGTTTGATGGATTTTACATATGTTTGAAGTCTTGGATTGACTTTGGTAGACCTAACTACATATTGATATTAAAGGGATCTATCTTAGGTACATGTTGACAAAGTTAGTTTTTGAATTAAGGTTTCTTTAATTAGGAAGACCTAATTAAGAAACATAGACACACATGTATATATGAAGACATTCTTTGATGTGTGTGTGTGTGTGTGTGTGGTAAAAAAGAAAGGAAGAGAGAAGAATGTTTACATGACAAAAGTTGAAAATGAATATGTGGAAATTGCATAGATGAGTAGTTGAGTGAGTTACTCATGCATTATACTTCACTAATACTAAAGTCCAGCACATGGAAGGTGTATTATTTATCAATTCACCCATTTGGAAGTGAGCCATACCTTTTGTATCTTGGTGGTTAGCCATCCTTTTGTATTCAAGCAGTGAGCCTTTCAAGGATAGTGAGTCTTGGTAGTGAGCCCTGTAATATTTTATATCTGGATATATTATATTGTGAGTGAATCCTCACCGTGGTTTTTCTCATTTTGGATTTTCCATGTATAAATTTTGGTGTTCATGTGTGTTGATGCTTTGTTTTGATTTCATGTCTTCCTCTAGTAATTCGGTTAGATTTGTGAAAATGATTAAATGGATTTTATGTGAATGGTTTTATGGAATACTGATTCACCATCCCCTCTTAGTATTCTAGATGTTTAACAATTGGTATCAAAGCTTGGTTCCTTTGAAGAAGCCTAACAACTTAAGGATGGTCCCAAAATTTAATTATAGATTTTTTGTCCTTTGGAAGTATTCTCTGTTGGACACTCAATAGAAATTGAAGATCTAAAGAATAAGCTAAGGGAATTGAATGATTATATCAAGGATCTAAGGAAAAGATATGAAGATGCATGTGTTTAGCTAAAAGGAGAGCATGATGATATGATATGATTGCATCATCAATTGGAAGAAAAGAAAAGAATTAAAGACTGTGAGAAAGTTGAAATTCAAAGGAAGACAAATGAATGTATAAAGATCAAGCAAGAAATTGAAATTTTGAGATCAAATCTAGAAAAAGGAAAAAATATTTGAGGATGAATTCAAGACAAGCACTACAAAGCTCAATGAGTTGATTGATTCTCAAAGACCTACAATGGATAAAAGAGGCTTAGGGTTTGAATAAGAACAAAATTCAGAGATAAAGCAACTTGTAAATAATTGGACTCTGTGCGAAGATGGAAAATTTGAGGATTTAAGAAGCTATACCAGAAGGACTCCCATCAAATAGCCTAATGTTCAAAGTTATTTATCCTTCAATTATGTCTTATGTTCTTGCAATAAATTTGGACATATAGCAAATGATTTCAAAAGTAAAGTGAAGTAGGATGATGGAATCAAGAGAAATTAGAATTTAGATAAGATGATTCATTCGTTTAAAGGTCACTATTATATTTACAATTCAATTAGGCATAAAGCTAACGAACACAAATATGGATTGAATAAGAAAATTTTTGGATGGAAGAATGTTATTTTCTTTAATTGCAACAATATGAAACACATTGGAAGCATACAATTGAGAGGTAATAATCTAGAAAAAGGATATGAATCAGCTATCAAGGTTGACTCGACAAAAGTTAAGAAAGAGATGGAGAGAATATGGAGAAAAGAAGGAGAATTGGAAAGCAAGTAGAACTAGAAGCATTTGTTTCTATGTCATCTTCCATTACAGATACATTACTCAATAATTAATTTGGAACTTGGCTAAGGGGGAGCATTAATTAGAAAATGTATCAACCCCTCCTTTGATGTCATATCATGATAGAACTACATTTATTATGGTTATGAACTCAAAATTCATGCGGAAGGAATTTGTAGTCTCACATGTGTGAATAATGTATTTAGTAGAATTTGAAAGGATGAAGGCTTTCACTAATTTCAAGGTGATCTACTTTTGATCTACTTTTGATCTAAAGCATTAATTATAGAAACAATTAGAATGAAAATGATAAATTTAGATATGTTTAGGAAAATGCATTTGATGAAAAGAATTTATGCAAGAAGAGGCATGAAGAAGAAGCTTGAAGAAATCATAGCAAGTTTACCCTATGGAAATTTTGAATTCGATTTTGGTAGAAAAGGAAAAAGTAAGTTGATGCCACTACTTTTGAATTACTTGTGGTTTCTTGTATGCAATGGATTTTCCTTGGCTTATAAAAAATTCAGAAAGAACAGAACTAGAGTAAAAAATGCATCTGGTTAAATCCCTAGAACTTGATCTTTTGGGTGCTTTTTCGGATATTCCTCTTGGTGTCATACTGATTGAAGATGTTGGAGCATATATTCATGGAGAATTGAAAGAATTAGGTTATGAAAAGGATCACATATTGTGGAGTGAAGAATTAACTAGAAATGTCCTAAAACCAAAGTACAATATGCTTTTGGAAAGGAAATTGGATGTATGCAACAATTTTTTGGACTTTAGCAGTGAAGGAAGGTGTATTAGAATGATGGTTAGGAAATTTTATGGTGACTTTGTGTGGCTTAATGAAGAATATACAATATCCAAAGATGTAATCAGGGAAGTTACTAGATTGCCATCCTCTGGACTGACTCCTATTTGTAATGTTGATAGAGAAAAGGGTTTAATAAGAAACACATTTGTTGGAGTCTCCAACCCAACAACTATGTATGCAAGCTTAGTTATTTCACATATTATTCTTGGTGACAACAATGTCTCCACTACCACAATTGATCTTGCATTGGATATGGTTGAGAATAGAACTAAATATAATCTTTGTGAGCTACTCTGACAATGGTTGTTGGAGAATCTAAGATATTTCAAGAAGAAGAAAGGTACATTTAGATATGGTTCATTGGTTTTATGCTTTATTTTCTACTTTATGAAGGAGATGCCTAGTTTAGGAGAAGTTAGTTGGGAGAATACTAGACCAGTTTCTCATTAGATTAAGGAGCTCATGAGAAACATTGGGGACTTAGATGCTAAAGAAGATGCTCTTGGTGCATTCTTTGGAAAGTTTCAAAGGAAAATGAACAAAAGAAGGAGAATTCTAAGAGATTTAGTTTCAAAGTATAAGAATGACATAATATTTTTGGTAAACTTTGATAGCTGCATCATCAAGGAAGTTGAACCAATGATTTCATGGTTACTTGAGTTTGGATATGAAATTGAGAAGGATTATGTTGTTGGTTGCATTAAATTATTGGTTAACAACCTCCAGGATCCCAGTAGACCTAGGTTTGGAACCTACAATGAAGTAGCTAAAGATCTTGAAGAATCTAAGTTTATCTCCAGTAAACCAAAACCTGTCATTGGAGAAAAGAGGAAGCATGTATGGTTCATGGTCTAGTTGCTCAAGTGGACCCTACTCCCAAGAGACTCAAGCAATTGGTTAGGACACATCTTCAGGTAGCTCCTAGTGTTGTTTCTAGAGAAAGCTCAAATGTATTAATTGATAGATTCAATTAAATAAAGAGAAAAGTAGTAAGTGACATGGTCTCTTGGGTTGAAAGCAAAACATTTGTTGGAAATTGTAGATAAGTGCAAGTTTTCTTGTAGCTTGTCACTTGAAAAACTCAAGAACATTCAAGATTATGAAGAAGTCAAGAGTTTATTCACATTTTTTTGGTCTTGGCCTAATGCAATTCAAAGGCTCAAGGATGTTGAGAGCATGACTGAAACCCATATTAAGTTTGCATCTAGCACATTTGATCTTGCTCTTAGCTTGGATGATCAAACTTGGTATGGTTTGACAATACTAATGAAGAATACCTTGCATCACACTAGGAAATATGAAAGTTGATTGAGATGTATGGGAAGCTTAGCAATTTAATTAAGATTGAGTGTGATCCTATCTACTATGCTCGTTTGGTTGCTAAAATAGTTTTGAATGCTTGTGCTTCTCCCAAAACTTTGGTTGAAGGAAAGGATACTGTTGATGGTGTTTTCTACACAACAACAACTTAGACAAAATACAATATTCTATCTCTCTTGAAGGTAATCTTCAATAATAAATTACTGAAAATCACCCCAAGGTCTCTCGGGTGTCAGGTCATGACAATGTATAAACAACTCAGATAATATGTGAAAATGCTGTTCTCTAACTCTCAAGATTAACAATGCAAATGATAAACACTTGAAATGGACCAATCTCTACTTGACCAAGATTAATCTGTAATCTTACAGAAACAGTGCAATCTTCTAAGGTTTTAAAGATTTTTTAGATCATGAACATTCACCCAAGACAACCCAATTGCAGTTGAAATGAATAAATCTCCATAATTGAACCAAGCACAATGAAAATAAAGGTCCAGGCTAACTTTACAAAGTAACTAACAATCAGCTAGCTGCAAAAAGTATGGACCAAGGATTGCTGCAAAACTTCAAATATTAAATCATGAACATCATTGAATCGGATCTAAATCTAAATCTAATAACCATGAGCAATTTTAAAAATTGAATCATAAGAACCATGCAAGATAAGTCAACACAAAAGAGATCACCAGAAAATCACAATGCCTTCAATTGTATTGAATCACCAAACTCCAGCAACAATTCCAATGTTCTGTTACATCACTTGCTCATAAATTGACTAGCTTCTACCTCTACTCTACTGCTAAATTCACTCTCTATCAAATCTTCTCCTAATCTCTCTATCTATCTCCCCTTACAAATGAGGCACAAATGCCATTTATAGAGAACCCCCAAACATGTCAGCCTAATTAGATTTTACAATAATAACTGACCCCAAAATAGGTCGACCTAATTAGATTTTACAATAATAACGGGCCCCAAAATAGGTCGGCTAGGAGAATTTCAAAATAGGACAAGATTTGCATTAAATGCATGAATATTATCCATGTCGGCCCACGATCTCCAGCAAGATCAGATTCACGCGCCCTCCAGAAAGTCCTCCAGCTGTAGATAGTTTTGGAACAGATTCTTAGGTAGGTCCCATTTTGAAAATTTAAATTGAACACTTCCAGATTTCTTCTTTTTTGGCACGAATCCATATGCAAGTCCCCCTTTTAATATTTGTTTAGTCCTGAAAAATAGATATCATCATTAATAGCCCACATGTTCAAATTAAATTTGAATAAAATTTTGACCTTTCTAAAAAACTTACATTTTTATAAGGAAACTTTTCATTTTCAGAATTTTTTCCATTTTTGGAAATTTTTATTTTCAAATTTTTTTATCTCAAGAAATTTTCATTTTCGGGATCATTTTAAAAATTTATATTTTTGGAAAAAAAGTCATTTTCAAAAAAATTTCCATTTCGGGAAACCAGACCAAAGGGAAAATCCGGAAAAATCTGGGCTAGGCGGATTCCAGACCAGAATCCGGGATAATCTAGGCAGACAGGAATATGAGAAAATCCAGTTGGACAGGAAAATCCTAGACTGGACTAAATAAGGCAAAAATTTCAACAATAGATCATCAAAACGAACCAAGAATGCGTGAAACATCGTGTAATACATCAAATTAAGCATGGGATGTTGAACATTTATCATCAAATTCATCAATTTAATCTAGTATTTCAATTTGGACAAATCCTGGCAGAAAATCTAAAAAAATCTAGGTGGACCGGATTTCCGTGAATGGCATAAAATTCTAGACCTTTGGCACATACCCGGAAAACTAAAGAAATCCGGGAAAATCTGGGTCGGGCGGAAAATCCCGGACGCAGGCAAAAATCTAGAAAACTGAAGAAATCCGGGAAAATCCGGGTCGGGCGGAAAATCCCAGACTGGACCAAAAACCTGGATTTTTTGCACAGAGCTGGACTTTGAATAGACTCCGGGAAAAACCGAACGGACTGGAAAATCCTGGATTGGGGTAAAAACCTAGATTTTGCACAAAACTTAGTTTTTTTCAAAGTGCAACCTAGGGGAAATCACTTGGGCAAGCAGGATGAACATCAAAGGACCTCCAAAGGCAATGAAATTAGTAAAATTAAGGGGCCAAAAGACACCAAAAGCCAGAGCAAAAAGAGGGTCCCTACTTTCAGTGGGGCGTGTGTGCAAAACTGCATAGTAGATACATTAATTAAGCTCAATTATCTATGCAACACTCTGACAGATGCAACAAAACTTTGGAATGAAGGGAAATCCCCATGGAAAAGGATTCTTATACTACTTTAGTCATCTATCACCTTCAGATAGTCATTTATCATCATCAATTTTTGGAATGTGCTCCTCAGGGGGAGTATTTAATTTTTGCAAAGGACTATTAATGCACTAAAATTCCTTTTTCCTTTTCTATTGATGTAAAAGGGGGATAGAGAGAGAGAAGCATCATGTGAAAATAGAGAAGAAATTGGAAGGTTTTTGTAAGTTGGGAAGAAGTATTTTTGATGGTTTTCACATCGTGTGTTGTCATCAATGACAAAGGGGGAGCTTGTTGGAAATTGATAGGTTGTCATTGATGTCAAAAGATAATAGAATTTTGTTGATTGCATGTATTTTGTTGCTTCGGTTATGAATGGTTGTTGATCTAGTATTTTGGTATGGATTCTATCTCAATAAAATATATCATTACAAGATTTTGTATAAAATTTTGAGCCTACAAGATGTATTCTACCTTGGAGTTTCATGATGATATGTGAAGGTATTTGGGAGATATGATTGACAATATTCTATTTTGCAGACCTTAGTGGTTTTTCTCTTGCACCCTATTGTGGGAGATTCTGGATTTCCTCATAATTGATTATGATACTGTGTGGTGTCAAAGATAAGTAGTTTGATGATGTCCAAGGGAGAATTCAATGTGTTAACAAGTTTTTACTGGATGTTTTATAGAGTGTATATATGTTTTGAGTCTTGACTTGAATATAGTCAACCTAACTACATATTGATATTAAAGGAATCTATCTTAGGTCCATGCCAAAAATGTTAGTTTTTGAATTAAGGGTTCTTTAATTAGGCTGACCTAATTAAGAAACATAGACACACATGTATATATGTAAGACATTCTTTGATGTGCGTGTGTGTGTGGTGAAAAGAGATGAATAGAGAAGAATGTTTGCATGGAAGAATTTGAAAATGAGTATGTGTGAATTGTGTAGATCAATAGTTGAGTGAGTTAACCATGCATTGTGCTTCACCAAAATTGAACTCTAGCACAGGGAAGGTGCATTCTTTGTCAGTTCACCCATTTGGCAGTGAGCCATACCTTTTGTATCTTGGCGGTTAGCCATCCTTTTATATTCAAGAAGTGCACCTTTTAAGGACAGTGAGTCCTAGTAGTGAGCCCTGTAATATTCTATATCCAAATATATTATATTGTGAGTTAATCCTCACCATGATTTTTCCCATTTTGGGTTCTCCACAAAAAATTTGGTGTTTGTGTGTTTTGATGCTTTTTTTTTAATTTCATGTCTTCCTCTAGTAATTCAATTAGGTTTCTGATAATGCTAAAATGGATTTTATGTGAATGGTTTTATGGAATACTGATTCACCCCCCACTCTCAGTATTCTGGATGTTCAACAATTTCTTTTCACTATTCTAATTTCTTGTCCTTCATTTTCTACTATACCATTATGCTCTTTATGATCTTATATCCAATCTCCTTCTAGCATCTAGTTTATTTTCTTCATCTCCTCTTTCCATAGGATATCATTCTCCTCTTCACCCACTTGTTTTCAAACCGAGGGCCTTCAAATTTCATCATGTTCACTTGATCACCTCGCTACCCACATATCCTATGTCTTTCCATGGATCCTTTGGCACTGCAATTTCATGTTTCACCTCTTAAAATAAGCATGCTACAACTAAACAATCTTTCTTTTTCCACTTTTTTCTCTCCTTGTTTCTTTTCCCTTCTAATTTTATTTCCTTTTGGAATGTATGGGATGCTCCCACATGCTCTTCTTTCCATGCCCCTTCTACCAAAGGGATACAAGAATATTTCCCTTTACTCTTGTTTTTGATATCCTCTTTCAAGAGAACGTTCTTCTTCTTAATTCTCTCTTTCAATCTTCTCTCATATTCTTCATTATTATTTTCCAATACATCTAACCTAGCCTAGACATTTCCCAATTCTTCATGGAGCTTCTTATTTTCCACTTCTTCCTAATATTGTTCCTAGAACAAAATTCTCATGAGTCTCCTCATGACCCATCTCATCCTTTCTTTTGAATGAATCTTGCTTGGTGAAATCTCTCAAAATTCACATATAATCTTTAAGGCTTTATCTCTCACTATTAAGGACTTCTGTCTTACCTGCAAAAGTCCACATGAGCTCTTCTTCTTCACAGTGCTTCCTCTATCTACTCATCAGCCATGGAATATGCTTCCTCACATTTGACACTCTACCTATACACTCAGAACCCCTCACTCTGATACCATTTGGTGAAAATAAAACCTCTTTCCTTCCTCTTCAATAAAAAATCAAACAACTTCCAACAACTCAGGAAAGTTCACTATTTCTTATTTTTAACATCTCATTACTAGTTCTAATAATTTAATACAATTTCATTTGTTAATTTAAAATTCAATTTAGCATCTCTAAAAATAGTGGCAAAAAATTAACTATCCCAATCAATTGGAATATCTCACAATATTCTTACAAAATATACCTGTATAATAAATTAGTAGCAACATCAATTTATTTAATAAAACCTAAAATTCTTAGGCAATTATAGTTTACAATTTAATTTGTATTCTCTATGTGACTCGTATATATTGTACTCTACATTTACAACCATCTCCCAAGTTTCCTCTTGTACAACCCCTAAGCCAAATCATCACCTCTTTGTTATATTTTAGTTTACCATTTGCACATAAAATCCTCTTTCTTGGCTGTGAGCCCCTTGATTTTCCTCTCAATACCAGAAATCATTCACTTTTTTTTCTTACACATACTATGCCAAGTATGGTGCAACTCCCTTTCTATACTTGGCATTAAAATTTTAAATCTTCAATTTTAAGAATGGAGAGACCTTTCCTTTGCATATTCACTACACATATGCATTATTCTCTCCTTTCAATCTATAATTTTTTTATTTTTTTCCTATTGATTGCATAATCCTCTTTCTTTTCTCCCAATTTGCATTCAATTTATTTGGAAAACATTTAATTCCTCCATCAGATGTTGCATCCCCTCTTTTCTTTGCAAACAAACATCCTTACCAAGGATGACACCACTATTGATTCTCTTTTTTCCCTAAGTATTCCTTATTACTATCTATCACCCCTCTATATTCAATTTTTATTTTTATTTTCAATTTCATTTAAATTAGAGTCATTTTCCAAATATTCAACCCCATTGGATTTTTCTCATAAAAAAATCTTGGCATTCTATATGAAGTGAATCTCTCCAACTTTGTAATTTATTCTTTCAAATTTTATTTTAATTGTTGACTTGGTCTTGAGACCAAAGGTCATCCCCATCCATTCATTACACATTGAAGATAAACATCTCCAATAATATAAATTAATCTTTCTTTCCCCAACAATCCCACTTTACAACTCTATCATCAATCTAGAGAAGATTAAATATGCCAATTTGACATAGTTAGGTGTCAGCAGGAAAAAAACACAAAGTTCTCTAATTCACATGAAAATTAGTGTGAAAGCTTGGAATGGTACTTGGTAGACCCTTGCAAAAGGATTTTACTCTAGCCCTCCAAAATTGTGAGATTTTAAACTCACTGAAACTAATTTTTTTTGGTTAATATCAATTACCAGTCTACCCAAATGCTCTTGAATCACTCTTACCTCCAAAATAAATTCCTCAGACAAGGTAACATTGACCTAGATGATTTTAAAGAAATGATGTATGGGAATAATCTTATTAAATGAGATGAGTGCATGGTGAGCAATGTGATAACTCAAGCTATTGGTTTTATCATTTTAGTTCAAGCCATAAAATTATTCATTTCATTTTCTAAGTAACATAGTGCAGAAAGAAGAAGATCTTGGGAGTGGAAGGAAAAAAACTATTGAACCTATCTCTAGATTTTATTTTAGGCACATTCTAGATTCCTCACTATTCTCATAGATTATTTAACTAAAGCATGAGAATTTTTTGACATTTTTAATGAAGATATAGAGAATTATTTAAGAGATTTGAACAAGATTTGGCTAGAAAAACCATGGTATACCATCTCCAAAACTCCCCAGACTAGACCTTATTAATTCCTTATGGAAATTATAGGTTTAGTCACATTCATAAATAGACTAATAAGATATAATATAGCCTCTAATTATGCTCTATCTATGTGTAATTCTATCTCCATTATATAAAATAATAAGGAAATTATTGATTGGGCTACCCTCATCATTTATACTTTACCTAGAAAGTGAAGGTTTACAAGTATTACCCATAACTTACCTTGAAGGAAAGCTCTTAGTATTCTAAAATGATAAATAGTTCTTTCTTATTTTTATTAATTTAAACCATTAAAGGATAATAGACAAAAATATAATCAATGAAGGGAAAATGGAAATTTCTAGTGACAAAAATTGGTACATCAAATTCCTAAAATTATCTTATAATGTATGAACTATTTAAATTAAAAAAAATTTCTGCAAATTCAATTAAAAAATCTCACAAATAATATTCAACAACATATAGAGAAATTGAAACCCAAAATGCCAAGCCTAGATTGCAATATTCAACTGGAAAATCCTTGAATTAAAGATGGGAAATTAATCTATTACAATCCAATCATGGATGAAGGCTATAAAAATCCATAAGAAACCCTTGGAAATCATACACAATCTGATTTTCAGCAGCAAATCAAAACCTGGGGTCAATATTCTCTCCAACTCCACAACTTCAAACACCCTATACAAACAATGTCTTCAATCTACACAATCTTGTGTTATTTTTCCTCTATTAACATCCACAAATCTATCAAAACATCAAAGAGATGGCCTTCTATAGTTATTCCACGCCTTCTCTTCTCTATTTTTTTCTTGTGAAAAACCCACTCCAAAATAAAATTAATTTACTTTTATATTCTCATGCTTTCCTAGAATGACATTTCCAATGCATTTCATTTGCATTTAGCTTGCATTCCAAAACTCCCTAGGAAAATAAATTCCCACCTCCAAGAAGGGAAAATAAATTATAATTTAATATTCAATCTTGAATAAAATATGCATTTTAATCTTCCAAACTTAGGCCAAATACAATATGGCTTTAAAATGGCTTTAATGCTTTTACAAATAAAGAAAAAAAGCAGATTCCTCAACCTGGGCACCCACCTCCTAGGTTTCTATTTTTTAGGAGCTGTGAAAATTTAAAATATGAGTTACAAATGACTTTAATGGCTCCAATAAATCCACATCATAATTTTTTTTAAATTTTTTTTTTGCTTTTTTAGTTTTAAAGCATATTCCCCATGATTTCTCTTCACCAATTTGACCCAATTTGAAATCAAGTCCAAATTCAAATTTTCCCACATCACAAAGTATTTAATTTCACACCAAAATATGAATTTCAATAATCAAATATGAAATACAAAACACCAATATTGAAAAATTGAAAAATAAAACCTTCAAGTTGACATAGGATTGCATTGAGCCATGAATGTTCCTACATCAGACATCCATGGTAGAAGAAAAGTGATCCTATCACTTTCCAAGAGGATATCCAAGCTTAATAACCTTAGCCTTGGAAAGCCATGAAGATTCCTCCATAGGTCTTCCAAACCATTTCACCAAATATTCAATGTATTGCTTCTTTCTTGTGCTTCTTTTCACCCTACTATCAAGAATTTCTTCAATATTTTCACTCTCTGAAGTAGGTGTGAATGCTTGTGGCTTTCTTGTTGCTGAAACTTCATAATTTTCACCTTCATGGAATATGGTTAGATCTGAAATATCAAATATTGGATAAATATTTAAGTCAAGGGGCAATTCTACCTCATAGGCATTACCTGGCTCATGTTTTCTCACAATCCAACAAGGTCCAACCTTCTTCATTTTCCACTTGTTGTAGTTACCCATTGGAAACCTCTCCTTTCTAAAATTCAACATTACCTCATCAACAACTTGTAACTCTTTTTATATCTTCAAATCAGCATAAGTCTTGTGTTGAAAATTCACTTTATGAATGCGCTTTCTTCATGAAATTTCACTTTTCCAATGCTTTTTGAAAGATATAACACTGCTGAAACTTGGTTTCATTCACTCAAAAAAGAATTAGTAATACCATAAAAATTCTCAATTTCAACATTACATGATAATGAATCATGCCCACCAATCAAGACATTTTCACCTCCATTGTTCTCAAACAAGTACTCTTTAGGAAACTCTTCATTAACCTTCAAATTCAACTTTATCAAAAGCAATTTATACTACAACTAACTTATAAACTTCTTCACTCTCTCTCTCATCAAAGGAAACAATAAAATCATATTTTACCTTACCCTCTACTGCTACCTTCATTTCACTTGAGATTTCTTCTTTAATCTGAGTGAACAAATTGCCTTTCTCATCTTCATCATAGTTAATGTTAACAAAGCCAACATATTCTTGCTTCAAACCATCTAAAATTTTGATTTCATCAACCAAACAAGACCTTTAATTTTTGCAAACCTCACCCATCTCTTCTGTCAATGGCTTCAATTTGTGTTTCACTCCATCTTTCTTCAATGTGTACATGCTGTCATAACCATCATGCATCGCCTGCCTACCAAATTTCTAAAGTCTTCCTAGAAGAATATGGAAAGCATCCATTGGGAGAATATCAATGAAACTTCATCATAATAGCCTCCTATCTTAAATTTTACCTCACATTGTTTGCTGATCAAAAGCTTCTTGTCATCTTGTACCCATGCTATCCGATATGGATTTAGGTGCTTCTTCCTTTCTAGCTGCAATTTTCCTACCATTTCATCATACACAAAATTATTTTTGCTTCCACTATCAATAATGAAATTACATGCATCTCCTTCACACTTTCATCTTTTCATAAATAAAATTCTCCATTGAATGGATTTATCATCTTCATTTAACAGTGTTCTCCTAGCCATTAAAGTTTTACCATCTTTTTCTTCTTCAAAATGTGATGATCCTACTTCGTCTCTATTCACATTTTTTGTCCTATTTTTATTTTCAGTTCTTCTTATTCTTTCCTCTTCACGAGGACACTCATATTATTTGTGCCCTTCTTCTCCACACTTGAAACAAGTTAATTTGTAATTTCCTCTTTCAAATCTTCTACCCGATCTTCCTCTTCCTCTAAAACTTTGATCATGGATTTGATTTGAACTCTCCATTCTTTCTTCCTTGCTGCCATTAGTGTCTCTAATTTGATCCTCATACTTCTGAAAATTATTTTTATCCTTTCTTCTTTGCTTATTTTCAAACCTCCTATTCATTCTTTCTTCTATTTTAATGGTAGTTGATAAGCATCCTCCATTGTCACAACTCTAACAAGTGTCATTTCTTCCTAAATGCTCAATTTCAACCCATTTATGTATCTTGCAACCTTCTCTTTGTTCACCTTAGAATGTCCAATTCTAATAAGAATTCTATGGAATTCTTTTGTATATTTTTTCACACTCTTGTTGTGCTGTATCAAACCTTGCATTTTCTTGAGTAGGTCTAATTCATATTCCATAGGAATAAATTATCTTTTAAGTTTCTCCACCATTTTATCCCTCCTGTTAATCTTTTATTTTTCTCTTCTTCCCATTTCTAATTGGATCTCTCTCCACCATATGGAGCCATGTCCTTTCAACCTTGTTTTTGCATATCTTACTTTTTCTAGATCCTATATCTCTTCAAATTTGAAATACTCCTCCATCTCATTCAACGAATCTTTTAATTCTTCTGGGTTTAGGCTTCCCTTAAAGGTAGGTACATCTATTTTCAGTCTCTTTCCCAATTTTGTTAAATCTTTTAGCAATGGGTCTTTTGCAATTGCTGCAATTTCTTCTCTTTGCTTAGTATCTAAACTAGCATTCTCTGTACTTTCTTCTTCATCTTCATCATCTTCACTTCTTGGGTCTTTGATTCTTGCAAATCCTCTCCTTATCTCATTTTTCAATGTTTCAACTTTCCTTCTCAAGGCTCTAAAATCATCATTTCTAACAAAGTTATCTCCTCTTCCTCTTCCTCTATTGTGATGGGCTCCTCTTGCATACATTTCCTCCAATACCCACAAGCTTAATCTTGGTGCAACTACCTCTCTTCGGCAATTTGTTACACACTCAAATATTCTAGCTCCGATGCCACTAATGTATGAGCTATTTAAATTTAAAAAAATTCTACAAAGGAAATTTAAAAATCTCACAAATAATATTCAATAGCACATAGGGAAACTGAAACCCAAAATGCCAAGCCTAGATTGCAATATTCAACCAGCGAATCCTTGAATTAAAGATGGGAAATTAATATATAACAATCCAAACATGGATGAAGGCTGTAAAGATCCATAATAAATCCATGTAAATCACATAGAATATTTTTTGCAACAGTAAATCAAAACTTGGAGTCAATCTTCTCTCCAACACCTGCAACTTCAAACACCTTGCACAAACAATGTCTTCAATCTGCACAATCTTGTGTTGATTTTTCCTCTATAAACACCCACAAATCTATCAAAACATCAAAGATATGGCCTTATATAGGTATTCCACACCTTCCTTCTCTTCTCTATGTTTTTCTTGTGAAAAAACCCACTCAAAAATAAAAGAAATTTACTTTTATCTTCTCATGCTTTCTTGGAATGACATTTCCAATGCATTTCATTTACATTTAGCTTGCATTCCAAAACCCCCTAGGAAAATCAACACCCACCTCTAGGAATGGAAACTAAAATATTATTTAGTATTCAATCTTGAATAAAATATGCATTTTAATCTTCCAAAACTTAGGCTAAATACAATATTGTTTTAAAATGGCTTTAATGCTTTTACAAATAAAGCAAAAAAAGTAGATTCCTCAACCTGGGCGCCCACCTCTTGGGTTCATATTTTTTAGGAGCTACGAAAATTTAAAATATGAGTTAAAAATGGATTTAATGGCTTCAATAAATCCACACCATAAATTTCTTCTTTTTTTTTCTACATTTTTTTAAAGCATATTCTCCATGATTTCTCTTCACCAATTTATCCCAATTTGAAATAAAGTTCAAATTAAAATTTTCCCACATCATAAAATATTTAATTTCACACCAAAATATGAATTTCAATTATCAAACATGAAATCCAACACACCAAAAATCAAAAATTCAAAAAAAAAACCTTCAAATTGACATAGGATTGCATTGAGCCATGGAAGCTCCTGCATCATCTTAAATTGGAATTAGTGGCTTCCTTGGATTATCCTATAGAGTGTCAAATATTCACAATGAAAAGGTGGCATTTATGGAACTAACAAGGAATTTATGTGAAACTCATTAGAACCTATCTTAAAAGTGTATAACTAGGATATAATTAATAATAATAATAAAAGACTATGCATTGCTTACTTATTAAATTATTAGATAATTACTTACTAATACTCAAAGATATAATTTCCTTCTACATTATAGAAGAAAATGCATTGATCACAAAGGAATCACAATAAATAGATGGGGTCTCTCATATGAGACATGAACCACATATTAAGGATTTTTTGGTAGATTGTGTTAATGAACATGAACTAAGATAAAGGAACTTTTGAAATTAATTGTTAGCTAGATGAGGGAGTTCAAAATTGTAATATTTTTGTATCAAGGTTGAAATAATGGAAGGGTATTGTAGAATGAAGATGATACTAAGGATCTCTTAGAATTTTGTATTTCTCATGTGGAATGGTTTGAGGAATAAGTAGTACTCTTAGATGGAATTTTAGAAGTTGTAAAATATAATAAGAGGTGGTCAAAAATTAAAATTTAAGAATTAGAAGATAAATGACTAAAACTTAGCATAGTGGATACCTCCAAGAAAAGGAAGAAATCCAAGTATGATAATACTCCTCTATGTAAAGAGAATGAAATATAGCAAGAAGAGGGGGTAGTGAGAGATAATAAAATAAAGAAAGTATATAAAAATAGAAAAGCTATATAAAAGTAAGATAAAATTTGAAGAGGCTCAGTTGAATAGGTAGCTAAATATTTCCATCAAACCTCTAGCTTCTCAAGAAACTTATGTTGCTTATTCTCCACCTTTTATCTCTATTAAATAATTAACATCCACAGATGAACTAGTGTTTCCCCTAAAAATTGTTTTTCTAGTACTATGCACACTTCTCCCATGAAAACTCATATAAAAAGAGAATAATCACATTGTTTTGGATCCATTATTTCAGCTAATGTAAATAATTTTTACCCTATTATTTTAGTCATAAGGAGTAATATCAATAAAAATCCCACTCCTCACTCTTTTATAATCATGGAAGTGGGTCAAGGCTATTTTATAAGTTGTTGCTTCTCTCCATTAAACCCTTCATCCCTTACCATCTTCCTTATCTAATATTAACATAGTAAATAAAAAATAGGAAATAAAATGCTCAAACAAGAGATAAGGTAGAGGATATGAAAGAATAAATAATAGTCCAAATAAAATATGAGAGGAAAGATAGAATGCTAGAACAAAAGGAATTGGAATAACCTCAAAGGTAAGGTTTGGATAAATATCTCCAACCAAGGACCTAACTATGGAAGAAGCTAACAACTTTATGGATGAAACAGGGAGGAAACTTAAAAATAATTGGAATTAGTGAAAGTTGAAGACAAAATATAAATACCTCACCAAAATTAATCCCAAGATCAAGATTATTCATATAATCATTTACAAGAACCTACTTAAGAATAATACATTATCTCCTTGGATCCAATTTGGATAGAAGACAAAATGTATAAAATAAATAAATTCATCAAGCCACCAATTAAGGATTTCTCTCAAGTTTTAGTCATTTGGGACACTCCTAGGCCTATATACAAAGGAAGAATATTATCCACCATAATCTTAGATTCTTTTGGTTTAATAATTTTCGAAATTACTACTCCCATAGTTGATAAGGATTATAGTGAGCTACTACCTTCATGTTATAAAATAATAAAGGTAAACCTTTGACAAAAATAATACAATAAATACTATCAGCTATCATCCCTTACATGAAAAATAATTAGAATAAAAATAATGAGCTAAAATAGAAAGTTGCTAAGCTATCTATATATATATAGATAAACTAATAAGATCATTGCAAAGAATAGATGTATCCATCACCCATCCAATTGATATATCTCAATAAGAGGCCTCCACATTGGAAGATATGAAATGTATCTCCTCTTTTAATAAAAAATAGATGAAAAATTTGTACATATATGGTTTCAAGGTCATTAATGAAGCAATCATTATTTATGGCTAGTTGAAATCTGTGAAAAAGAAAATAAAGCACCTTATAGAGGATTTTTTCAAGAAATGTATAAATGTTTCCCAAAATCTCCCTTGAATTAACATAATGTATAAAATAAGTTTAAAATTTTTGGTTAAAGAGGGATATTAGAGAGAATATATAAATTATTTAGATATATGATGATAAATAATTTATTTAAGAACATAATTATTAAAAGGAAGTTTTAAAAAAATCATTGAGGCCAACAATATCATTTTTGGAACTTTTTTATATTCCTAGGAGATGATCGGCCATACCTATTGACATTATTATAATGAAATTGATTAGAGATAGGAGGTCAATAATGTTTCACTCTAAAATAACATATGAAAATTTTCATATTCTATGATCCTAGCTACCTCTAGTTTTCAATCCTTCTTCTTTGGATAGATTAAGAAACATGCTTAAAAGTGATTTTATTTTCTTTATGAAGTCTCTAGAATTTATGACACATAGTAATTCAAATTTAATTTAATGTATGGACTAGATCATGTGGAGATAATTAATCAATCATTAATGCATTCATAGATTAAAAATAAAGAAGGTTGTAGTTTTTGATAAGGTAAGCATCATTTATATGGTGTTGTACCCTTACATATAGAGCCACAAGGGCCAATAAAGTTCAAGACCAAAAAACATCATAAGACTAAGCCAAAAAACAAATACATCAAACCAACAACAAACAGACAAAAAATAGACCAACAACTTACTAACTGGCATTTTCCTAGTTCTTAAACATAAGATTAATATCATCCCCAACCCATTCCTAGCCATCTTTAGCATTATTATTCTCCATTTCATCCTTCATAACCACCGATAGGGTGCTGGTAACATAGTGGACCAACTTGATAGTGAAACAGGTCAAGCCACAAAATTCTTTGTCCAACTTTTCTATTCTTTCTTGCAGCACACATAGCTCCTCCCCACAATCCAAAGTCTTCACAATATCAACATGCTCCACATCCAACGAGTCTGAGGACTGGGAAGCCTAGTTCTCCTTTTTTCACTTTGCTAATATTAGGAATGGAGTGGGGTCCTCCAACATACTCCTCCTCATCCCCAAACTCCTCATCCCTGCAATCTTTGCTATCACACCTCTCCTCTTCCAAATCTAATTCATTAACCTGCACTTTCTCATCATTCTTCGCTAGCCTACCAGATCTTCTGATGATGGTATCACCACTAGTCACCATTGTAGCCATGACCACCGTGTCCCCCTTAGAATCCCTACCCACCACATTTTTACCTATGTTGTCCCTAGTCAGAGGTTCTCTCAAACCCTTCACTTCCTCCTTACCTTCTTTGGGGTGGGTTTGCAAATAGTTTTGGAAGGGGTCAACTTGAGCTCATAGAGACTAGCCACAACACTATTCTAGGCAACACCCACGTTCCTCTTAAGCTTCTTAGTGGTGGGTTTAGGCTTATGCATATCAGCAGAGACTAGATTGGTTTTTTTGATGGGGCCTTTGGACTCAGTCAGGTATATATTGGTCACAATAAGAGGCTCAATTTCCTCAATACAAACAACAAAAATGGGTTTGGGTGGGTATAACACAAGATGGAAGTGGTAGAGCCTCAAAATGAGGCCTTGGTGAAGCGGAAGGGGAGGAGTATCATTAGGATTTAGGACAACCTCAATGTGTTTTCCAATAGAACTCTCTAAATCCATTACAAGAAAGGAAAGCTTAACAAAATTTTATGTCGGAGGTGATTTAAAAGAGGGAAATGGTAGAAGTAGTAGGTTTTGTATCTACCTTCCAGAGTCACATACTTCATAAGGGTGAGGTAGACATAGTTCCAAGGATGTGGAAGAGCCTCCTCTCAAACCCCAACTAGTTATGAACTGACTTCTCATTCCCCACAAAAAATGTGTTCATACATTCATTAGCTTGGGATTTTGTATGCTTCGAGTGCTTGATACGAAAACACAAAAGCCCCATCGCTTGTGCTATCACTTCCTCATTTATTTCAAAGGAAATATTGCCCAAAGTCATGTGATGATTTTTCTAAGAGTTAATGAACTACAAAAAAAGTTAGGGTCATGGCCCACTAGACTCTCCATCAAGGGAGCCAGACTGCCTTGAACACATATGTGCCACACCAATAGATCTTTGCAAAATTTTCCATAGTTTTCAGGCTCTGTTTGCATTCTATCACCACCCATAATGTCACTTTGCACATAGAATACCCAAAAAAACTATGAAAGAAAAAGGTTAGAGAAAATGGTAAGGTGAAAATTCACCCGCACATTAAGGAGTTTAAGACAAATAAAGTAGCCTTGGGTAATAAAAGCAATGTATAGGTTGCACACTTGAGAAGATAATTCCCTAAAAGTAATCTTTGAAAATTCATAAATGAGGATCTCCAAACACTTGCAGCTAGGTAAGTAGGACATGATGGGAATGGAAGGTTTTCCTTCCACATTTTTTTTTGTATAGAAACCAAGGCAAGATGGTCATAGGGACAAATTTAGAAACACCTAAGAAGCATGCTTTTAGAAGTAGAGACAAAATAGTGGAAAGGATAGAACCAATTAAGAGCTTGATCTCATAATTATTAGTCACATCAATATTAAAATGAAAAAACTTGAAAATACAATGGCTTAGCACAATCCCCAAAAGGAGATTACGTAAGGTATGGCCTAACTTGGTCTTAATCACAAAGTACCCACCATAATTCCTCATGATGTCCCTTTTAAAAATGGAATCTACCTCATTATTCAAATTTTTCCATTTTTAGGACACCTCAACATTAGCACCCATCCAAATAGCCCATAAGACAAGCATGTGGACACCCCATGAAACCCATGAAAGCACTTGATTATTTATTATCATGGATCAAGTAAGGGCTTTGCTCCTTTAAGATTAGACCTTGAATGCCTAGCAGTAGGTTCCCCAAATTATGCCAGCTCTTAGAGAATTTCTAATGTGTGCCAAAGTTAGCTAAGGCATCAACCACTTGATTTCCATCTTGATAAATGTGGGTAGCTATCTTTAAATTCAATTTAGACACAAAGATCCTTATGTCTATTAGATTTATTTAGTACTCCACCCTAGTAATCTACCAAAGTTAACAACATCAATAATAGACTTAGAGTCACCTTCGATATGAAGGTTCTCAATCCCCATAGAAATAGCCAACTATAAGCACATAAGAAGTCACTACAGGATTTGACACCATTTTTCGACGGTCGTTCATCGGGCGTTCGACAAATCTCTATCGGAAGAGCGACGCAATGGCAAAAAATTTTCCGTCGCTGTTTTTTCGTCACAAGGCCGACGAAAAATTAAATGTCGAAATAACGGCGAAGAATCGTCGGTCGGCAGCATCGTGACATACGTCGGGATTTTGTCGGAATATCGACGAAAACTTTGTTTATCCACTGACGAACTGCACCAGAAGTTCGTCGTCGGCTCGACGAAATGGGCAAACATTTAGCGTGGAAACATGGAAATTTCGTCGAACTAGCGACGAAATACAAAATTAGTAGCATTGAAAGAACACCAAAAGTTCGTCGAATATGCGACGAAATAGGCAAGTAGTAGCATCGGAAGAACACTAGAAGTTCATCAAATGTTCGACGAACTAGTCGTCGCAGCTATAGAAACTTTGTCGAGGCTTTCTATTGATTCGTCAGTTGTTATCGTCGAAATTGCGACGAAGATTCAAAATTTAAAAAAATATATATATATTATATATTCGTGGAAATGTACCATTGCAGAGACTGACGACTGATCATACATATAGACTACATATTGGTTTGATGCTTCAAACGATGCATTTCTTATATTGAAAAGTGCATTACCTTATTGAGCTTCTCTTTGTTTTGAGTATAGTTTAATATTCTCTACTTAACAAGGCCAACCACGTGACGGTGGAAGCTCATTTGGTGCTCCCCCGCCCCCCCCCTCACATCACTCTCAATTCCGCATACCCAATCATATAACATTAATCATTGATTCATCCATTAATAACATATAACATTAATTCATTCATTCCATTAATTAACATATTCACATTCATCATTAACATATAATATTCATTCTTTCAGGTTTTACATATTATCAAAAATATGGTTGTCATGATATGATTACAATCACTTTTTTTTTTTTTCTTTTTCAAAGCTACATAAAGCTGAAGTGGAGTATCATTTTCTAAATCAATATCTATCCCCCCTTTAGTTGTTCTACCCTCTTCTTGTGATCTTAATGCACGCGTAGTCGTCTGCTCATGACATGGACACCGCTTCAAGGGGGGATCTACTGCAATAAGAAAGAAATGTTAAACTGATATGTTTTATTATTATTGTTACAAGTATTTCATTAATTAAAAGAACATTAGAGTGGTTCTCTTTACCTGATGGGTCCACATCATGTTCCTGAACTTTTTTTATAGACTCATTCTCAACATGTTGAACACCCTCTAAATCCCGATCTGCAGTTGAAACATGGAAGGTTACATTAATTAATACACCAATTGAAATTAAATATGTTTAAGAGAACATGAGAGTGGTCCTCTTTACTTGATGGGGCCACATCATGTTCCTGATCTTCTCTAGCAGTCATGTTCAACACGTTGATCACACTCTACATGCTCTAAAGTTGAAACATGAAAGGTTACATTAATTAATACACCAATTGTAATTAAATATGTTTAAAAGAACTTTAGAGTGGTCCTCTTTACCTGATGGGGCCACATCATGTTCTTGATCTTCTCTAGCCTAATCATACTCAACATGTTGATCACACTCTACATGCTCTAAAGTACCAGGATGCACACCATGGCCTTCATCTGCAGGCTGTACTCCACCCTCACCAGGATGCATTGCAATGTCATGTGCAGTATTATCATTGCTTGAATGTTTAAAACAAATAGGAATGTAATTACTTTATGGTGAAAATTAATATTGAATAGATTGCACAAGTATTCAATTTTAAATAAATTTTATTGAGTTTATTTACCTGCGTGTCAGATGTAGTGGAAGGTTGTGTTTACCCAGTCAAGACTCTTAGGTGTTCAACCACGACTCCATAGCCTTGCTAGAAGGAAATATTTAGGTCATCTTTTGTGGGAACTCTGTTGAATTCAGAGCCCTACATTTTTGCATAAGATCATAAATTTTGCTTCTATATGGTGTGATAAAACCAAAACTGTTTTCAATTTTTTATTTGGATACTATATTTCTTTTATTGATACTTACAATTCATGCGGCTAATTTCATATAACCACCAGAACCAAATTTGTGCTGCCCATGTTTTTCTAGTCTTTCCTTTGTTTCCTTTGATGTGTTGGGAAGCCTATGAAAAGTTTAAAATACATTAGATTATGTAAAAAGAAAGAATAATCAGTATATAATAACATTGTTGATAGTATGACATACCTTCCTTGGCCCGGTGGCGTCTTTCCTTTATTATTTTCAGCCTTCTCCTTTCCATCTGACACCAGGTCCTTCCACTATCTCTTTGGAATCATGGGGGGATTCTCGTACTTTTTGTTCTTCTCTAAATGTGACCTATATTGGTCCCTCACATACTTTAGATAGGTACCAGCTTTCTTAAGGACCTTGGTTTGGTTGAATGTTTTATCACCGAACAACACAACTAAACGGTTAATTAGCTCATCTTTTAAATCTTGATTTTGGGCATTCCACTGTGTATGTATGGTGGGATCGAAGAGCTCTAATGTAATATCACTTAGATTCTTATAAAAAACATCATTTCCTGCAAAATGATCATGTGGTCAATAGTCTAAAAAGAGTGATCAATAAGTAAATTTCAATTGGATTATATATAATAATAATTAAAACATTTTAAAGTACCCGGGACCTTCTCTATCTTTATGGGAACAAAATCCTCAATCACCACAAGTGTGATGGGCAATGTTCCCATACTAGTAATACGGGAAGATCTAGGAAATGCTACTAAAACATCACCAATACTAGTGGCCTCTGCATCCCCAGGTACATGTCCTAACACATGTTTGGCATGTGTTCGTTGCCAGATGGTGCATTAACAGATGCCTGCATGGTATGTGTTTCCGACGCTTTAGACAAAAATATAGGCAAAAATGATGGGGTCAGATGATGTGATGTATGTGTAGGATGATCAAGATGTAAACTTGTACCAACCCCTACTCCTCAGGCAACACTTGCAGTACGCTGATCATGGCTAGGAGCATCATGAGGAGGCAAATAACCCTGTAAAAATAACACATATTTTAGTTCATGACATAAAAGAGTACAAAATATAAAACCATGAATGAAATTATGTTATAATTAAAGACCTAATAACAACTTACTTGCAAGTTTTGTAATCTCTCAGTCAATATTTTAACCCTCTCTCTTATCTCATCTATTTGAGGCACTATGAATATCAACTTAACCATTTCTTCATTGCATTTTTTTTGGATCTTCTTTATCGTATCGAGAGGGTTTGCTAAATAAGCGATGTCATCATCACAAAATATTGATTGCACCTCACTATAGATGCTCTCCTCTACTGCTGGTGTCTTTCCCCAATCAGTCAACTGCAACAAGAATATTAAAAATATTATTGAAATTAACCCAAAAAACTTATGAAAAAAATTAAAATAAAACATTTTGCTAGTATCTAATTTGTACAATTACAATGAGGTAAACTTGTTGGGTAGAAGCACCTGAAGATACATCGTGATCTGTGCTCTGGGCCAGAGCCTTCTCCATACGATCAATTTCCCCCTGTGACAAAAATTAAATATAAAAAAACATTACCAAAATGAAACCAATAGACTTACGAAAAAAAACATAAGAATAAAATGGTATATTGGAGTCATTAATTGGAGGTTGGGTAAAATGGTACATAGTATGTACCACCCCCATGGTAACTATTTTTGCAACTAATTGATTCAAATCGTAATCGATTAGCAACTCTTCCCCTGCAATTATTGATTTTATCACACATACGAATACATGATTTCCCTCGCATGCCTCGAATATGCAATTGGGTTGCTTATTTGTTATTAGTCGTGTATTGTTTTATAAGCTGCAATATTCACGATGCTTTTTGGCCTTTAGTCAATGTACTTTCTTCCACTCTTTTATTTTGATCCTTATATTTTGGTTGTTGTGAATTTGACGTTGCATACCTATGCATGCCAGTGTATATCAAACCAATTACATCAATCTTTATGCATAACTTGAGGGTCCAACATACTCCATCAATTCTAATAACTGTCATAACAAAAACTTTATCTTGTCCACATATAAAATAGGCCCAAACCATGTGTAATGATGATGGTGCTATACAATATATCCTCTCGTTGACACAAAAATTAGTGTTTATTAGAGGAAGTTCATTGGGTACCCATTGTTTCCGTAGATGTTTGTACCTCAAGGGCACCTCGACATCACCTATGCTCTCATCATCATGGGAATATAGCCAATTTATGACAAGAAAAATTTATGCGTTTATAAAATTTTCTTCTAATTTTTGATCTCTAGTTGATCTCCCCTCTTTTGGGCCATAATACATGTCTGCGCTTTCCTCTTCTCTTCACGAGGTTTCCCTGAGGGAAGACGGATCTAAAAAATACCTATTTGGTGGTACCTGCACTCATAAGGATGTTGGATGAAGTTCTTTCATGGTGATGTGATCCCAAGGTGACATTATGATTAATCTATCATTTCATCACTAGAATTTCACAAGTTATAAGGTAATCAAGTCTTGATAGATTGTAAGCTATTGTTACTACCATCCAAATGTGTCAATCATAAATAAAATCTACTTAATGTTTTAACTTCCAAACTTTGTAACAAGTGTTAAATGTGACTATGGTCCACAAGTTACACAACCAAGGCCTCAAATGTATTCTCTAATTGTAATAAAAGGAAATTTTCTCTTCATTCAAGCAAATAAACTTGAAGGGAAACACCACCAAGTGGTTTATTGGACACCTACATGACTAAAAATAACAACAAATTTACATTTAATTTCCATATGTCTAAGTGGTTAACGGGGAGGGAGTGTGTACTAGGCCTGGTTAAGTCATCATAAGTTTATGCTTTAGCAATAAATTTTTCTTAAGTCATATTAAATCTTCCTATGTCTAATTGTTAGGAGACTTTTGGTATGTTTTAAGGTAGGATGATTGATGAAAGAGCCCACAGACTATCCTTTCTCCATGGTATCCAGGTACACATAGCAGCGGTCTTCTCTTATATGGTTGGACATGATTTAAAGAACTTAGCTAGGAATTATTCATTTAACCTAAGGTTTTCTCATAATGACATCATTGGAAAAGTATGATCAAATTCTTCTATTATGAAGAATTGGTCTATGTGCCTCTAGTAATCACTATAAATGTTTGTAAGGATAAAATGACTAATTGTATCAGGTAGGAGAGAATCAACTTTGAGTTCTTCAAAGATTATATTCCTCTATTCATAATTTTTAAGGTTTGTGTGTGGAGGAGGTTATCACTACCAAGAAGGGAGGAGACCTTTCCTTGTATTCTTTTATAATTTTCATTATTCTTATTTATTTTACACTTGCATTTACAAATACACATACATATGCATTTACTGTTTTCATTTAATTCTCATGTAGTTTAATAGTTTGATCAATTTCATATTATATGTGTTTAAAGAATTTAGAATTTAAATTTTATTTAATTTAGTAGATATATTTATCCTATAACACTTCTAAAACCGCTATATACTTGCATTTACTTACATTTAGAAATACATTTATATACATAGATATATATTTCTTTGTATTATGTTGCATTTATTGTTCTGGAGAGCATCCGAGTACATTATATTTACATTTAAAATACATATACAGCCACTTTATACATACATACATACATGTACATACATACATGCATACATATATATGTATTATTATTATTGTGTGATGATAATATGCATATCGACCCATTAGGTGTTTATAAACAACCATTAGGTGCGCACATGGATAAAAAATCATAAAATTGGATCTCCTATACATGTTTTGTTGAAACCTAGGCTTGAAGCTCTCATTTCACATGCTTTTCTTCACAAAACTATTGAGGACAACAACTATACCTTCTTTATTTCTCATCCTACGCCCTATTCATGCATCCTACAATTACAACAGTATCCATTGGGCCTCTTACACAAGATACAATAATCACAAAAAGTGTAAGAGCCCCTTTATATCATGTTTGGACTACAAAACCCTCAAAAATAAAGTAACTCAGATTATGATTTGCTGGTGAGCTGTATGGACAAAATCATTAGCACCAGCTCATTCTTGGAGTCTTTTGAAAGAGAAGAGAATCAGGTGGTAGTTAAATACAAACCTTATAGTGTCAAGGTGAATGAGGTGATCAATTTTGATTGGCCAACTGATGAAGAGAACTAGAAATGGGTAAATGTATATTTAACTGAGGAAGAGTGAAAAGGAGTAGGCTGCTAACGATTGACAAATCAGTTGTTGCAGTTACAATAGATTCTAGTTTTTTTTTTTTGGTGACAGTCTAGGTGCATAATTCTTGATTTTTTTTGTTGCTGCATCAACCATTCTTAGTGGGCATGATGAACAAGAAGATTCTCTGGGGATATTGCTGTTGTAACAACTTTTTGGAATATCACAAGGTGGTCCAATTGGCTGGTGACACATGTGATTTCTGGCTTGATGCTTGTTTGCTCCTTTTTCTATAAGAAGGATTTCAAGGCCAAAAGTTCAGGTTAGCAAGTTAGATATTTTTGGTCAAGTCTAGATGAAGTTGTAGAGCAAATTGTAAAGTATGATGGTTTTAGGGAAAATGCAATTTAGGTTTTGAGTCATTTTGTAGTAGGTTTTGAATTCATGTGGATTTGATGTTTTATGATAGTACTGGCATTTGAATTGATATGATTAATTCAAACTCATGTCTCTCCATTGTACAAGCATATGCGATTTGAATAAAATGATCAAGGAGTTGTTTCATTCATCTCATTGTTGTGGTGTGTGATTCTTGTTACATGTTTTAATTCAAGGGAATTCATTAAAATGCTTGAATGGGATTGTAGGTGGATATGTTTGTATAGGGATTTGATAAGTAGTATTGGGTTTAGAATACATATTGATGAGATTGCAAAGCAATGTTATCAAGGATCTTATATGTTATGTGTTAAATCTGTCATAAACCCTTAGATGCTTATAAATTTGACTCCTCCAATGGATATATGGCACTGATCTAAGTTGTACTTATTTCTATGGTTCAATATTTGTTTTCCTTTACCTAGAGCTTGCTACAAATTGAAAATCAATGACTATCTTCTACTGTGAAATGTTGCTGTAGTTATCTCATGCTCCAAATTGTTGATATTATTGATAAACAATCAATTCTATTTGGTATTATCCTATTATGTTGAGCTATTAAATGAGATTATCTATTGTTGTTAATGTTGTTTATGATGATGGTGCAGAGGTTGTAAATGCATTAAGGGATCACCCTCGTGGGTCTTGTAGAGCCTAAAGTGTAGGAGGTCTTTCAAATCCTTGTCAGCTGGTCTAGGTCCTAAGATCTTCCCTTTATTGGAATTGGCAATTCCTAAGGTAGATTAGAAGATCAACCTGCTTACCGTAAAAACAACCAACACCTTGCATATGTTTTTGGTGGAGGTATTAAAGAAGAATTGTATGCCTCTATTTCCATTCATTAGATCTACCTTAGCCTAGCATATACTTGGGCTAAGTCTACAATTGCTTCAAAATCATGTGATGAAGGCTATGTGTGATGAAATCCTAGACCTCAACCAAGATGTGGGTAGATTATGGGAGTTTTTCCAAGACCCGAGGTTGGTGGATAAAAATGTGAAAGACTAAGCTATTTTATTTTTTTCTATCTTATTTTATACCATTTTATGAGAATGAGGGTGCTAATGTACGAGAAGATCTTTGGAAAATAGGCATGAAAATTGAAGGTTAAAGAGAATGGGGATGCCAAACTTACAATACTCATTGCCCCTTGGTCATCAATTTTCCTTGAGTGCCCTCAACCTCGTCCTCAACACTGGTATTGACCTTGTTTTCACTCCTCCAAACTCTTCCTTGGCATTGATATTGACCTTGTTTTCACTCCTCAAAACTCTTCGTCGGCACAGGTATTGACCTTGTTTTAACTCCAAACTCTTTGTTGGCATTGGTATTGACCTTGTTTTCACTCCTCCAAACTCTTCCTCGGTGCTGATATTGACCTTGTTTTCACTCCTCCAAACTCTTCGTCAGTGTTGGTATTGACCTTGTTTTAACTCCAAACTCTTCCTCGGCACTGGAATTGACCTTGTTTTCACTACTTCAAACTCTTCCTTTGCACTGGAATTAACGTTGTTTTCATTACTACAAACTCTTCCTAAGTGCTGGCATTGGCCTTGTTTTCACTAATCCAAACTCTTCCTCAGTGTTCCAGTATTGACCTTTCACTTCTCCAATTTGACGAGCTACAACTTGGTTTCGTTAGGTTTTACAATATGTTAATTAAGTTCAAAATTTTGGCGCCATTTAGCTAGGTTTTAATAGTCTACAATCTAGTT
>VDFB02353493.1:136959717-137044324 GCA_007258455.2 Sequoia sempervirens
TGAAATATTTATTTTAATCAGATATTTTAATTATCAAAAGCTCGATTTATTTATAATTTAGTTTTGATTATTACGGATAATCGTGGCAAATGAAATTAAAGGGATAGATTTAAATATAGATAACTGTAAGATGATTTTGATTCGAAATAGAAGCGAAAGTGGATTTTATATTCAAATGGATTATTTAGAACGTTGAATTTTGAATAGTCAATGATTTATTTTAAAGGATAGAGTCTAGATAATCAAATGCTTTTATTTTAAAGATTGATTTTTAATAAGATATGAGATTGGGAAACGAAATATAAAGTATTGTTATAGATTCTTAAATGTCAACAGTGTGATTTAAGTATTTAGTATATAACAGGATATACATCGAGTATGCACTATTAAGTATATTTGTTGGAATGTATTCGTATTCAAGTAGAGATGAGATTTAGTTGAAGATTTAGTTGATTTATTAATGCGAATTGAAAGAAAGACTGATTTATTTGATCTAAACATCTTCTTATCAAAATGTTCTAAATATAGAATACAAATGAGAAAACCTAGAAGTAACGAATGATTTAATGAATCATATGAGATTGAGTTGTTGATTTATTGCTAGGTTGAAATAAAGAGTAATTTATTTAATCCAAATGCTTTATAAAACAAGTGGATTTAATTACATTAAATGATTGTGGGACGTAGAGTTATTAATTGGATTGATTTCGATTCAATGATGTTATTTATTGAAATTTCTGGATTTAGAATATGGTTGTGTAATTTAGAGTAAATGATTTATTCTTTGAATATTTCTATGTCGTGAAAAGAGATGGGATCAATTGATTGGATAAATGCAAGTCATGAATACTGTGTTTGATTGGATTTAGGAAATCCGAACAATAGCTCACTTCATTGTCTGAAATGTTCTCAATGGTTAATTGTTCGTCTTTGTTGTGTTGTGGAATTAGTGTGAATGTATTGAAAGTCTTCCATATAGGAGTTCTTTTATCGATATCGGTTGTGGCATGTGAGTCAACCTTTGATGTGTTATGGAAAATATGTATAGTTACACCATGTCGTTTCACCCGGTTTTCACGTACGGGTTTTGTAATTTGTGCCTCCTTGGGAATAGGAGAAGGTTTTGTAATATGTGCCTCCTTGGATGGAGTGGTTTTGTTTTGTTGTTTTCCTCCAGTGTTTGGAGAGGGCTTAACCTTGTTGCCTCCAGTGTTTGGAGAGGGTTTAACCTTGTTGCCTCCAGTGTTTGGAGAGGGTCTTAACCTTGTTGCCTCTAGTGTTGGTGGGAGTTCTTGATTGTTACCTCCTTGAGCATGGAGAGGTTGTGTTTATCTGGATACCTATTCTGGTTATTACCATGCATGTTGTCTTAGGAGAGTGGCTTGCAATGGGCACCGGCGCACAAAGTGGTGCCAGGATAACCCTTTGTAAGTTGGTTAATTCAGTGATAACTAAATAAACTTTTAGAAGTTTAGGATGCATCAAACATTAAATAAGATTAAGTATGCCTCGCTCATGGACCCAAGGGCTTGTTGTAGACTTGGGATGAGACGGGAAGGCCTGGAATGGCAAGATCATCTATCTCGTCTTCATGAGAGGTATTTGGTACCGCATGAGTAAGCATGGGTGTCGGGAATGCGGTAGAGGCTACCAAGATAACCCGTGGAGTGGGGGTCGGGGCCTAGGAAGATTCCCAGAGGATATCCCTTGACGAACTATGCAATGACACTCTTCCTAAGTCAGCAGTTTGTATTTGATATTTGTGACACTCTTGATCTATTATATGTCTGGAAGCAATGTAACCTATGACAGTGTTGTGTGAGTCGTACCTAGAGTTGTACGTATGACCGTTCAGTCATGTGATGAGGTCTTGTATTTATTTCGTATAAGTTTTGTGGGGCCCGTGCCTAGTGGTAGATGGTCTTGTGTAGGAATTCCTAGTTACTATCTCCTAGCACGGAGGGAGTGGAACCTTTTGGATTCCCCGTGGTCAGGTTGCGTGCTTCTTAAATCCGTTGGTTCTTCTTCTTGTTCGTGTGATCGTGATATCCAGTGGAGAGCTCGTGGGATGCAGTGTCTTCTCACGCTTCACTCTTTCTGTCCTTATTGTATTTTGTTACCCCTCATATGTTATCGAGGTGGAATTTGTAATATGTAATCATACTTGTTGGATGTACCTCATTCGGGGAATGAGTATTGTAATCATGTTGTAAATTATATTGTGGAATCATGTGGTATTTCATATTCCTAGATGTAAACTTATTATGAATGGAATGTATGTGAACTTTATTTGTGAAGTAATTTTATGAGATGGTTTTAATCCATGTTCCGTGTTTGGTTTAAGTAACACAGTCTCGCAACCTTAGGGGATAAGTTGGCTTTGGTTAGTGAACTTGTATGTATTTTTTCTAACTTATATGTTAATTGTTCTTATTCCAAAAAAAAAAAATAGTTCGTTTGTTTACTAAATTACAACTTTCCCTAGGGTTGCGTGGCGGGGTGTTACAACAGGTAAGATCTATGGCCAATTTGTCTCTATCTTAATTGATATTGGAGCTACTAAATGTTTTATAGATCTTAGAATAATATCCAAGTTACCTATTAGACCTAGATACATGGAAAATTCATGGACAGTCCAATATGGTAACCAAGCAGAGCGGAGGGTGGACACCTGTCTCTTTTGTAGTGAGTTAGAGCTTCCAACCTTTCAAACTTAGGTCAACTTGTATGTGGCACCTTTAGGCTCATATGATGTATTCTTGGGAATAAATTGGTTAACTGAGAACAAGGCTATAGTGAATTGTGAGGATAAGGTGGTCAACTATCTAGATGATTATGGGAACCCAGTTGAGGTATGTGGAATGCAAAGATCCTTAGAGCTTAGATAGATTTCTACGATGCAGCTTAAGAATGATTGTTGAAAGGGGTGTGAAATTTATGTGGTGCATGTCAGTAATCCTAACAAGGAACCATATTTAGATGACTATCCTATTCTCAAGGAGTTCTAAGACGTATTCCCTGATGAAATTATGTAGTTTCCTTTGAAGCGGGAATTTGGTTTTTCTGTCGATTTAGTTCCAGGAGCCAAGCCTCAATCCAAGGCACCTTATCAAATGACTACTATATAACTTTATGAGTTGAAATCCTAGCTAATGGAATTGTTGGATAAGCGACTAATAAAACCCAATGTGTCTCCTTGGGGAGCGCTAGTTATTTTTGTGAAAAAGAAGGATGGAACTTTGTGTCTATGTATAGATTATCAAATGTTGAACAAGATTACCATCAATAACCGGTATCCAGTCCTAAGGATTGATGAACTGTTTGATTAGATGAAGGGAGTGATGGTGTTCTCTAAGATTGAGCTCAGGTTAGGGTACCATCAATTGAGGATTAAGGAGGAAGATATTCTGAAGATTGCATTTAGAACTAGGTATGGACATTATGAGTTCACAGTGGTACCCTTTGGTTTAACTAATGCACCAACAACCTTTATGAACCTTATGAATAGTGTTTTTAGAAACTGCTTGGATGACTTTGTTTTGATATTTATTGATGACATCATAGTCTACTAAAGGACTATCAAAGAGCATGATAGACATTTGAGGATAGTTTTTCAATGACTGAGAGAAAGGAAACTCTTTGGGAAGTTGTCCAAGTGTTCATTCTATCAAGCCAAAGTGCACTATTTGGGCCATATCATTTTAGCTAAAGGAGTCTTCATAGACCCCTAAAAGGTCAAGGTGATTGTGGAATGGCTAGTGCCTCGAATGTGTCAGAGGTTTGTAGCTTCATGGGCCTCATAGGATACTATAGGAATTTGTGCAAGGGTTCTCCCATATTGCATCTGCTATTACCTCACTCTAAAGGAAGGGAACGTAGTTTGAATGGATCGAGAAATTTGAGTAGGAATTCCAACTCCTGAAGGAGAGGCTCACAATAACACTAGTGCTAACTATCCCTAATCCTAATGGGAGATTCACAGTAATCACAAATGCTTCAAGAGAGGGATTGGGAGTGGTATTAATGCAAGATGGAAAAGTAGTAGTGTATGAATCAAGGAAACCTTACCCAAGATGGACAAGTAGTAGTGGGGTTGCGATACATATTTACCCAACCAAACCTTAATGCACAACAAAGAAGGTGGTTAGAATTCCTTAGCGAGTATGACTTTGGAATTGAATACATAAAAGGGAAAGAGAACATAGTGGTTGATGCTCGTAGTAGATGAAAACATATGACATCCATGATCTCAAAAAGGTCTAACTTGAGATAGTAGGTAATTCAAAATCTGCCAGGGGATGAGCACTATGAGAGAGTGAAGAGTGCCCTAGCAAAAAATCCTTCAGATCATTGGTTCGATGGGTATGAGATCGAACCAAATGGTATTTTGAGATACCAAAGAAGAATGTATATTCCTAACTCTAGAGAGCTGAGAAAGTTGGTTTTAGAAGAATTTCACAATGCACTTTATTCAAGACACCCTGGAGTATCCAAGATGATTGTAAAGTTGAAGACTATATTTTTGGCCTAAACTCAAGAAGGATGTAGTGGAGTACATAGCCAGATTCTTGGGGTGTCAGTGAGTCAAGGCTGAGCATGCACATCCAACTGAGTTATTGTATCCTCATGACATACTTGAGTATAAATGGTGGGTAATTAGTATGGTTTTTGTACAGGGGTTTCCATTGAGCAAGAATAAGCATGATGTTATCTTGGTTGTGATTGATAAGCTAACTAAGGTTGTGCACTTCATCCAAGGAAACCTTAAGGATGGATCGTTGACCTTGGCTAAGAAATTTTTCTAGGACATCTTCTGCTTACATGGAGTGCTAGAGAATATCATTTCTAATAGGGACACGTGGATGACCTCAAGGTTTTGGACAACCTTGAATGCTGCATTGGGGGCCAAATTGAATTTTAGCTCTGCTTATCATCCTCAGACTAACGAGCAGACAAAGAGGGTGAATTAGGTAGTCGAAGACCTCCTCTGAATGTATTTTATGGACCAATAGTATGGATGGGAAGAATATTTGCCTTTGGTAGAGCTTTCTTACAATAAATCCTATAATACATCCTTAGGCATGGCACCATTTGAAGCCTTGTATGGGTGAAAGTGTTGTACCCCCATTAGTTTGGATAAATTGGAGGAAAAAATCATAGTAGGACCTAAAATGCTTAAGGAAAAGGAAGAACAAATGATGGTCATTAAGAGCAGATTGAAAGAGGCAGAAGATCGACAAAAGAGTTATACCGACAAGAACTAAACTCTTAGACCGTTCGCAATAGGGGACAAAATTTTCTTGAGAGTTAAACCTTATAAAAGCTCTCTTTCTTTTGGAAAGTCTTCCAAGTTGGCCCCAAGATATGTGGGACCGTTTGAAGTCTTGGAAGTGATTAACCCAATTTCTTATAGACTAGCTCTACCACCTACTCTAGCTCAACTTCATAATGTGTTTCATGTTTCTTTGCTTAAGCCATACCATCCTGATGTGACTCATGTACTTGATTGGAAATCCTTGCAGGTACAAGATCCAAGAGTGGTGTTAGTGGAGCCCATTTGAATCCTAGATAGACACAATGTTAAGTTATGGAGCAAAGATATTGCATAGTTTAAGGTCCAATGGGACCAGTACTCAGAGGACAGTGCTACTTGGGAGGATGTAGAAGAAATAGAATGCTCCTTTCCCCATTTGATTTCTTGAAAAAGAAACTCAATAATTTTGTATGAAAATTTTGGATTGAGATACTATGATATTTCATGCTTTAAAATTCTAATGTTGAAATAGTCATATATTTTTTATGTGATGTTGAAATAGACATATATTCTTGATGTGATGTTGAAAAAGACATATTTTTTATGATATGTTGAAAAAGACATATATTTGTGATGAGATGTTGAAATAGACATGAATGTTCAAAATTTGATATGATGTTCTTTTATTCGACATACTAGACATCGAGACGATGTCTCTTCCAAGAGGGGAAGGATGTCATAACCTAATTTTATTGCATATTTATCGTAATATGCTAAATTGAATTATTGAAGAAATTCAATTAAATATTAAATGGAGATCCTGAAATTCTAGATTAAAATTTGTCTACTCAAACTTTGCGTTTGAAGAAACGAAAGAAAGTATTTAAAAGAATGATTAAAAAGGACAAGAGATTTCATTATGTGGAAATTAAGTGTAAAGAAAAAAACTTCCCTTTTAATATATATATATAGATGCTCAAATTTGAATTTAAGTTCCTTATTGTAAGTAATAGTGTATGGAACTTGTAAGCCATTGCAAACAAACTTATACATGAACACACACACATATATATATATATGCACGTTATTCAAAAACATGGTGAATAAGAATGAAACCATTTAAATACATATATATATATATAACATACATATACATATACACGAATGCATATTCAAATTTAATATCAAATTCAATTCGATAACCGATAATGTTCTAATATTAGACAATTGAGAAATCAAAGAAGATTATGTAGGATGTGATCTGCCATGATAATAAGGGAAATATTTGAATGTGTAGTGGTCAGCGGTAAGGCAATAGTGCCTCCACCAGAGGTGTGCAAAAAGGAAGATGTTGTTTCCATTTTGAACACAGGCAGTGGGTGAAAAAGCATAGGAATAAATCGTTTGTTGGGAAGGAAAAAGCAGAGAGAGCTCGTGGGTGAGGAAAAATCAAGGGATAAACTCATTCCAGCTCAATTTTTGAGATAACCCGATCACTTAAGAAAGAAAACTCAATTCTCTTCTATCATTTTTTTCCTCATTGTCGAATGGTATTCTTCCATTTTTATATGTTGATTTCATCATTCAAAACAATAAGTTGCATTCTTGATAAATACCATGGCCTTGAGCCAAATGACATGGTGTCGACCATTGTTGGGTCACTCAACCTACGGTTGTATTGTATGAGCTTTATGTAGAAGCCTTGCGGGTAGCTCTCTGAGCTAAGCTGAGCCTTAGAGTATTAAGTTAAAATTGTTCTTAAGGTCGCACTCTCGTGCAAGCCATTCAATGGCAATCAAAATATCTATTTTGTTTCACTATATTTTATGATGAACAAACATATTGTGGATTAATCAATGATCCCATGAAAGAGTTTTTTCAACCCTATGTTTTTGTTTTAAAAAGGTTTTGTATCCACCATATCGATTGGCCGAGGCTCGACCATTATCGCTATCTATATTTAAATGTTCAGCCTATGATGGCTATCAAAATTTATTTTGATGACTATGTGTTAGTTGATATTATTCTTTTGTGAAGGATTGCATATGATCTGCGGGAGGGTAAGAGATGCCTCTATCTATTGTAATTCCTTTATATTTTATCTAAATCTTGTCATCGAATGGAACGATAACAGAGAGGGGCTTTGTTGAATGTTTCTAAAGCTTTGCAAATGTATGTAAGTTGTCATTTAGTGAGAAAATGACCCCATTTGATAAGAATGAAGGAATAAATCCATGTTTGGGATACAGATAAAGTCTGCATGTAGAATATTTTTGCATGCATGGTATAAAATAGTAAGCCCACATGGGCAAATTTCAAATATATCATTGATGTTTAGAAAGGAGAAACTCGACCATGGGGATTGGTTGCAACTGTAGTCTATTGTTGCAACCTAAAAGGCATGAGTATTGACTGAACTTGAAGTTTCTATGCTTCTTTTGTCTAAAATTAACATTTACTCAAATATTTATTCGATAAAACATGTCAAAAATAGTTCTTTATAATATTAAAATGCTCATCGAATTTTTCAATGATGCAAGTGTTCAAAATATGAACAATAGACATTTTGTCCTTATGTATGAAATAGGGCAATTTGATTTGATTAATTTCAGTACATTGTGGAAGAACCCGTTCTATTTAAAACAGTGAACGAATACTTGTAAAGTGATCATTTATCATATAAAAAACTTGAGATCAACAAATAGAGCAAATGACATTATTAGTCTTTAAATGTAACTATTTAGTTTGAAACAGTAATGTGTTGATGTAAACAGTGGTTAATCTTTTGCAAACTTTTTTTTGTTAAAAATATCATTATAGTTGGAAACAGCCTTGCTCAATAAACAGTTTAGTTGAAAACAACTAGTTTTATGACTGTTTGGTAGGAATCAATACTTGTTCTACTTAAAACAATGAATGTACATGGGTGAACAGCTTGTTCTATAACTGTTTAGTATGAAACAGTACTTGTTATGTTCAAACAATGAATGTATATATGTAAAAAACTAGATTTAAAATTGTTTAGTAGGAAACAGTACTTGTTTTCCTTAAACAATGAATGTTCTTAAGAAAACAACAATGTTAGAGTATCACAATTGCCAGAATGCAATAACAATATGTGTGAAACTGTTAGCATAGACTTGTTTGGACTATTTATTTTTGACAAGAAATTTCAAGGGAATACTATTTTAAGTTTTCAAATCTAAATTTTATAATTATTTCAGAATGCATGCAAAAAAAATTAACATAAGTAGGCACATATATGTGTATGCACATAGACTTCGTCTATGTACATACACATACTTGTGGCATACCTTCATTTATTTTTAGTAAATTTTTTAAAAGGAAAATGCTTAAAATGATAAGTAGAAAATAGTCATAAGAATGATATGACTAATTGTTGAATTACTCTATGAATCATAAATCTGATTTATGTTTAGATTACAAATTAGAATTGTGTTTCTTCTTTTGAAGACATTTGTGAAAGAATATTTTAAATACTCGAACAAAATAGTGATACCTTAGTTGACTAGAGCACCTACGGGTAGATGATACTAGAGGGTAGATAGCTGTTATGAGATGTATAGTAGAAAATTACCTTCCGAGACGGGTGCCGAAATGGAGTTCAGAGAGTATAGGTTTGCTTTACCAGAACTTATTGTTTGTTGTTGTTGCAACACATTTATTATGCTTGTCCAAGTAATCTAGTTCATTATGTATGTATGAACTTTGTGATTTCATTCATTGCCATTCCTAGCATAGATTATGCATTTTCTTTTCTAACTTGTAGATAGAATTGCATGTTGATGTATGGGCATGCACTAGATTCTACCTTGCAGATTATTCTCTTGCTCAACTTTTTGTGCAAGGTCAGGAATTCTTCAAGTCAGAAGAATTCTGAGGAAGCTTAGGCTTTGTGGTTGGGCGGTAAAGCACTTAAACCATGTTCTCGTCCACTAGTGCAAGCGAGCATCAAAGAAGAACCTTAGTTGTTCACAAGACTATTTTAGTCTAAGATGTCTCTTGATGTAATACATTCATGTATTTGATGTAAAGTGTACATTGTATTGGCTTTGTGGCCTTGAGAGCCAAGTCAAACCTGATATTGTAATTTGACTTTTGAAGTGAATTTAAGAATCTTTGACTCATTTTAAATGGGCATGTTTAGCTATGATTGACTTTAGCCACCAGTTATGTATTTTTAATTTGGAGTATATTCATGTGTCATTTACAATAATATTAATTAATTAATCATTTTGAATGGGTTATTGTAAAACATCTGCAAACCTCTACCACCAATTGATAATGAGAAGCATCACTCAAGTGTTTTTCTACTAACCACAAACTCAAATATGGTTCCCCACACTTCTGCCACGTATGGCATGATGGCCCTACCCTTCAACTAAGTGACTGGTAGGTAAAACCCCATTACAATAGCCTATCTAAGCTTAGTGTTATGTCCTACATAACTAGAACTTATAGACACTACAATTCTAAACTAGCATGCATAAAAGGAACATGGTGAATTGATAGTGCAACTAGTGGCTAATTACACTACTTTGGCCAAAGTATTCTCACCCAGTACTTTGAGTGATAGTCATCCTATTCACATACACTACCATAGCTCGGTTTGGATTATAACCATTCATATACTATGTATAGGTAATTTCCTTCCATAGGTAATCATTAACCTCAAAAATAATCTATTTCCCTTTTCCCTAAACACAATGGTATCTCTACCAATAAAGCATAAGAATAAGCTACCCCTTTAATGGATATTCTAATCCCAAGTATAACATATGACCTTTTATAGTCTACAAATTAACTTTGCATAAACAAGCTATTCTCTTCAATGGAAAGCCTAGTCCTAGGAATAACTTTATAATCTAAAGTATAGCTACATAAGCTCCATCTTATTGTAGAATAAATATTCATAAATAACCAACTCCATTTAGTAATATATCAAGACAATAAGTGGTTCTCATCAAGAGTATAATCTCATTAATAAATAACCTCAATCGAAGAGTAATCATATCAGTAAATGATTCTATTCGAGAGTGTAGTCTCCTTAGTAAAAAGGGTTAAACAAACAGTAGAATCTTGTCAACTCAATATGACTTCACATCAAGAGTATAAAGCAATTAATCAAGTAGCAACTCAAACTCAATAGGTAATCTCACTATGGATTCAGTCAAATAGTAATTCATAAACTCAAGTGATCAACTTAATCACATGGGTGAGTCTCAACCTTGGTATATCCTAATCTTAGGATAAAATAATTAATCAATAATTAGTCTAATTGTGTAGGTTAATATCAACCTATGTGCTTCAAACAAAGCTCAACTACATAATCCATCCAAGTAGGTTATTCTCAACCTATTGGTTCTAATGGGTAATCAAGTATATATTCCAACCTAGTAGGTAATTCTTAACTTAGGATTTCAATGGGGAATCAAATATACTTCTCGACCCAAATAGGTTACTCTCAACCTAGGGTTTCATTCAATAGTAAAATAATGATTAAGTGATTATTCAATTATAGATTAGCAATATGACGTCTCATCCTATCATATTTTTCATACTATCACTGTTGATGTATTGCTAAACCTTATCATTCCTAAGGTTTCCTAGCATTATAAGCTAACAATGTCAAGTCACTTCATGACATTGATAATTTTATCATATACATGTAGTGTAGACTATCTATGTATAGAAACATTATCTGAGTTCCCATATAGGGTATATAAGAGTATCAAATCACTCCCTTAAGTTATTCATGCTTTCATCAAATCTAGTATATAATACTATTGATTACATCCACTCCTTAATATTGAGTATGTAGAAACACCCACAAGGAAATCATAACATTCATGATTCTTTCCCTTTCTATAAGCGAGTAGATCTTTACTCTATTTCAGTCAATCTAATGTGTTTCCAATTAAAAACACACAAGGAAATCAATCTTTCAAATAAAAGATAAAACATGAAGAGAATAGAATCTAATTCTTGATAAACACTTATTCCAATTGACCCACTAGATCTCAAGCTTTTCCTTCTCTTAGAATCAACTTAGCAACAAACCCTCTCAATTTCTCTCACTAAATTCCTCACAATAGCTCTCAACAAAATAAGAATTCTCTCAATGGAAAATGCAACAGAATGGAGTAGCGTAATGATACAAGGAAGAATTGTATCCAAATGAGGTGATAATGCATCATGTTTATACCCAAAAACCAACATCTACAGCCTACAAACAAGGCTTATGCTATGAAACTTCTTAGCAATATACCATCCACTTAGCTTAATAAAGAAAAGGTGGCGGATTTCTATCATAATACTCATCAAAACTATACAGCAGGTCAACCCAATGCTTGCCAATAATAGCTTGACTATTTCATAAATCACATTCTTCATTGAGGAAATCGACTTTCAGGCTTATAAGACTTCTAAAGGAAACATAAAATTAATATTATGGTGCCAAGTATTCATCACATTTCCTATTTACTAGCTTGTTGTTGAAACAGAGGAATAAGTCAAACTCTACTTGGTTGCATTTCACTTTGTTGACTTGGTCTTAGCTAAATCGTTCCACACAAATCATTTGAGTCGACTTCCCTTATGTGTTGACAACTTTTATTTCCAAAGATTGTGCCATACATAAGTGCCTCCTTTCATCACTAAATTCATTCACTATATTATTACATATTTAAGCACCAATTTCACTATGGTTTCATGTGCAACATTTACTTTGGTTTCTATTCATTAATGGCAATGGTTATACTCATTTGCATCCATGGCATGTTATATTATCTTACCTCTTTCACATAGGGTGCAACAAATTACACTATGATCTACTCATTAAATACAAACTATGCCCTGCCTATGTGTATACTACACTATAGTTTGGGAGCTTTTGTTTATACTTTAACTCCTTCATGGGTTGTGCACTATTCCAATGGCCCATCATTTGCATTTATTAACATTTGAACTTATGCATAGTAGATTAGAACTTATGTATTTCCATCATCTTTTATCAATGATGATTTATGTGTTTTAATACTTAGCATTACACTTTACATGCAATATTATATTCACGTTATATTGACCATGGCATATATTCCATAAATCAATCATATCACATATCATATAAATCAACCATGGGATATATATAAATGTACATATATATATAGTATTTGTTAATAGCATTGAATGCTATATATATATATACATATATACATATATATATATATGTATATATACATATATATATATATATGTATATATATATATATGTATATATATATATCTATATATCTTGACAATAAGTTTGTCTAAATAATCCACTAGATATTCAAATGAATGATGTCAAGTTAATATTTCATAAACAATATTGTTTGTATATGCATATCTATATACACATATATGCATATACGTTTATTCATACACATATCATGTTACTATTTCATATCAACATAAATACATACATATCCTCGTCGACGTGCATATACATTAAGTGTATATATATACACACACATATATATAATTGATTCCCTGTATATGTATATTCATAAGTATTTCTACTTACATACATATGCACATGATTATGTTCTCATGCACGGTTCTATACATATATATATATATATTTAACATACATATAAATCAATGTAAAGATGACTTATTCACAAATCCCAAGACTCAAATATTCAATCATGACAACTTGATCAAACAATCAAAGTATTACAGACATTTCTCAAACATTTCAACCTATCCTCAAAGGTTACTTACTTGGTTCCAACCGACCCAACTCATCCAAACCAACCAATTCCAATAATCCAAGACTAAGACAAACGGTTCACTTACTAAATCTCATTCGACTCGACTCTTCTAAACCAAGTGTAGGTCATGAGTGTGTGTAATCTCACTAAGGTTTCATTTAGGGTTACTCGACCAATCACTTCTCTCGAGTGATACTTCCCCTCCCTTTCGGAGGATTGAACCTGTCCCTGCAACCAGCTTAGTACAACACCTTATATGTTCATAGTAAATCCATTTGCATCATAACACATTTATATCACCAAAGCATTCCACTAATTCAAAACATATTCATTCTTTTGAAATCAATAACATCTTATTGCATATTCACATATTTCATTTACCTAAAAAACATATTGAAGTCACAATTTACATTTATCAATATTTTTACTCGTATACATATATATGTATATGTATATATGTATACATATATATGTATATGTATACACATGTAAATGTATATATATGTATATATATATATGTATAGTAAATCCATTTGCATCATAACACATTTATATCAACAAAGCATTCCACTAATTCAAAACATATTCATTCTTTTGAAATCAGCAACATCTTATTGCATATTCACATATTTCATTTACCTAATAAGCATATTGAAGTCACAATTTACATTTATAAACATTTTTACTTGTATACATATATATGTATACATATACATGTGTATATGTATACATATATACATGTGTATATGTATACATATATACATGTGTATATGTATACATATACACATGTATATGTTATACATTTATACATGTATATGTATACATATACATGTATATATGTATAACATATACATGTATATGTATACATATACATGTATGTATAGCATATACATGTATATGTATACATATACATGTATGTATAGCATATACATGTATATGTATACATATATACATGTATGTATAACATATACATGTATATATGTATACATAAACATGTATGTATAACATATACATGTATATATGTATACATATACATGTATGTATAACATATACATGTATATATGTATACATATACATGTATGTATAACATATACATGTATATATGTATACATGCATAATATATATAGGTATACATATATATGTATAGATGTATTTGTATACATGTATAACATATACATTTGTATACATATACATTTGTATACATGTATAACATATACATGTGTATACATGTATAACATATACATGTGTATACATATACATATATATATGCATGTATGTATAACATATACATGTATATATATGTATGCATAACATATACATGTATATGTTATACATACATATATATGTATACATATATACATGTATATGTATACATAGATACATATATATATATGTATACATATATACATATATATTTATATACATATATACATATATATTTATATACATATATACATATATATTTATATACATATATATGTATACATATATATACATAAATACATATATGTATAAGATATATGTATATGTATACATATACATATATATACATAAATACATATATGTATAAGATATGTACATATATATCTATATACATATGTGTATTTATGTATATATGTATATACATATACATAAATACATATATATAGATATATATGCAAATATATATCTATATATATGTATATATGTACATATATATGTATGTATGTATATATGTATATATATCATTTAATTTATTTTTTTGGATAGTAAAAATACACCAAGGAGTAACTTTTTTATTAAACAAATCCTTATATTTTCTCAAGAATAGATATTCGCATTAAATTTTAAATAAATCTAAATAAAGTAATTAAATTTAATCCCAAATTACACAATTCTATCTTTACATCAAACGTAGTTCAACAACAAAAGGGTAATTATTTTAGTTCATTTTAGGAATGCTAATTCATTTATTTTCTTACCATACACATAATAGAAACTAATGAATGTATAATATCTTTGTTGCTTAGATCTTTACCAAGACTCCCAAAATAAAAGTATCTTCTAATATATAATTTAAAATGAACCTATTTCACTCTTTAATAAAAAATTATAAATGATGCTTTGCTTATTTGGAGAGATTAATTCATTTATTTTCCTTTCTAAGCACACCTTGGTACAATAATAAATTAACAAATATTTCTTGCTCTTGAATTTACACAACTAGCAAATTATTATTATTATTTTATTTATAAATTTAAACCATAACCACATAACATCCATGGACCAATGGGATCTCCACCCAATCGTAGGGTTGAAACACAACCCACCCTCGAGCTAGGAGTCACATAGTTTTCCAAGGTGCACACACATCACAGTTCTAAATCAACATTTAACATTTAGATACTTTCACATTATTACAAAACAAAGCATCTACACTTTTCCAACAATATCAATACACAACCTCCCATTTACATATCCTTAATTACTCCATAATATGCACATAAATGGATATTCATATTCAAGATGGACCATGTAGGTACTCACACCCAAAAATATAAACCCCCTTAAACCCCGAGTACAAGGTGAACCTAACTCACTCAAGAGGAGGTCTACTCCACACAAACATACTAACAAGAACAATACAACCAATGCACAAATTCTATCCCCACACAAAAACACAAAAAAGTGACACAAAAGATTTAAAATTTCTTTTCCACAAAGATCTCACACAAATTGCAAATATTCAAAACATTCATTCACAAAAATCTTGCAAAAGGGATTAGACCCTACCTTGAAAATTTTATTCAAATTGGTAGAAGTTGGTGAAGACTCTACAAGCCTCCTCCTTTCAATCCCTTCCTTTCTCTTCTCCTTTCTCTAATCCCTTCTCTTCCTCTCTTCTCTTCTTCTCTTCTCTTGGAAATTCTCTACAATTCAATTTTCAAAAGAAAACTAAGAAGACAACAAGATGGGAAAAATCCCCCTCTCCACTAGAGAAGAAAGCATAAATAGAAAAAGGAGGAGAAACTACCTTTCTTAACTATCCCAACCACTAACTCCCATTTTCACCACCCTTTAAAAAATGAGGATTTTAAGGTGGCTAACAATATATTAAAAGGTATTTTTAACGTTTAATAAAATATTTACCCCTATATCTAGCACCTAAGGTCAATTTAAGGTTACAAAAAATTAATTTAATTCACATAAGAACCACATAAATCACACAAAAAAATAAAAAATACTATGAGACAACTCACAAGGGTAATAAAATAAAACTTCCACACAATAAAATGACATCACAACACATTAAATCATACAAACAACATATTTACCACATTACCACACATGATTTTGATACCTCCACACAAGTTAAGATTGATAGTCATGGGGAATAATACAAAAGGAAATAGATATATGTGACCCCTGAATACCATTAAAAAATTTAACCTACTCACTTAGCTATGGTTAGTATATCACAAACAAACAAAAAATAGTCGAAGCATCTAACATATATCAAAAAAATTAACATTCTGAAACAATTGTCATTTTCCAAAAATTCTTATGTACAATTATCATCTATAAGATTACATAGAAACTATATAATCAATAAACCATCACAAGTGAACATTTAATCTCAATAACATCTAATTTCAAATTCACATTAGTTAATCATTTGATAATAATAGTATAACTACCACTAGCAATAATCAATTGAAATCCATCATATAATCAATATCCCATGATAACCAAGACAAAGCATATGAGCATAAGAACATCAACTATGTATATGAAACAAACTATCATCAACAAAACTAATGTATAATTTCCAATCATATAACACATCGAAAACATCTAGAAAGAGTCATAATATCATCAAGGAAACATAGAATCAACAGGGATCACATAAGGTAGGGTCTCATAGATTTCGACCTTCATGCATGATTTGCAACAATTTAATATGCATCGGGTTTGTGGTATTTAATATGTATGTGGTTTGGATTATTCAAATTTAGATGGAGCAAGATCTCCCACAAAACACTTATATCGGCCTTTTAATACTCAATGTGTCAATCTTTATGTTTGGTTCAGTTGGAATAAAATCCTCCAGAATGCACTTATGTTTGCCTTTGTCCAGTTGAGACAAGATTCTCTGCAAGATACTTGTATTTTCCCATTAGACTTATTATGTTTCAATGGGCATAATATTTCCTATAGGACACTTTACACTTCCATTTTATTACCAAAAATTTTGAACTTACACTTTTTCATTTGTTTCACTTGGCATCAGTTTTCCCATAGATGATCTTAGTAGCGATCAGGAACTTGGGATAGGCACAAGATTAGGGAAACATCTATGCAGCCCAAAAAAATCACATCTTCTCCACAATGATCTCTTTAAACTTGGACAAAAATTAATCTAGAGGCAAAAACTAACACAATCAACACAAGCTAAGTGAAACTCGAACAACAACCAAGATGTTATATGGTTCTAAAATTGCATCCTTATTGTTTCAAATTTAAAACACACCATCAAAAGGTTCCAAACATTCTTGAAACTGATCCCACCTTTGACACCTAACCTTAGTTAGAGTAAGCTTTTATGTATAATATAATATAATATCAATAGAAATATAATAATATGTTGAAGTTGCGGCAGTCTACAACAGCCTTAAATTAGCTCATTCTAAGGGCTATAAAAAGTCTGGCTTGAAGGGGATTTTCTCAACATAATCCAATGTCTTAAACAAGAACAAAGTCATAGTTGATCAATTGAAACTTTCATTAGAGAATCCCTTAGCATGATCAAACCCTTTGATGAGATAATTATATCTTATATATATTGTGAGGGGAATAAGGTTGCTGATGTGTTTGCTAATGTGGGTGTGAAGTGCCAATCATTAAACATTGAGATAGGTACAATACCATCCCCATAGAGTCTTACTCCATCACAAACTATGAATTCCAATAGGTTATTAAGTGTCAATTGGATGCGGATATGATGATTATAGGACACCTCAAATATTTTTGGGGTGCTTTGAGTGTCTTCCTCCTTTGTTTTGAGTGGTGTTGCTTGATTTATTACTATTTGGGCTTGTTTTATGGAAGCTTGAATATTATCAATATCAAAGCGGTTGATATGGGTGATCAAAGGAGTCGGGTGGAGCCCTTTTCTTGGGATGGTATCCATAGAAACCAAAAATTTTGGAAGATTGTCAAGGAGGGGGGCCTAGTTCCCTACATGGAGAAGCTTCATGACCAATGTGACCATGAGGCAACAAAAATGTTCATAAAAGGATGGAATAATAGAATGTTGAATGTGTTTGGGAGGAAAATGGCTACTAATGAGGATGTGAGCCCAAATCATATGCCTCTCAGCACATGGGAGAAAATTCTTCAAAGATAGAAAGGATAATGATGAGGCCTTAAACCAGTTCTTCAAGGGGAACGAACATAGCAAATTGGTTAAGCTTTCATCCTGGGTTTATGACAGTCTTGTTTGTCAATTAAACCAATTTGGGTGGAGGTTGCAGAGGTCATCATGAGGTGCATTACTTTGTATGGTAGATTTATTGTTGTTCATGGTGTGCACTTTATTTTTCTAAATCATTTTCACCATAAATTGTTTGTTTCCTTTCCCTACTTTCTTCTAGACTTTATGAACCATGCAATTATAGAATATTGCAAAAACCCTAAGCTCCCTATGCATATCACAAAGGGTTACTCTTATTAATAATTGAATTTAGGAAAGCTCAAACCCCAAATGCATCTAAAGGAAAGCTTAATATGAAAAGGAAACAAAAACCCATGGTGGTGCATTATTTGGACATGAGCTCTGACAGTAGTGGAGAAGAAGAGGATGAGGGAGATGCCTCTATCTAAATGTACTTTATGCCACCATTGGAGGAGGAGGACAACCCAAAGAAACGAAAGAGCACTAGATAGAATAAAACCCCAAAGAAGAAATGCATAATGGAAATTTCTTGGTTTGAGAGTTTCCAGACTGGGGATATGAACAAGGGGGAAAGTATAAGAATTACGAGGATGTAAAATTGGAAGACTAAATATGGTGGAAGAGATAAAGAGAAGGAGAAGGTTGTGGATAAGAATATTGGAATGAACACATTGCCAAGTGTAGGTAGCGACATGGATGGTCAAGGAATTGATGATATCCATAATTTTCTTGAGGAATTTACATACCTTCATGCGAATAGGGATGAGATATATGATGTCTTGGGCCTGGAAAGAGAAGGGGTAACATATCAATCTAAATTGTCTAAATGGTTCTTCCTCAAAATAAATAAAATCAATATCAAACTTAGAGCTTTGTAGGAAAAAAGTTTGAATGAGGAAAGGGATAGGCATGAGTAAGGGGATAATGAGGTGAAGGACAAGATGGATGAAATGGAAAAAGCTATTAATGATTTGAAAAATGAGTTTGAGAAAAGAATGTGTGACATGGAGGGGAAAATCCAGGATATAAATCAAAATTTGGAAAATGTTCTAAAAATCAGTCATTGTTCCATTAAAAACAACGTGAAGGGAATTAGAATTTTAACTAAAAAACTTAACGAGCTAAAAGAAGAGCAAGTTGCTAAGATGACATCTACAATGATAAGGAAGGAGGAATAGAGTAACAAGGATAAAGACAAGTAGATGATGTAGAGAAATACAAAAGGGGCCAAGCTTCAAGACTAGGGGAAGCAAAAATAAATCATTTGAGGAAGAAAAGATAAAGTTGTTGGGATTTGTTAATCTTCACTATAACTTCTACAAGCAGGAATTGGAAGTAGCTAACAGTCTGAAGAAGATGAAGTAATAGCCTTTTGTTTTTCTTGCTTTTTGTTGGTTTTTTCTTTTGGTAAGCTATTGTTTGGTTGTTCATTTTCTTTAACAACATTTTGTAAGTAGGGTTTTAGATCCCTTCAAAACTTATTTTATTTGTTAATAAAAAAATATATATTATATTATATAATAAAAATCATTATTATTTATATATTATTATTAATTTTATTATTTTAATTCTATTTACATATATTTGTATTTATGATAAAAAAAAATATTAATATTTATATAATATAATATATAATATAAATACATATTATTACTATTATTTATTCATTACTATAAAGGCAGGTACTTTGTATAGGATACTAGTTCCTGATAAGAACTAATAATAATTTAGGTAAGGGTTAAAGTATATATTTTTTTCCCTAAAAGAAAATCAAGCAATTTCATTTCAGGAACTCCAAGAATGGCCATAGTTTTTTTTGATGTAAAATCTCTGACAGATTATATATTTACACAACAACCATTACATATCATGCATGCTCTTGGTATCCATGGAATAAATGGGCAGGATGAATGTATGCTAATTCTAGGACACTCAATGTTTTCTATTGGAGATAGAAAGTTCCATCCATGTTGTTGTAATGAAAATGTTACATATTCATACTTAAGAGGCAAATATATTCCTAAACCGAGATTTTGCTTTAGGTTATTTCCACCATAATGAAAAGAATTGGCAAAGTAGTACTAAAATTAAATAATTTTCCCCCTTCATGTGCAATTTGGAGTGCCCCATTTTCATTTATGGATGGTAGAGGCTGAGAGGCCCCCTTCCCCTTGCATAGAATCATTGGCAAACCGCTAGATGAGAAAAAAAGAGATGAATTCTTACAATCCCCACTACCTGGTGGAAGAGGCAACAAAGTAGCCATGCTTTCACAAGCCTAAAGGGCCACCCCTACTAGCAACCATGGTAGAGGCCAAGGAGAAACTGAGGATTTAAATGAACCATCACCACAAACAATGTTTAAATCATGGCAGGAGGAGCCCACAATCGGCCTAGCTACAAGCAAAGGTTGAGGAGGAACTTTTAAGCTACCGCTCACATCAAAAGAGCCATAACGATAACCAACATAATCAACCAAAAAGCCTTCATGGGCGGCTGAAGGAGGAAACGAAAAGGATGGAATTTATGAATGGTCTATTGAATCATCCATAAATCCTTCATCCATGTAATATGTAGAGTAGACAGATGAGATTTATAATTGTCCAACACAACCAACCATAAAGCTAGTCTTTATGAAATGGTCAGTAGAGCCTTCAAAGCCTTAGCCAAACTGGACTCTGAAATAAATTTTTTTAACTAAATCTTCACTTTCGGGTACCTATAGCGGCTAAACCGTGAGGAATTTGAAGATGATGCAAACTATAGTTTTGTGAAATTTTGTCTATAGATTCTAAATATATTTTTTTCAAAATTTTTGGAAATAGATTTCATTTCTTTTTCCATCTCCCTCGAAAACTAGTTTTTTTCATAAAACAACATTTTTAAAAAGTGACGTTCACCGTATAACGCATAACTTTTTTTCCATGAAGGATAAAATTCTAATTCTTTCAATTTAGATTCGTAACTCGATATCTAGTGCTTCCACTTGATTAGATAGTTTTATTGAATATTTTTTCTTTAATCAAGTTTTGAATTCAAACCAATTATAATTCGGACATAGCACTCGATAACGCGTAACTTTTTTGTATGTATCGAAATTCAATTTTTTTTTCTTTGTTGGATCAAGGACTTCAATATCTAGTGCACTAATTTTTTATTATTTTTATTTTTTGATAATCTACTATTTTTCCACATGTGCATAACAAAGAGCCTAATTTTTGGTGAAAAACCTACATTCAAGAAATAAAAAATAAATATAATAATTAAATTAAATTTATTTAAAATTATACTTTTTGGGAAGCTTATAATAAGGAATACATACTTAAAAAAAAAATATTTTAAATGAATTCATTTGATCCCCAAAAGGTAAATCAAAAGTGGTTTTTTATCAGCATTTTGATAAGTGTAAAGGAGACTTCGTTATAGGTATGGTTTAAAACTAGCGGGGTTCTATCCAAGGGGGTTGGATTTAAGGTAGTTTGATCAAATCCTCTTCAATTGTAATTTTTTAAATGGAACTTTTAAAGGCTTAAATCATTATATTTTCTAAAAATATGTGATTTCAGCAAAAATCAGATCCTCCCAGAAATTGTAAACCAGCTTTGTGGGATCACCAATGGGTGGGAGTTCCTACACAAAAAAACTTAAGTGGTATGCATTTGCCCATAGGTGAAGAAAATTTCCACACTCAGCCTACAGTAGGTGCGATTCTAGGCATGGAGCATCAGGCTCCTAGACAACCTGTATCACTTGTGTCGATAGTTTAGAGACTCACTAGCGATGACGTCGTGAAGTAAGCTTTGGATATTTTGAATAAGCGGGCCAAGGAGACATGTATTATAGAGGGCCCTGAGGATGTGAGGGGAAAGGGGCTATTGCAGTGGGAAGAGGTAGAGGCAAAGGCAAAGGTTGAGGCCATGGACGAGGAGGCATAGTGAGGATATCCTTGAGAGGGAAGATGAATCAAAGGACTTGCCTGTGGGTGATGATGCAGTGGGAGAGAAGTTTGTTAAAAAATGGGGAGGATGATATAGATCAAGGGTGTAAAACTAAAAACAACCTAAATAAACCAATCTTGAAATCCTAAAACATCATTTGGTGGGTTTTTCCTCACAAGCCTTCAATCTTTAAAGCCTAAAACATGGGGGCAACAAATTGGGTTTTTTGGTCATAAATTTCATTGTAGACATGATATAAAAAATATAAACACAGTTCTAGATACCCATTTGAGCTTTATACAACATGCCAAAATTTCAGGGGTGGTTACTTTGTACAAAACCCTTCAAAAACTGATTGTTCTTCTACCAATTAGACCTAAAACATGAAAAGATTAGACCTAGGGCATCACCAAAAACACGTGCCAACCAAAACCCTGGAACCTGCAATTTTGAGGAATGAAAATGTATACAATGATAAACCATCACACCAATTTTTTAGGATTTTATACCATGGTAATGGCAAGAAATACATTTTACAAGTCCACTAGGGACCCTACCTAGGATTCTAAACTATTTTTAGAAAAATGCTTGTAACTTTTACAAAACTTAATGAAAATCGATGAAACAAAAACCAAAATTTTGAGGATTCACATGCCAACTCTTTCCAATAGGTTTAAGAGTCATTACTAGTCTGTACAAACCATACTATTCACCAAATGAAGAAATAATACGTTCAAAAATTGTAGAAAATAGGGTTTTTATTACTCAAACTTCAAATATCCAAAAACCCAACCTCATGGTCGATGATACAAGGAATTTTAAGGAATTTTCAACCATATTCAAATTGGTTACAAAAAAATTTCCAGGTTACAACTTTTCATCTTCCATGTGACACCAAAAAATGCAAAAGTTGTTATAACAACATTTAGGCAACTTGACAATATTTTGCAACTACACACTAACTCACCCCCTGATGAGTCAAACTGACTCAAACACCTATGAAATGGTATTAAAAGATTTTATTACATACAATTGACTTAATCAAAACAAAATTTTACTTTTTGACCCCTCTTGGGCATGAAAATCTGGGTGCCCCTGCACCATACTCCTAGGAAAGAAAAGATTCAAGCTCCTCTTGAATAGAAGGTAGCATCATGAGAACCATGCTTAAAATATTTGGTCTAATGTCCTTATATCCCTACATACTACCTTCTTTGAAACAAACACACACTTTCTTCATCTTGACTGTAGGTTTCTTGAACACTTGGCAAAGGTAGTTATATAAACTATGTTGCAACTCACCTTCCAGAGATACCTTATGCAATGACAAATGAAATTGATCAGTCTTCCCACCAGATGGATGATACTCTTCCTCCTCCACTTGGATGATAATAATTTCAACATTATCCTCTGTAACTACTTGTTTAGCACCATCACCGGCTATGTCTTCTTTTCTCTACTACTCACACTCTTTTAGTGACCTTGTTAACATGGAAACATCTAATTGAAGGATCTTGGTCTGAAAATCTACAATGGTAACCTTATATTCCCCATCTACAACCCTCTCTACTATCCTAGTAGCAGACAAAAATCTCTTTGCATCTTCAAACCCAAATGGCATATGGCTCACATGGTGAACTAAATGGGAAACTCTTTCCTTATAGCCTAACAACTAAAAATTTGAATCTTTCATTGTGTTTACCAGCAACTTACCTTGCTCAACCTTCATATCGGACTCAAATCCATTTGCTTCAAACAACTTAAAATGATTGATCCCTTGCATTGGTAATAAAGAAGGTGAAAACTCATCCACAACTATGTTTATAGTGTCCTTTAACATGCTTTGGATCTCCCATGGAAAATAAAATATCTCAACTACTGGCATGACAATCCAGGGTCTGATCATGGTTGCAAAATTCACCTTTTCCTCCTTCGTGGGATTTAGGAACTCTTTTTGACTCATTATCATCACACTTGCTCCCGCTTTTGGATTTTTTTCTTCCTTCTCTATGATTTGGAAAAACTCTTTTTCACTCACCAACATAGCACTAGAACCCATTTGTGATTCATGACCTTCCTCTTTCACCAATGGATTTTGCTCTTCCTTCATTCCCTTCAGAATAATCTTCTTGATAGGCCATTTGAGCCTCTTTCTTATTGGAAAATGCCAACTATTTGATTATTCTGCCTTCTCAAGACACTGTTGCATCTCAAGTTTCATTCCTTTTTCCATTTCTTCCAAGGCGTGCCTCAACTGTATTATCTCTTTTTGTACATTTATTTGTTTTTCCTTTTTATTGTCCTTCTTTATCTCGCTTCTATTTTTTCTCATCACTTGTTTCTTGTTGGGTAACTCCTTACTCTGCAAGTCTCCATGGACTAATCTTCCCAACACTTCCATTCTCCTTTTGCAAAAAATTCTAGCTTTAACCTTGCTTATTCGAAATGTTGCTTCTTTTCTTCGTAATACCTCACCTCAAGCCTCTTTCTCTTCCCTTGGCCTAGTCTTTTGGCATCCAGGTTCTTCCTTCAACCTACAAAAAGACAACACATAAACTCCAAAAGCTTTATTGCCTAAATATTTGGGATCTGATACCGATTTGATGAAAATTAGAGGTGGACAACTCAAAACAACCTAAATGAACCAATCTTGAAACCTTAAAACATAATTTGGTGGGTTTTTCCTCAAGCCTTCAATCCTTAAAGCCTAAAACATGCAGGCAACAAATTGGGTTTTTTGGTCATAAATTTCATTGTAGACATGATATAAAAAATGTAAATATAGTTCTAGATACCCATTTGAGCTTTATACAACATACCAAAATTCTAGGGGTGTTCACTTTGTATGAAACCCTTCAAAAATTGACTGTTCTTCTATCAATTAGACCTAAAACATGAAAAGATCAGACCTAGGGCATCACCAAAAACACGTGCCAACCAAAACCCTGGAACCTGCAATTTTTAGGAATGAAAATGTATACAATGATAAGCATCACACCAATTTTTTAGGATTTTATACCATGGGAATGGCAAGAAATACATTTTATAAGTCCACTAGGGACCCTACCTAGGATTCTAAACTGTTTTTAGAAAAATGCTTGTAACTTCTCAAAACTTAATGAAAATCAATGAAACAAAAACCAAAATTTTTAGGATTCACGTTCCAACCCTTTCCAATAGGTTTAAGAGTCATTACTAGTCCGTAAAGACCATACTATTCACCAAATCAGGAAAGAACACGTTCAAAAATTGTAGAAAACAGGGTTTTTATTACTCAAACTTCAAATCTCCAAAAATCCAACCTCATGGTCAATGATACAAGGAATTTTAAGGAATTTCCAACCATATTCAAATTGGTTACAAATATTTTTTTAGGTTACAACTTTTCATCTTCCATGTGACACAAAAAAATGCAAAAATTTTAGACAACTTGACAATATTTTGCAACTAGATACTAACTCACCCCCTAATAACTCAAACCAACTCAAACACCTATGAAATAGTATTAAAATACATTATTACATACAATTGACTCAATAAAAACAAAATTTCACTTTTTGACCCCTCTTGGGCATGAAAACTTGGGTGCCCCTGCACCATACTCTCGAGGAAGAAAAAATTCAAGCTGCTCTTGAATAGAAGATAGCATCATGAGAACCATGCTTGAAATCTTTGGTTTGATTTCCTTATATCCCTGCATATTACCTTCTTTTAAATATACCCATGCTTGCTTCATCTTAATTGTAGGTTTCTTGAACACTTGTAAAAGGTAGCTATATAAACTATGTTGCAACTCACCTTCTAGAGATACCTTGTGCAATGATAGATGAAATTGATCAGTCTTCCCACCAGATGGATGATACTCTTCCTCCTCCACTTGCATGATAACAATTTCAACATTATCCTCTGTAACTACATGTTTAGCACCATCACCAGCTATGTCTTCTTTGCTCTACTACTCACACTCTTTTAGTGACCTTGTCAACATGGCAACATCTGATTGACGAATCTTGGTCTACAAATCTACAATGGTAACCTTATCTTCCCCATCTACAACCCTCTCTATTTTCCTAGTAGTAGACAATAAGCTCTTTGAATCTTCAAACCCATATGGCATATGGTTCACGTGGTGAACTAAATGGAAAATTTTGTCCTTGCAACCTAACAATTGAAATTTTGAATCTTGCATTGTGTTTACTAGCAAATTACCTTGCTCAACCTTTATATCAGACTCAAATTCACTTGCTTCAAACAACTTAAAATGATTGATCCCTTACATTGGTAATAAAGAAGGTGAAAAATCATCCACAACTATGTTTATAGTGTCCTTCAATATGCTTTGGATCTCCCATGGCAATAAGATATGTCAACTGCTATCATGACAATCTGGGGTCTGATCATGGTTGTAGAATTCACCTTTTCCTCCTTCATGGGCTTTAGGAACTCTTTTTAACTCATTATCATCACACTTGCTCCCACTTTTGGATTTTTATCTTTGTTCTCTATGATTTGGACACACTCCTTTTTACTCACCAACATAGCACTAGAACCCATTTGTGATTCATGACCTTCCTCTTTCTCAAATGGATTTTTCTCTTCCTTCATTCTCTTCAAAATAATCTTCTTGATAGGCCATTTGAGCCTCTTTCTTATTGGAAAAGGCCAACCCTTTGCTTGTTTTGCCTTCTCAAGACACTGCTACATCTCAAGTTTCATTCTTTTTTCCATGTATTCCAAGGCATGCCTCAACTCTATTATATATTTTTGGACATTTATTTTTTCTTCCTCATTGTTCTTCTTTATCTCACTTCTCTTTTTTCTCATCACTTGTTTCTTGCTAGGTAACTCCTTACTTTGTAAGTCTCCACGAACTAATCTTCTCAACACTTCCATTCTCCTTTTGCAAGAAAGTTTCTTTCACCTTGCATATTCTCAATGTTTCTTTTTTTCTTCATGATACCTCACCTCAGGCCTCGTTCTCTTCCCTTGGCCTAGTCTTTTGGCATTCAGGTTCTTCCTTCAACCTGCAAAAAGACAACACATAAACTCCAAAAAAATTATTGCCTAGATCTTTGGGATCTGATACCAATTTGATGTATATCAATTATGAAAAACTCAAAACAACCTAAATCAACCAATATTGAAACCCTAAAACATCACTTTGTGGGTTTTTCCTCACAGGCCTTCAATCCTTAAAGCATAAAACACAGGGGCAACAAACTGGGTTTTTTGGTCATAACTTTTATTTTATACATGATATAAAAAATTTAAACATAGTTCTAGATACCCATTTGGGCTTTATACAACATATAAAAATTTTAGGGGTGGTCACTTTGTACGAAACCCTTCAAAAATTGATTGTTCTTCTGCCAATTAGACCTACAACATGAAAAGATCATACCTAGGGCATCACCAAAGCACGTGCCAACCAAACCCTTGGAACCTAAAATTTTGAGAAATTAAAATATATACAATTATAATCCATCACACCAATTTTTAGGATTTTCTACCATGGGAATAACAAGAAATACATTTTACAAGTCCACTAGGGACCCTACCTAGGATTCTGGACTATTTTTAGAAAAATGTTTGTAACTTCTACAAAACTTAATGAAAATTGATGAAACAAAAACCAAAATATTGAGGATTCACATACCAAACCTTTACAATAGGTTTTAGAGTCATTACTAGTATATATAGATCATACTATTCGCCAGACTAGGAAAGAACACGTTCAGAAAATTGTATAAAACAAGGTTTTTATTACTCAAACTTCAAATCTCCAAAAACCCAACCTCATGGTCAATCATACAAGTCCTTTTAAGTAATTTAAAACCATATTTAAATTGGTTACAAATAATTTTTTAGGTTACAACTGTTCATCTTCCATGTGACACCAAAAAATGCAAAAAATGTTATGACAACATTTAGGCAACTTGACAATATTTTGCAACTACATACTAACTCACCCCATAATGACTCAAACCGACTCAAACACCTATGAAATGGTTTTAAAAGACCTAATTACATACAATTGAATCAATTAAAACAAAATTTCACTTTTTGACCCCTCTTGGGCATGAAAACCTGGGTGCCCCTGCACCAGAGGATAAGTGGAAGGAGATTGAAGAGAATATCGAGGATGTTTCCTCAGATTCTCTTCCACTAGAGTTAGATGAGGATGATTACGTAGAGGCTCTCCACACCAATTTATCGATAAATTCAACCATATGCTTATTTTTTCTATCAATTTGCTTCTTTTTCCTTCCATATGTTAGTAGTTCATTTAGATTAGTTGCACATAACGGTATTAATTCATTGAATCTTATTAAAATTTGTAGCAATCCATTGAGATTGGATGAAACTTTTCTTGTTTTATTTTTTGTTAAAACCCTTAACCCATTCACATTTATAGATTGTTATATAGGGCCATGGCCAAGCCAAATTGTGAAAATCCACAGCATACAGTTTAGATTCTATTTCAACCTCAAGACTAAGCTCAGGAGAAAATCAAACCTTGTCAATCCACCTTTTGTTTCAATCCAGATTCAATTTACTTACAATCCAAGCAAGCTTGAAATAGAAATTGTATTGAAATATATTTCCTAAATTAAATAAAAAATCTGACATAGAATGCCTCAAAGTAGACCTTTTATAAGATCATCTAAATAACCATCTTCCAAAAATATGTCAAGGATAAGATCACTAATAATAGGGGTGAAGAAGGTGTAGTTATGTGATGGCACGAGAGCGACATTTTACATAGCAGTTCGGTGATGCTTCCCTCCATGGCGAGCGTGTGAGGGATTCAAACTTGGGAGCTGAAGAATGGAGTGAAGGCTTCCAACATGGAGGTTGGGTGCACGAGGTAAAAAGGGAAACTTCCCTTGATCGGATCAAGGCAAGGGTGAACAACAAACTGTGGTACGAGCGCAGAGTTGAGACCCCTAGAGATCGGGGTAGGGGGGTTGGAACAATTGGCAAGGTAGGCAAAGGCAATTCAATCACGAATTTGGACATCAGGGTCATAGGAATGAAAGGTACCACAGAGGAAGCAACAATTCGCATGGAAAGAATGACAACTAGAACCATAGCAGGAGCAACAACCGTGCTAGGGTCACCAATTAAAATAACAACAGGAGGAATTGGGAAATGCCAATGAATGATGATCTCAATAACAATCAAAGCAATGGAGGTAGAGCATGAAATGGTTTCAAGAAGACAATGATACTAAATTTTGGCAAGCTGAAAGTGGAAAGGGATCGCCTCGAGTAGCTAGGTCTCTTGGTAAAATGGTATGGTTTAGATATCAATTGGGATAGTTTCACCAAATGGTAGCGAGGAAAATGGGGCAATGAAATGGAATTCAAAGCTATATCAAACTGATACTTTGTGGTGATTTTCCCCTCGGTGGCAGTCAAAGTCAAAATTGAAAATGGCACCTGGTTAATAGATGACCATGGTTTCTATATTCGTTGATGGATTACGGGCTTCGACCCTTCTCGACACAATATGGAGAAAATTCAAGAGTGGTACAAAATGCCAAATATGCCCCTAGAATTCTGAGCACCGAGCATCTTGGGGGAGATAGGCAACAATTTGGGAAATTTTATTTGTGCAGAGCAATGGTTGGAAGCAGAAGGTATTAGCATGTATGTAAGAGTATGTGTAGAAAACAACCCAAATAGTCATCATTGGTGGGAAATAGAAATATTTACTAATTGCGGTAATTGGACTCGAGCTTTGGTTTTAGACCTCCATCTTGGGGGATTGTTGGTTAAGACACTGGGCTGGCGTAAGCAGTTCATGGAGGCAAGTCAAGAAAGCTCTTCTCATCCTTCTAATCTGAAGGATGGTAATGACCGAGAGATGGCAGAGTCAGTGAAATTGTCAAGCCAAATGGAGGATGGGGGATTGGAAGTCGAACCAGCCCCTCAAGACGTAGAAGGCTCACTGTAAATTTTAGAAACTCAAAAGAGGGAGCTTAATTAGAAGGTGGCAGCGGCAATTGAATTCTTAGGAAATTAAATTAGGGAAGAAGATATCAACTCTCTTATGGAGGTAGGCAATGAGTTGGTTGAATTGGAAAAAGTGAAAAATAGTGGATCTATCACCATTGATGAGGGAGACATGTTTGAGGACTAGATCAATTGGCCAAATCTAGAGGAAGTGGAACAGAATTAGATGGAACATGAGGACACACTCAAATCGACCAAAAGACAAAGGACTAATTTTCCAAGCCATCCTGGGCCCAACAAGCTGGGCATTTATTAGAAAGATACTCTAAAAACTTTGCCAGACTATGGACACTACAAGAAGAGAGGAAGAATTCCCAATCAATAAAAGTTGAAATGGGATGGGGAAGTGGCGGGTCAACTAAAAATCAATGCAATGTTGAAAGTAGGGAAGGGGGAAGCCCTTCCTAAACAGTAATGAAGCTCTTAAAATGGAACGTTAGGGGCTTAAACACCCCTAACAAACGATGCCTAATTAGGCATCATATAAATAGATTCTAGGTAGACATATGAATGTTGTAGGAGACAAAGTTGAAAGGGCGAGAAAAATAAAATTGCAGCAAGAAAATGAAGCTTTGGAAGATGATAGGGGTGGATGCGTGTTGAAAATGGAGGTAATTATGTAGCTCAATAATTTGTAACAACTATGAGATTGTAGATCTAATTAAGTGGTCTTTGTTACAATTTCTTTGTATATGATTATCTGTTTAGATTCATTTTACCAATTGTAGAAGTAGACAAAAGATTGTAGAAGAATACGACCAAAAGATAGAAGTGACACAACATATACCATGGAGAAACCCTTTCGGGAAAAAACTCCACCACCAAAATCAATAGTGCTTGTATTATTTAACCTAAGAACAAGATTACAATAATTCTTTATCAATACTTGCTTGAGATGCTTCTTTTTCCTTCAACAATTCTTCTTCACAACCTACAATAAACTCTCATGTGTCCAAGCATGAATCCACACATCCTGTGCCATGCTTCACAAAAGTTCTCTCTTAGAACTCTCTTCAACTTGCTGCAATAAATAGAAAATTGTAAACATTGTAAACTCCAAAGAGTTGACAATTACAAGAGGATAAAGCTCCTCACAAATATCTACACCATTCTTGTGCAAGTAGAATTCTTCCGTGAAAAACAATGTCAAACCAAGTCCATCAATTTGGGCATCCCAAACTGAAGTCTTAACTAATTTTTGGTTTTGAATATGTCTTGTAAGCTTCTCCTCAAAGTTGGCACCCAAGAATGGGCCCCACTTAACTGAGCCTTGTAAATATCTTCTCATGCAAAAGGTGTTAACTCCAAGATGCCAACGTGGGCGCCCAAGGTGGGTCCAATTCAATCTTTGTTAACAAAAACATATCTCTCCATCAATTCATGCAAACATGATGCATGATTGATCATCCCATGTTAACTAAAAGTATCAACTTGTTATTTGTCATGCAACTAAAGTCATTAGTCATGCAACTCAATTCAATTGAAGTCAACTACATGCAACTCAAACTAACTACATGCAACTAAAGATAGTTGAACCATAACTGAACTAAACTGAACTGAAGTGAATTGAACTGATACTGAACTAAACTAAACTAAACTCTGTGCATGTAAACATCAATCCCTAACTTCTAGGATTTTTACATGCATTACTAAAGTGTTATCTTTTCTCCAAATAGTTAACTTAACTCAAGGTGGGTTCCACCTTCCATGTGGGCACCCCATGTGCTCCTATTTTGTAGGAGCTCTTCATGGGTGTCCCCACATGTTCCTATCATTTAGAATTAATTACAAATGTCAATTTACATATTCATTTCATTTAAATTTAATCTCTTTCTAATCCTAGTGTTAGGGAACACTTTCCAAGGACTTAGGAGATACATGAAATAATGTTTAGGATTGCAATTAAATAACATCCTATTCCCAACATTCTCCCACTTGACATTATACATTGCAATTATTCTAAACAAGGAATCAATCTTATAAATCAAGTACAAGACTCAAGGCCAATGGCCTTCCTACACCAAGAACCAATACCTTTCCCAAATCCCTGTAACCATTTCTTCTGTCACTAAAACCTGCACCAATCTATACATGAACACAAGCATCAAATTCAAATGATAACAAAAGACTTTGAGTGACTGCCACACTCATACCAAATTGGAATAGCAACCATAACAAGTTGCTAGCTCATCCAAAACTATCATAGGTAGAACTTCATGCTATCAACATAGCAACCCAAATCTGCAAACAAGTCCTTGTATATCCACCATCCTGCAAAATAAGACTCCAAGGTAACAACACACATAGACATGCGATAAAAAACCTCTGAAATAAGTCACTATAATAAAGTGTAACCAGTCCAAGAGAGGTGCCCCTCTCATACAAAACACATATACCTTTTGTAACTCCCACTGCACAGGTAATGCCAAATCTGAAAACAAGATCACAACATTAACAAGTCCTATTGTACTTCACATAGAGGATGTGGCTAACTCCTTTATCATAGTGTCAAACTATGTAAAGTAAGATCTCCTTCAACACTCCCAAACTGAAAGGATATCAACATCTAACCATTCAACTTATAATGAAACATGGAAAAACTTAGATGTAAACCTCTCACAAAAAGTAGATCAAACTTAGCCAAACATTCCCACAAACATAAGGGAATATGCCCAAAGCCACTAACTATCTCTTATACCTCTCCTACTCAAATCCTCAAAACTAACTCAAGTTCAAGATTGCAAGGAGAACAACAAAAATAAATAAAATCATGCATCTACTTCTCAATACTAATGCATAAGAGAAGTCAAGATACATATTAAAAATGCATCTAATAATGAGGTGGGTAACAGCTCTTAAATCATTTTACCTGCCGAGTAGACCAAGAGTGGGATACCAGATTGTCTTGTGCATACAATAGACAACCTTCTCATCAGGTCTATGATGGACTCATATTGATTTCCAGGTGTAGGCTTCTTTGTCTTTATTGTTGAAAAATATTTTCTTACAAGTAACCATTCCAACATATATATCTTAACATAAGAAATATCCGGCCTAACCCAAGTCTCTCTAGTGTCCATGAGCACCCACTAATCAATCCATGCCAACTTCAAATGCAACCTACATAATCATGAAGCTTCCAAGCAAATGATTAATACTCAAAACTAAAAAGAACTACATCCTCTCCAAAGGAAGAACAATAACACCTTTACCAAAGACTCCAAGGGTCCTCCATGAAACAAGATGTTAAAACCTCTTCAAATCACATTAAGATAACCATATCCTACCAAAGCTCCCACTGAACTATGATACCGAGCTATACATGGCAACAAGATAAACATCAAACCATCACTGTCAAAAGCTCCCAATGAAACATGTAACCAAGCTATCCATGACATCGTGATAACCATCTACTAAATGAAGATCAACCATGGACCAATACAACTAGCACAAAACCATGTGCTAAAGACAACTAAAGGTTAATCCACTAACTCTAACCCAAGAACTAGTTTAACCCAACTACCACCCCCCTTACCACCTAGGAGAACTCCTCTCTTACCATGCCTTTCCTTTTAGGGATTGAGCAAGCCATACCAGGTCTTACAACCATTAGCCCAAATACATTGTAACATACTTCTTTTACAAATCAGCAATAACTCAATAGTAAAAGCTACCACTATAGCCAAAAAACCTTCAAACTTTTAAGAGAAAGGTGTCCCAAACTCTACCCAACCATTATCTTTGACACCAAATGTTGAAAATGGAGGTAATTATGTAGCTTAATACTTCATAAAAACTATGATATTGTAGATCTAATTAAGTGTTCTTTGTTACAATTTCTTTGTATATGATTATCTGTTTAGATTCATTTTACCAATTGTAGAAGTAGACAAAAGATTGTAGAAGAATAAGACCAAAAGATAGAAGTGACACAACATATATCGTGGAGAAACCCTTTCAGGAAAAAAATCCACCACCAAAATCAATAGTGCTTGTATTATTTAACCTTAGAACACTTGATTACAATAATTCCTTATCAATCCTTGCTTGAGATGCTTTTTTTTCCTTCAACAATTCTTCTTCATAACCTGTAATAAACTCTCATGTGTCCAAGTATGAATCCACACATCCTGTGCCATGCTTCACAAAAGTACTCTCTTATAACTCTCTTCAACTTGCTGCAATAAATAGACAATTGTGAACATTGTAAACACCAAAGAGTTGATAATCACAAGAGGATAAATCTCCTCACAAATATCTACACCATTCTTGTGCAAGTAGAATTCTTCCGTGAAAAACAATGTCAAACCAAGTCCTTCATCAATTTGGGCGTCCCAAACTAAAGTCTTAACTGATTGTTGGTTTCGAAGATATCTTGTAAGCTTCTCCTCAAAGTTGGCACCCAAGAATGGGCCCCACTTAACTGAGCCTTGTAAATATCTTCTCATGCAAAAGGTGTTAACTCCAAGATGCCAACTTGGGCGCCCAAGGTGGGTCCAAGTCAATCTTTGTTAACATAAACATATCTCTCCATCAATTCATGCAAACATGATGCATGATTTATCATCTCCTGTTAACTGAAGTATCAACCTATTATCTGTCATGCAACTAAAGTCATTAGTCATGCAACTACATGCAACTTAAACTAACTACATGCAACTGAAGATAACTAAACCGAACTAAACTAAACTAAACTAAACTAAACTAAACTTCATGCATGTAAACATCAATCCCTAACTTCTAGGATCCTTACATGCATTACTAAAGTGTTATCTTTTCTCCAAATAGTTAACTTAACTCAAGGTGGGTTCCACCTTCCATGTGGGCGCCCCATGTGCTCCTATTTTGTAGGAGCTCTTCATGGGCGTCCCCACATGTTCCTATCATTTAGAATTAATTAAAAATGTCAATTTACATGTTCATTTCATTCAAATTTAATCTCTTTCTAATCCTAGTGTTAGGGAACACTTTCCAAGGACTTAGGAGATACATGAAATAATGTTTAGGATTGCAATTAAATGGCATCCTATTCCCAAAAATGTGGTTGGTGCCTCTGGCGGTCTTTTGATTCTTTGGCGGCTTCAGGCGATGGTCATTGAAGAAGGGGAGGCTCACAAATGTTGGGTGGTGTGTAAGTTAAGGAGTCTTATCTCCAATTTATGCTTTCTACTTATCAATGTTTATGGTCTTGTAAATTGCATTCAAAAAAGGGAAGTGGAAGGAATTAGATCTATTCTATAACAATCTAGGGTTGGGTACCTGTATCATTAGAGGATATTTTAATGCAATTCTGAGAGCGGAGGACAAAAGAGGTGGGGTCAGTAGGAAAACCCAATCCCAATTAGATTTTGAGAAATTTGTGGAAAGAAATATGTTAATGGAGATTCAAATTAGTGATGGTAAATACACCTGGATGAATCATCGACTAGGATTCAAAACATTTTAGAGAAAATTGACAAAATTTTCTTTAAAGGTGATCTTTGCTCATTTCCCTTCACTCTAGATTGAAAAATTCTACTTGGTTCTAGATCAAATCATTTCCTTGTGTCCCTAGAGATTATAGGGGAAAAGGGGCCCACCGGATGCCCTTTCAAATTTGAAAGGTTTTGGTTCAATGATCCCAACTTTTTGGATCTCATCAAGCAATGGTGGTCAGAGTGCAATCCAGGGGGTGTCAAACTTTTCAACATTGTAGCGAAGTTGAAGGAAATAAAGTAAAATCTCAAAGAATGGAATCGAAACTACTTCAAAAACATATTTGACGAAAAGCTCAAAATAGAGGAAGCTTTGCAACAACTTTCGGAGAGGGGATGGAAAATCAAAGTTTTTTAGAGGAGAAAGAGCTCTTGAGCAAGCTCAATGATCTTCTAGCCAAAGAGGAAATATTATGGCATCAAAAATCCAAGGAGGTATGGTTGTAGGCAAGGGACAAAAACTCAAAAAAAAATCACAATTCAAGAAAATTGCGTAGGGAAATCAACAATATCTCTTGTCTGAGAGCGACTGATGATAGGGTGATAAACAATGTTGATGAAATCAAAATAACCACAGTTGATTTTTTTCATAGCTTACTTAATGACTGGAAGGGTTCCAACATAGCAAATTAGAACAAACTTTTGGAAGGTATACCTCATCTGGTTATAGAGGCTCAAAATGAAATGTTAAACAACAAATTCTTTGAACAAGAAATCAAGGAGGCTTTATTCCAACTCCATCCAAATAAGGCACCTAGACCTAATGGGTTTTTGGCTGTATTTCTCCATAAATGTTGGGACATTATGGGAAAGGAGATCACTGAAGGTATAGAGGACTTAAGGGGGACCAAGAAATTTCTAAAAGAATTAAACAACACTTTCATTGCCTTGATTCCAAAGAAAGAAAAACCTAAACACGTAGAAGAATATAGGTCAATTGCTTTATGCAAATGATCTACAAGATCCTAGAAAAGGTGGCTACTAATCGAATCAAAAAAGTGTTGTCTTGCATCATTTCAGAAGAACAATCTAGTTTTGTGCCAAGCAGATCTATATTGGATGAAGTAATAATAGCACAAGAAGTTATTCATTCCACTCAGGAGCGTAAAAATCCAGCTATGTTGATCAAAATTGACATTAGGAAGGCCTATGATAAGGTGAATTGGTGGTTTTTTTTAAAATTTATGGTGGCCTTTGGATTCTCCAAGGAGTGGCTAAATTGGATCTTCAATTGGGTTGCTTGTCCCAGATACTCATTTCTCTTGAATGGTACCCCAGAAGGATTCCTTAATGCCTCATGAGGTTTAAGGCAGGGTGATCCCCTTTCTTCATTTCTCTTCACAATCATGACAAAAGCTTTAGGGAGAACTATTGGCAATACAAAAACTAGTGGGTTAATTTTGGGCTTGCAAATAACCAATGTGATCCCTGAAGTAACCCACCAACAGTTTGCAGATGATACAATGTTGTTTGGGGTTGCTCAGGAAATAGAAGCAAGAAATTTTAAAAACATGTTGGATAGTTATGCCTTGGCTTCGAGGCAAGAGGTCAATGAAACCAAATTTGAGGTTTTTTTCTTCAACATCAATGCATGGAAGGAATAACAGATTTTAAGAATATTGAAATTCAGGAAAAGAAGTCTACCATGTAAATACCTGGGTCTTCCATTGGCATAGGGACTTCAACTAGGGAAGTTATGGGAGCCACTAGTAGAGAAGGTGAAAATCAAGCTGGAAAGCTAGAAAAATTATTGGTTGTCATGGGCTAGAAGGCTCACAATGCTCAAGTCAGTGATCTCCACCCTACCAACCTATATGATATCTTTCCTTCCCCTATCATCAAGAGAAAATGAGGCCTTAAATCAAAAAATGAAGGAATTTTTTTGGAAAGGTAATTTAGATCAAAGAAATTCCCCTTTCATAAAATGGAAGAAGGTGTGTGAAAAGAAAGAAGCAGATGAAGCTGGATTGAAGAATCTCATCTTGCAAAATAAAGCTCTGGGGGGGAACTAGTTTGGGCGATACATACTAAGCGTGAATTAAAGTGGGTCAAAATAATAAGAGCAATATATTTAGATGGAGGGGAGAATAGCATTTTCACCTCCGGATTGCTTCCAGGTGGCTCGAGAATATGGAATTTCATTGAAGGCTGCAGGGAATTAATAACAAATCACCTAACTTGGGAAATTAAAGATGGCAAGTCTACATTCTTTTGGGAGGACTCTTGCGAAGGTGGGAAAAAGCTAATAGAAAGAGATGATCTAGAAGGAGTCAAAAGGTATACTAAGCAGGTATGGGGGATAAGGTAAGAGATTGTCTAGTTTTCGATAACCAATACAGTTGTCAAAACTATCAGTGGCGTAGAATTTGGGATTCGGGGCTAGTGGAGAGATTGGTGATGGGTTTTGAAGACATGTTGAGAAGCAAAAGTATCAACTTCAGAGCAAGGGATGACACACTTAAGGTGGAATGTCTCAACAAAAGGGGAGTATAATTTGAGAGATGGTTATGCAGTCTTCACAAAGGAAAATGCAGAGGCCTCGGTTCTACCCACTAATTTATGTTGGGATAAGGCTTGCCTCAAAAAGGCTGGAATCTTCACGTGGGCAAAAATTCGAGGAAGAGTGCTAACTGTTGATCAATTCAAGAAAATGGGTTATAATGGCCCCTCGAGATGCCCTCTTTGCAAAAGGGAGAAAGAAGATGAGGATCATTTGTTTTTGAATTGCTCCTTCACCCAAAACTGTTGGCATTGGCAAACAACATTGCCAAACACACTACTTGATCTACTAAATAGTTGGTCAATAACACACTGGCAAGCAATGTTTGGCCATCTTTGGATTTTTTGTCCATCAATTCTCATCTAGGAATTATGGAAAGAGAGAAATAGGCATATCTTCCAAGAAAAATAAATCCCACTTCAATCCTTGCTAAATAAGATTAAAACTTGTATTGTAGAAATAATTAACTCAAGAGTTGTAGACTTGAATTTCAAGAAGTTAAACTTCATGGTATGGGATGCTGACATGTGGAGATCATGGCTAGTTTTGAAGGTGCCACCCTTTTTAGGGGAAGGAGGAGCAATGACAAAACTAGATAGAAGCGTGGTATGTTGGTCCCCTCCAGAATTCGGCTAGGCCAAACTGAATTTTTATGGGGCCTCTAGGGGTAACCCAAGTATCTTGGGGGTCATATGTATAATAAGGGACTAGAACAGTAAAATCTTGGGCAAGCTAGCAGCTCCTCTCCCAATAGGAACCAATAATGAGACAGAATATCAAGCTCTAATTCTAGGTCTGCGAATTTGCAAGGAACTAGACCTAAGGAAGGTGGTGATTGAAGGAGATTTGGCTTTGGTAATAAACTCCTTGCGGTCTAGGAAAGTGCTCAATTGGAAGTTGGGTGCTAAGCTTGAGGTGGCTCTCAATATAATTGGTAGTCTTGAATTGATTATGATAAACCATATATGGTGGTAAGGTAACATGAAGGCAGACAACCTATAAAATAAAGGGGCAGACGACATAACCATTAAATAAATTACAAGTTAAACAATCCAAATCCTCTCTATGGGTGGATGGGTGGGCCGCTTTCCCACAACGTTCACTGTGGGAAGCATAGGGAGATCATAAGTGGAAAGAATCATAGCATCCCTAGTGGGAAGTGGTTGACACATAGGTCGAGTTTGTCCAACATGGTTAAAGAGGTCAGGGTAATGATTGTGGCCATCATGGCAAGGTGGTGAAGCATGTTTGGTGGCAGACTTGCATTGATTACCACACACCACATTTATTTTGAATCCTACAAGTGAAGGACTATATCAGCAAAGGTTATATGAAGCTTGTTTCTGTCACCTTGCTTGTCTTATCATCATTGGAATGTGGAAGATAGTAGTGACTCACATGCCAAGTGGAGCATGTTCATTCTTCACAAGCTAGCTCTTGCAATGATTGATTTTGTGGAGGTAGATAAATTTTGGGCAGGACAAGTCATTACCAATTTGTATCTACATTTTGCATCGGTTACTGAGGCAACTTTCTTTGTTTAAGTCATATTGATTTTAACAGGAAAGTATAGGGGAGCAGTCTAAGTTTGTGGTGTGAATTTCAGCCAAAACCCTGATGAGTATTGGGGTAGATACTCCCTTCCAACTCGACAAAAATGTAAGGCAGATGGCACTTTGAGGACCCATAACGGACCAGAGGCTAAAGTAGTTGCTTAAGAAGCATGATTCCCTCATTTTGGTCCCTATAAAGATGGTTTTGGGTAAAGAATATTTGAAGGAAACAAAGTCCTTTTGTGTGAGTATCGATATCATTTCAAAATTCTTAGTAGTGGTTCTGGATATCAGGATGGAGAAGTGGGTGGTGGAGGCTCTAGTGCGGAAAAATTTTAGTACGAATTTGTTGGTCAGGGTTGACAAGACCCTGTATGCAGCATCGCCAAGGATGGGGGTACCCTGCCCACAAGACCTACACTTGATTCATGTTCCTAGAGAAGTGGCAAAGTATTATCCCTTCATTGTCAACCTCAAAGAGATGGCACTAATAGAGCATAAGCAGATGGCTCCTGTTGGTGTGAGGTACCTGTTGAAAACAATGAAGTTCCCCATTGCATCGAATGTCACCATGGTACTAGAATTCAGAGGCTTTGTGAACACGAATGATTTTTTTGGGTGATTAAAGTTCCTTGCTTTAATTATTTTGTAATTAGTTATATAGGGTATCGATAAAAGTAATGTGGTCTGTCAAGTAATCAACAGGTATAGTGGCAGTATATGGTTCACTGGTTTATGCATATTTTGGTGGTCGGGTTTGGGGAATCAAATGTAGTAGTTCTTTGCATTTTGCAAACTTCCTGCTTAGTAGACGTATTGTTAATCTTTTTGATATCAATATATAAACCTATTACGCATAAAAAAAAAAACTAGTATGGTTCCATTCTACTCCTAATGATTCTAATGCAACACTTTTGATTGACCATGAAAAATTCTTAGGAGGCACTTGAAACCCTAAAAATTCATCCTTCGCTTAATGACGAATTCAAGGTGTGAAGGAAATGATAAAAATCCCATTGTTTTATCCAACTCCTAAACCTTGCCTTTTTGATGACTGAAATGCACTAAAAACTATCATAGATGAAGGCAAGTGATAAAAATATGCCTATAACTCTTCTAAAAACCTTACTAAAAGTGAACAAAAGAATCTTCAAGTGGATAAAAAGTGCACTTATACACTAGCATGGGAAATTTTGGCTTCTAATTTTCACATGACTTGAACATTTAGTGACAAGCAGTGTGCTTTTGCAATTTATTTCCTATTTTTACATGTTTGATTTGCTATGTCCTTTTTCACTGAAACACACTTTTTTTTATTTCTTCCCAATTCCAGTGTGTAACCTGGATTCATATCTTCCCCATAACTTACTTTCCTCATTAATGACTATAAAATATTTAGGAGTCTACCATCTACCAGCTTCATAGCTAGTTATCTCTTGATTTTTCCTTCTAGTTACATCTAAAATTTAGTTTTTCTTTCACTATTTGCTCAAGGAAGTGATTCTCTTATCATACAAACTTTTTCAGGAATCTTAGTGATCTTTATGCCTTTCCTTTTCCTATCCTATTCTTCTTCTTCTTTAGGTGTTAAGGTCGATTTCAAATTGACCTGTCTCGCTAGTGCATCCATAAGTTTTGAACTACTAAATAAACCAGATAATGTAGTCATTGAAGACCTAGAAAGAGAGGGATTAATTGATTGTTGAACTTGTTGGAAGGATAGGGGCTAGAAGATCCTACAGGTTTTTCAGGGTTGTAACCAAATTGTATGGTTTTTTTATTGTACTAGGAATTCGTCTTGACAAAGAGTAATTTTTAGATAATTGGCTATTGGATCATCTGGATGGCTCAACTTTAGGTTCTTGTTTTAGAATTTTATTTTCTGGATTAGTTAAAAAATATATGATGGACAACCTTTTTCTTTGTAATCTAGTAGTTTTTCAATGATAGGGAAACTTATGTGGAAACCTGTATGATCTATATGCCTTCCAAAATCTAAAACATTTGAATTTCCTTCTGGATAACTTACACTTGTGGAAAAGGTTGAAGGTGGAAACATTGTATTAAGTAACCTATAAATACATTGACCACCCACTATTGTACAAATAAAACCTAGTTGGAGGGAAATATCTTTGACTTCGAGCAACAAACAAAAGGCAAAAGTAACATATTTATCATCTAGAGAAAGAGTAAAATTTGGCTTAACTTTGATGTGGCCATCACCACGATGCTTATCAAGAACACCTCTAAACTGGGATATAACAGCTTGATCCTAGATGTTCAACATCAAATATCAATAAGAGTGGCAAATTATTATGCACCAATGTCACAGTTAAAGTGTAGGTGAACAATAATATCAACATAAGAAAAGTGGGCATGAAAATATCACTTTTCTCTCCATCTTTGGACATCCTTGGGAGTGATGAATGAAAGATAAAGAAGACGTATACCAACACCTTGGACTTGAATATTTAACTCAAATTTCCTAACAAAAGTCTTCATGCATGTTTTTATTCTTTTTTCAGGATACAACTCATAAATAGAAATATTTAGAAACTTAAAATTTCCTTTCTCATCAACAAGATCTTCACTATCTTCTACAATATTATGAATTACAACGGCATAAGAATTACTAGCATTCATTGATCTTTGACTTGTCATAGTAATAAGTTTTAGATCTTACTTGAAATTTAGGTTGATTTTTTGTTGTTGTTTTTACCAACTTACTCTTGTCCTTCAACATGCCTATCCTTCAATTTTAATAACGGGTCTTACTTTTGTGGCTCCACAACTACCTTCGTTAGCTTACACTCAATCTTTCAAATCTTACTCCTTATAATACGAATTGTCTCAAACTATGAATACAAATTACTCAAGATTTACAAATTACATGGCTCTAAAAGAACCTATGCTCTGATTACAACCATGGATCTGACATTAACCTTGGATCTAATAGCAATTTGGAATGAAAATGGGATCAACACAAAAAATGGATGCTCTAATAGCATTTTAGAACATTACACATGGAAAGTATTGACAACAAATAACAAATGATTAATCCTTATCCTTCTAGGTATTTAATGGCTACGTTATCTGATTCAAGTAGTAATTCAAAACTTATGGATGCACTATCCAGACATTTCAATTTGAAATTGGCCTTAACACTTAAAGAAGAAGAAGAAAATGATGGAAAATGGAAAGGCATCAAGATCACTAAGATGCTTGAAAAATGTTGTATGATAAGAGAATCACTTTTGTGGCAAATAGTGAAAAAAAAACTAAATTCCAAATGGAACTACAAGACAAAAATCAAGAGATAACCAGTTATGAACCTGGTAGATGACCAACTCTTGAATCTTTTAAAGTCATTAATGAGGAAAGTAAGTTACGGGGAAGATATGAATCCAAGATACAAATTGGAATTGGGAAGAAATAGAAAAACATAGAAGCAAAGAGAAACTAGATAGCTCAATGGAAAATTTTCGCTCAAAAATATATTGATGTCTTGGCAGTAGATGTAAAGAATAATTTGTTTCTTAGTAATTATTTAGACATTAAAATCTATAAGATTGAGCAAACCTCTTTTGTAGTATTGTGTGACACTTTAGCTCTAATACATCAAGTTAAAAACATCAATACCTCTATCAGTGCCCTATACAATAGTCAATCAAAAGATGAATCATATATAAATAAAATATATTATAATTAGCACAATTTTGAAAGAAAATGGGAAAAGGAAATAACTGATACAAACGTGTTGATTGATCTCTTATCAAGAAAAATTAACAAAGTAAGATCATATGTAAAAAAGATACGAGTGGCTCAAAGTAATCATGATAGCTCAAAAGAAGAACAAAAGAAAACAATTCCTCAAAAGGAAAAGAAAAAGGTCATAGTCCAAAGAAGAAAATGATTTTTTGATGATGAACCTGAGCCATCTATGCTAGTATCTCAAAAAAAAATCCAAAAAACAATCTATGTCTAAGGATAAAGAAGATTCACATGCATTTGTGGAAAAAGACTAGATGGCTGAAGTTGGAATCACTAAAGAGATTAGTGAACTAGTTTTTATGGACGAAGCAGTATATGCAGAAAAATAATCATATGAAGAATCATCCTTGAATATGTCTGTAGAATTAAAGGAAGACCCCATAGTTGAGCTCAAAGAAAATAAATGGCAATTGAATCATTCAATGGGAGTGATTATAGAATCAAAGTTAGAGTTAGAGCCAAATTCAGATTCAGAGCCAGAGCCAAAGTTAGAGCTAGAGCTAGAACAAGAAGCAATAACCATGGTAAAGGAGCAAAACTTCTCATTTGAATGTGATAGGTCAAAAATGGGGTAAAGAATAAACTGGATTCAATTTGGTCTAAGTGTGAATCTGAGGATCGTAAGCTTATGAAAGGTGTTGCGACAATATACCTAGAGGCTAAAAGCAATGAATTAAGTGGGGATGAAATGCAGCTAAAACACACAAAAGACTAGAAATTGAATTGAATGTTTTTGGTTTCTACCTTACTATCAAAGTTGCACTAGAAACTGTTAACTGTGACATAAATGGTTTGTGGTAGTAACAACAGTAGTTTATTAATAGAAGATAAAACACACTTCACTAAATTACAAATATTGAAATCGAACTTTAATGAAATATTACATTCCAAAGTTAAGTCACAAAATCTTCTATCAAACTGAACTATAATAAAGATCTGTTAGAATTTAAATCACACAAGTATGAAATCTATTGAAATTAAATCAAACAAAAAATAAATAACACACAAAAATATTAACAATAAAAATAAATAAATGTCACCGTGCTTCACTGGGGAGTGGGCCCTTGCTCTGTGGTTTACAGGTGAAGATGAGAGCCTTTCTACGCTACCTTGATCAAAAGAAACTTTGTTTTATTTATCAAAAGTTTTATATAAAAGTTTATGTCCCTCTTATAATATGCTTACTTATATATGCATTGTTTGTAACAACTAAATACAAGAAATGATTTTTTTTTTTGGCATGTGGCTAACAAACTGGAAGAAACAAAAATATGGATTGCTAGCCATAGATTAAAATGGTGTTGTTATAACAGTAAGCAAAAATAGGAGACAGGAATATCTTTGATTTTGTCTAGCTAGCAAGCATGTCCACCACAAGTTTCCTTCCCTAGTCTATTTTAATCACCACAAGAATGGCATGCATGGAACCTTGGCCAAGTTTACTATGCTCTATTTTTTTGCTAACCACCATTTAAACATTGTCTTGTTATAATAAGCAGTGAAAATAGAAGGTTTTCAATTTCCTCTACACAACTGGCAATTTCATCTCCATTTAGATTTATTTATCAATAATCTCATAGGTTCTTGTGCTTATTTAGATTCAACAATGAATAGGTAACTGATGCCATGTTGGAGGTTGACATCATCTTTTAAAAAGATGACAAACAAACTATTGATCAAAGAGTGATAGACAAAAGTTGTTGACCAGAAAGTGACTGGAAGATTTTTTGCATAGAAGGTGAGAGGAATATTTGCATCCTTAAATCACAATGTTGAAAGATTTATTTTCTTAACATAATAGAAGCAAATATTATTAAATACAATCCAATATTCATTATTCATATATTTCATCTAAAAACTAAATTAAATATTACTTAAATATATTAAATCATATGCAACATAAAATGGTAAAATGGTATGATATGGTCCAACAGAAATGGAATGTGGGAAGGGTATGAAGGCATATGAAATAGGCTAAAATATGGCATAAAATGAGACATAAATGACTCTCATCAAAATGCATGTATGATACATGTCCTGATGATGATGATGATGATGAAGAATTAGTTGCAAAAGAATATTCTTTCCAAAAGAATACTAAACTCTTTAATCTTGAAAATAGTCTATTTTTTATTCAGTCTTTTGACCATCAGTCCATTTTGAGTCCTGAAGTCTTTTATAAACTAATAATTAGTGTCAAATTAGAAAGACATAGTAGAGTATTTTTGCACTTCTAGATACAGGGTCTGCAATTAGAATTGAAAAAAGTCATGTTTTGTCTTTTGTATATTGAATTCCTCAACAAAACATAGTAAGGGGTTTTGGAATCATGAAAATTGTGCAGAAAAAGGCCAACAAAATTATTGTAAATATAGAAGATTTCAGTTCCCTTTGTAACTTCTAGCAAGATGATAGTATAGAGACTGATATCCTTCTAGGTTGGGAATTTTTGAGCTGGCTTGAGTCTTTTTAATTTCTTCATATCTGGGTAATATTGGGAAATCACAAAATAATCAAATTCCTTAATCCTCCTCAAAATGTAGAGTTTTTCCATGTTATTAGAAAATTTGACACAAACGGGAATCTTCTTCTAGAAAATCCTCAGACTTCTGCTATATGAAGAACTAAAGATCTTCTTGAAGCATGCCAAAGAAAGATTCTAAAAAAGTATTTCTTCTATATTGCAACACCTATATTCCAAAACAATGGATGGGGAGATATTCATACAGTTCCAGGAACTAAGCAGATTCATGTTTTATCTCCAATAATCACAAAAAGGACAATTAATTATCTTAAAGCATCTGGTCAGACAGTTTAAGGAGGCCCATATTATTTTCAGTTGTCGAGATATCACAAGCCATTTCCCATATGGATCTCACCAATTACAAGATCTTACCACCATCTTTAGTCCATCATGTAAAATCCTTCTATGCCAATTAACTCCTTTCAAGACCAATATTGAAGAAAATGCTCTTCTATTTATACAAGACTTCTTGGGGAATGGTATCTTCTAGGTACATGTTAGTTAGCAACTAAAATATGTTACATCCTTTCTGACTAAAACATGCTAATGACAATGGATTATGGTCGTTATGTTAGTTGCAAGTAACTACTTTCATGTGAATGTGAAATTGAGAATAAAATAGATGTTTTATTTATCATAACGGTAATGTTAACGATCTTTAATTCTACAAGTGAATTTAATGTTCATGTGAAATTGAATAAGATCATGAGATTAAATTTAAATGCATAATTATATAGACGCTGAGAACAATCTAACCATAATCCTTGTCAGTGGATGCAGGATTTGTCAATGCCACGAGAGAAAGGTAAATATCATTAGGGAGAGAATGTGGTTAACAATGGATCAATTTTATTATCAACCTTGAGTTGGTGTAAGACAGGGAGTCAAAATTGTAACTTGGCCATTAACAATTTATTATAATCATTTACTAAATAAGTCATTTATATTTATATAAATCAATAATCTTCTTGTTAGAGTTTTCATATGGCTAATAAATAATTGATAGAATTAAATATTAAATTGTGAATAAAGAAATAAGTTCATGTAGTATCGGCAAGAGGTTGTTAAATATTAATTTAATAATAATGAAGTAATGTCATCTTTTGTTAATGAGGTAAAACATAGAAAGGAATAATCAAAATAAATGAATTAATTTGAAAGCTGGGTATCGGCGTTCAGGGGAAAATGAAAGCCTCCTTGCTCGCGCCACCCATATTTTGGAAACATTCTAGAAAGGCAGACGAAGGGACTGGTGTTGCAAAAAGGAAAGCAAATCAAATGGTTTTGAGTGGGAGACTCTTCATTTTTTTTTCAGGGGGGAAGATTTGGAGGTATCGAACTTCTGGGAAATCTATTTTTCATGCACATTCTGTAGCTAATCCGGGAGCTTATTCTTTCATCCTCATCCGCCATTCTTATAATTTTACTCTGCCATTACCGAAGCTCCCTCTTTGTGGTGGAATCTTAAACCAGGCTCATTCCTTTTATTCTGTGTCTAAGGTTTTCTCTGCTTTTCATTCCAATTCTTTTGCTCCTGAAGCAGAAATTCTTCCTTGGTCTGTGTTCTCTTCGAAGGTGAATTGCGTAGGTGTTTTCCAGAGGATTCGAGACTAAAGTTTATTTTGGTGGTATTCTTCTTTCAGGCACGTAAGAGACTTAAATCTGTAGCCTAATATTCTTTAAAATTAAGTTGTCTTAATAATATTTTTGCTTAAGGAAAAATTCAAGTTCAAATATTAATGAGTAGCATCGATTTCATATTGGACTGAAGCTGCATGGATTTCTTGTAAAATGCAAACTTTCTTGTTTTCTTTACGGAGCCTTGTTCAGACTTGTTTCTTTCTTAGGTGAACACTCTGAAATTTCCTAACCTACTGAGTCTTGTTCCAATTACTCTCAATCTCTGAATCTAAATTTGGAAACTTGAGGATAGGCGATTAGAATTTTCTCCAACCTTGAGCTTTATTATGAAAAACTCGAGCCTAACCTGCTTTTCCGATAACTGTAAGAAGTTAGTTGAAATTTAAATTGATTCGGTTGAAATCAATTTGGAAACTCTTGAATGAAAACAAACTAGCTATACTCAGCAAAAAAATTGGTAGTTTTAGCTGAAGATGAAGTTGGGTGTTACAAAAGATAAAACATTTTTACTTATACCAATACCTATTCAATTTTGAAAATACTTACAATGTACCTAGCATCCATCTCATACCAGACCTTGGAAGATGGCATATTCTCTATGGATGGGATAATGGTTAACAATTGAAAATGAAGAGTCTAATCTTGTAAATAATTAACTTTGTATATAATTATGTAAATAAAGCAAAGGACTGACACTGTCTACCTTTTGGTATGATATTCCTCCTTTTGTTTAATAAATAATATATTGGGTGTAATTGGACCCTTTACCTTGCATAACATATTTAGTGAGCACATGTGCTTGTCAGTGCCATGATGTCAGCCATCTTAAGATTTGACAACACAATGCAAACCTGTTTAAAAAGCAAGACCCCTATAGGCACTTATGGGTGTTAAGTGGACCGTTCTCACTTTTCGAGTTTCATAAAAGTGACAATAAGTGATAGGATATTAATATTTATGGACAAATATTTGTCCACTAGTATACTATTATGAAAAATTAATATTTGTTAAATAAAGAAAAAACAATACACTCCAAATTCCAAGTACCAAAGTACTTCACCTACCACTCTACTATCCACTAATTCCAAATTCCACTTACAAATATACTTCATCTACCACTCCACTATCCACTAATTTCCAAATCTCACTTACCAAAGTACTCCATCTACCATACTCACCTACAACGAGTGCATCCACCACTCTCATCTACCACATACTTCCAACTACCACTTGGCCTCCAATTCCTATAAATAAGGCCTTATGAGCTCATTGAGGTAGAGGGAGTTGAATCAACAATTGCACCAACAATTTTAGGCTTGGGAATCAAGAGTTGGAGAGATCAATTCTCAAAGTTTGGCATCTTGAGTAGTAGTGACTTCTAGAGTCTTAGGAAGTCAAGTGTGCTTAAGATCTAGCTTGTAATTTCAATATTTTGGAAAATAAAATAGATGTATGCTCTTGGTTTGCACCTTGTGAAATCTTGCTAATCAAAAATCTGGAAATATTGTAAGAATTTTTGTATATTAATAAGATCATATTCTCTTATTTCTACATCTATTGTCAAGATATTCCATGTGCAATATTCTACAATGGCATCAAAGCATCCCTTTGTTTTGTTGACTCTATTTTCATTCCAAATTGCTCATTTGAAATGGTCAATTCTTGGCTAATACTATAGGTGGTTGAAAATACTAATGACAATGTCCTCTTAAGGACAATGTGTTCTTAAGTACAATTTCTTTGCAAGAAAAATGTCTTTTGTACAATAAATGCTAAGTCATTGATAAAAAGGTTAAAAATAATGTTGTATCTTCTTCAAGAAAATCTTTTTATCTTGTTGATTGAAAGCACATATTTTGTGTGGACTCTATAAATTAAATTTTAGGAACTGCCTATAATATATGATGATATAATATATATTGTATACTTGAAGATAATATTTATGCTTATATAGAGCATGATTTGTTCTTAATTTGGACCATGTAGATTATTCATGGTGTGTCCATATTCTATGACTAATACCTTGATTTATGGAAGTTTACGAATACTATTATTGAGGTAACACTAGGTGACTTTGCATGACTTGATTCAAATTATGAGTAAATCTATGTTCCTATTCTATTTATTTGAGGTTACAATTGTTATGAAAATTGGGAGACTATGATATGCCATTATAGATGTTAATCATTTAAGAAATATCAGAGAGATATATGTAGTAATATGTACATAGTGTACTATTCCTATATATTCCAATCACTTCTCATGTGTTATTCTAGGTGCATTTTCACTATCATGTCAATGTTGAGAGCAAGGAAAAATAGATGCATATCTTTTAAGAAGCTTACAAAGGGGTTTGAGGATTAAATTGATGAATATTAGTTGACTAATGAGTAGATATTATAAATTCACACACCATCTAAAGATCTTGACATTTTTTTGAGTAAAAGGTGACAACATGTGATCATAATATTATTTGTACTTGATAACATTTTTACATATTGAAAAGAGGAGTTTGAAGGATTAGAAAAAAAATAGGCCACTATAAAGCAAAACATATATACATAACATGTTTTATGGCTAGGTAAAACAAGAGAGCGAAAAAGAGAATTAATGATCAAAATTATTTAAGGGTTGGCGAGCTATGAATTGAAGAAGCTTAAGATGCCAAATCTTGATTTGGGATGGTCAATCACATAATAGGAGGAGGAGGTTGCTAGTATGGGAGATGGTTCAAAAGGAATTGTCGTGCATGAAATGTATGGTGTGCCCTAGATGTGAATATTGATCCAAGCTCCAAAATATGTGTGTTATTATTAGATTATGCAATGCATGAGTTGTCATTTTGCAAACCAAGTTGAATAGCATTGAAAACAAATATAAACACAATATCCTTTTTAATTTATTTAAAAGCAAATATGCCCTAATGAGAGTTGAACCATGATAGAGCTTGTATACTTCCAACAAAACATTAAGCTTTTCCTTAGGGATGAGGTACCTTTGAATACAATGTTTAGCCAACTTCTTGAGGAGTGAAGCATTTTGGAGGAGGTCCATTGCATTAGATAGAAATAGATATGCAACTTCATAGTAGAATAGATGACATAATAGATGTTATATGATTTATTTTCCAACAACCACTTGAATCGCCTCTTTGATAGCTCTATAATCTAGATCAAAAATATGGGCTAGGTGCACAGATTTAAAGCAACCAAGGACACAAGGATCCCAATTTTTTGTTGGAAGGAAAAATATGGTTATTATTTTAGAGAATACCCATATTTGAGAATGAAAAGCTCCAAAGGAGAATAAAGACAAATGGATAAAATAAAGGTAGTGGGTCGAGAATAAATGATTGTGAAAAGTACCAAGTAATGTAAGGAGGGAGGGCTAACGAGAACAATAACACATAATCAATTGAAACAAGGTTGGTAGTGTGAAGAGGGAGACACAAATGAATGAAGGAGAACTACAAGTAGTGTAAAAGTGTTCTGAAGGTACTTCTGATGATATTTGCACATCTTGGAAGAGAGAGGTAATAATTCATATTTAGCACAACATAAATGAGAGGACTTGCACCAACATGAAAAGTGTTAGGTTAAATTAGATGTTCACATTATTATAACTTGGTAGACTGTTATGATCATTGATGCTTGTTATGATCATTGATGTTTGTTATGATCATTGATGTATGGATAGTAAGAATTCAAATGAATATATTATGAAGTAGTTTTCTTAGGAAAAATCAACATATCAATTACTTTGTACTTTTGATGTATTGTATAGTTGTAATCTAGTTACATATATAGGTAACTTGCCTGTAAACAAGAATTACAATTATAAAACAATATCATGTTCAAATTTATTGCATTAAATACGCAGTCATAATTGTTTATTTTCTAAATATTTTCCAGGCATTAACTATGGTGATACCAATTAGTTTTATTTACACTACATGATTTACTTGGGATACCTCGACACTATAACTAATTTTTTTGGCGGTACAATATTCCACTTCAACCTCACAAATGGAGAGTTGTGTTCAATTGTAAACTAAGTTTTATTATTGATTTGCAAATATATCATTGCTATACAAAATTTATTACTACTAACCATTAAATCCATATTTAATAGAATTAGCAAATGTAAATAGTATCTATATGTAAATCTATATTCATAATGGTTTCAATCAAATCAAATATTGTTGGTATCATAAGGATGAAGATGCAAATGAATTAAAGAGGACAATACATAGTGTGAAGGTGTTATCTTGGTGCTTTCAATAATATCTGCGTAGGGTAGAAGGGAAAGAGGTAATACTTCACATGTAGCACAACATAAATGACAGGAATTGTACCAACATAGAAACTATTTATTTTATCAATTTATTTTATGTTACATGATAATGTAGGATGTTCATTATTGATTATTTTTACACTAAATATGCTTCTTTATTATAAATTTTTATTTTTTCAATAAAATTTTCCATATTGATTGTTTTGGGCTCATTTGGAAGTTTTATTTATGTTTATATGACTTTTTTCATAGAATTGTGTTATAAGTTTTTTTTTTTAATTGATTGGCAGAATATTAGAAGCACATATGGGGTTGTATGTATTAGTTCTTCAAGAATTTGGCACTTGATGAAAGATGGATTTTTTTGGATAGTGTTTTTGGTTAAACATTGGTTGTTTGGAGTAATTTGTGTGTAAGAGAGGAGATTTATGATACAAGGGTTTGACCAATCTTTGGTTCTTTGAGAAACTTTCTTATAATAGGGAGATTTATATCATAGGGTGTGTTTGGTTAAATTTTAGTTCTTTGATGCAATTTTATTCATTTTAAGGGAAATTGTTGATTCTTGGTTAAAGTTTAATCCGTGGAGATTTTTGTTAAAGAGTTCCAAAGGGTATAAGACAAGTTGTAGTAAATTTGAAATTGAAACTTCTTTTGAGTACCAATTCTTGTTTCCAGCATGGTATTGTCCACAACTTCATCTCACCAATGAAACTATTTAAGTTGCAGTCGAGTACAAAATCATTAAATTGCCCTTTAGAATCAATCATTTCTTTCGCTTGTGTAGTTCGAGAGGAATTTTTTTCCAATGGCATTGGAGTCCATGATTCAAGGGGCAACAAAAAATTTAAAGTAAGGATTTCTTATGGTGAAGCAAAAGGGTCATTGCAAGAAGTATAAAATGGTGATCTAGATGGTGTGCAAGAAAACACGAAAAAAATTAGATCCCTCTATGAACAATTTGTTGAATTTAGAAGAGTCGAAGAAGAATTCAACCATTAAATTTCTATTAAAGGCAATTTCGGGCAATATCTTTCACAATGAGAGTAATAAGCTTGATAAAACACAATCAACAAAGAATAATTCATCCCAAACATATGTCATAGCTTTCAAAATGTAGTTTTATAACGAAGACACATTATGTAGAATTATTTTCTTGTTGTTATTACATGGAATCTTCTAGGAAGCTTCTTTCAAGTAATCCCAAACCATTTCAAAACTATAAATAAGTGCTTTGAGAAGCATACTTGTCATACAACTAGTGAAATAAAAACTAAGGAAATGAATATTGAATGCAAAAAATAGGACCACTTTTATCTATTAAGTTATTGGCAAACATTTTTTTGTTCAAGAATACAATGTTGTATTTGGATGGCAGTTTCTCAATTAATGGGGAAAATACAACTTTGTTAAGGAGGAAGATCTCTCTTTTGAAGCATTTTTTAACTATCTATTGGAATATTTCCTTTAGACTAGCCTAGAACTGCAACAAGACAACAAACAAGAATAGAAGGAATGTATCATTAAGAAGAATGTTACAAAAGAATCAAAAGTTTCGTTTATCATGGATATTGGTCGAAAGCCTTCTTTTCTACTAGATGTCAAAGGCATAGATCTATTTCATAACATTTTGAAAGGAAATAAAATGGACAAAGATGAATTGGTAGGTAAATTAAAATTTGCAAGGATTGGAGGAGCATTGGAATTTTTTCATTCCATTACCAAATAAGAGATTGTAGGGAAATCCAAACAAACCTTTAAAGTTGAAAACAATCATACCAAAAAAATTGAAGGAAATTTTGCCCATAAACTTACAACTAAGATATTTAATGCATCTTTAACAAATGCTGGAAATTTGAAGACTAATTTGTTTGCAATTCCATCAACATAAGTGAAGGAATGTCTACATCAAATTAGAAAATCATAGGATTATCCAGACTTGAAGAAACTCTTTTTATTCCAACACATCATTGATTATGCTCACTACATGGGACTTCTATTTTTGGTTGTGGATGACGTACTTGATGTCACTAAATCATTCAAAGAATTGGGTAGATTGTGTAACGTGCCAACCCTTCGGTAAAGTAAAAATTTCTAAATTTACATCATATGAGTGAAATAAATGTGCTAACAAGCTATTGCAATAAAAAATTTATTTGTTTTATTGAAAATATATGAACAAGTTGCCATACCATATTAAAATAAAGATTCCACTTCATTACAATATCTTCATAATTACACGTAACAAGAATACGAACATTTACAAACATAGCTCCAATGATCCTTAGAACAAATAGTTGTAAGATGGTCTAGGAATCCATCCTTTCAAATCTTGGTTCTTCGGTCACCTGCTACGGAGGAGAAGCATCACTCAAGTGCTTTACCACCAACCGTAGACTCATAATGCGGTCCCCCACACATCTATCATTCGATATATGGCCCTTTCCTTCAATGAATAGATTGGTAGAGTAATTGATAATGACAACCAATTAAGCATAGTGTTGTGTCCTACATAATTAGAACCTGTGTAATCTAGCAACTCTTGAACTAGCATGTAATATGGGATCACAGTGAACTGACAATGTAGTCTCAAGCATCACATAGTCTAATTGGATGTTGTACACTACGCTACTTTGATCAAAGTGTTTCATTTAGTATGTTCTACTGAGGGTCATTTGTCACATACACTATTCAGGGCCAATTTGACTTAAGGTTATCTTCAGCTACACATAGGTATTGTCCTTCAATGGGTAAATACGTCACCCCAAACTAACCTACAACATACTAATGTGCTTGGTAATAACCTACTCAACTAGTAACACAAGCTAGGTATATCCTTCAATGGATAGTTCTTCGTTCTAGATAACTTATCTTTTAAAACAATCTACTAGTAATGAATCTATTAAGCAAGTAGGTACACAAGCTCACTCCCATGCTTATCCTAGGAGTAACACAAGCTTTTTGAGTTAAACTAATAACTTAGCTGGGTGTACCTCAAGTGACTCTTGCATTCAATCAAGCCTAGTATATACTTAACTGAGAAACACACTCATCTCCTACTATGGAGTAAATATAAACACATTGCATCCCATGTTCAAACTTATCTAGTATAATTAAATACCTATGTCAAGTGATCTCTTTGACATATCCAGTATAATTAACTGCATGTGTCAAGCAATCTCTCCTATCATGGATTACTTAAAAACACATTATAAAAGCAGCCTAAAGGCTTCCATTCCCTTTTCCAGGCAACATTAAATACTTCTATAGCTTAGACAAAATAAAACATTTCATACAGTATAGAAAATATAGTAAACCCTTTTAAAATGACAAGAAAAAGAAACCCCATGCCTGTTATCACTTTTTCCCAAATACTGATGACAAGGAAGCATTCTCCTTTGGTTGCTCAGCTTAACCCAACTTCCCTAATCAATTCTCACTCCCTTTCTTGTTGAAAGCATTCTTCTCTAAGAATTAAACAACTCTTCTTCAAAAAATTTCCTCTTTCCACACTAAAAAATAGATAACAGATAATGACAAATTCCTTTAGTAGAATTCATCCCTTACAAAGGTATCAATGAACTCTCATAAATGTGAACTATCTACAAATAATGTTCATTTAGGAATTGAATACTGGTCTGTAAATATTGTTCACACAAGAATTGAAGAATGAACATACATAAATGCACAAGGTGATACACAATGAAGCATAAGATAATCACAAATGACAAATGACAAAAGCTAAGCAAGATAATGTGAATGGTGAATGAGTGCAAATTAGGAGAGTTGGGCGACTATTTATAGTGAGCCTAGCCTACAACATTCCCTACAGCCATGGCATGTGAACTAACACCACTGCCATTTGAAACATTCAACTTGGAGGTGGCACCATTTCCAACTAGTACTTAGCATTTAACAAGAGGAGTTGACTTCCAATTTTGCTAGCAATGTGAAGACTGTTTCCAAAAGCACATGGAGAATTTCATAAATCAACACCTATAGAAGTTGTTTTCAGAGGTGGTGCCAAACTCATAAAATGGTGAGATTTTCATATTTCAGAGAAGAAGTCAATTGTAATTCTTCAACACATAACCTTCATCGACTATCATTCAAGTTGAGTCGACAGAATATCAATTACTGTGTTGATTTTAGTCAAGCTATGGATTCGACCAGGTCAAATATTTAAACACCCTATATGGATTTGCCCCTGTGTGTTTACTAACAACTGTTGCATGATTTCTTCCAGTGTCGTATGTGATTCAAGTTCCATTTAATTATATTGGCATACATAAGCCAAAGTCCAAAAACGTGAATTGAAATCTTTCTCAATTCAATCCATTTCATAATTCAATTTTCCCAAAGTTTAAATGATAATATCAAATCGATTCAGAATTTAATTCAATTTCCAAAGTTGAATGATAATATTAAATCAATTCAGAAATAATTCGATTTCCAAAGTTGAATGATATTATATATTTTATTATATATATATTTATAGTTTTTATACATACACACATACACACACACACACACACACATATATATAATTAACATAACTATAATATATATACATATATAATATTTAATAATTACACACACACACACACACACACACACACACACATATATATATATATATTTATTAAATATATATATCATGAACCAATCAGCATACATCCGATATACATATATATATATTCAAAGGCAATAATAATAATAATAATATCCACATTATATAGGATGTGTTTTATATACATATATATATCTGTATATAGCTCTATGTACACGTATGTGTAGGTATACCATATCAATGCATCTATATGAGCATATCCATTTGCCAGCGTACGCTTGTATCGATGTGCATAGCCCTATGGATACGTGTATATACTTACACATATGTATATATATCCACATTTGATTCACTTACATCCAATTACGTTACCATCATATTGATAGGTGATTACGTGTGGTATCTCTATTCATATGCATATATGTGTCAATAGATTCTCTTGACACACATGTGCATACATATAAACATACTTCCACCTACATCCTTTCTATCCATATGATCGTAATATCACAAGATAATCTCAAAACTCACATAGATAAACATCACTCGCAAATGCATATAGAAGTAAACAAGACTCCTAATGCAAACATGCAAGCTAAGGATAATTACGTATAACCCACACAAACTGACTCAACACTCAATCTAAGGTGATCTATGTGTGTATGCTCAGATAGTTATATTTACCGGTTATCCGACCAAGATCTTCTCCTGAGTGATACTTCCCCTCCCCCTAGAGAAATGGACATTTACTTGCAACCACTAGCACATGCCTTGGTAGTCAATTGTTCACAACAATAAGTATCATATATGAACATCTTCAAAGTTAGAATAACAATAATTAAATAACCATCTATTCTCATATATGCAGTATTTCACCATGAATAACATCAAATAAGATAACATCAAATGAAACAACATCAAATGAGATAACATTCATATTGATAACAAGGTACAAGCATCATTAATTCATCTCCAAAATTCACATTACATTCATATTTACCCTATGTAGTAATAGTAAATAGTAACTTCACAATTTGGGCTGTAACATACTTCCCCCCTTTTGAATCATCATCCCCGATGATCTATAGCCTTTTAACATACAGTTAAAGTTAAATAAAGTCTTACTACATGTAACACCCCTCCGTTTTGGCTCTTTGATCGCCATTGTTCTTCCCTGCTATGATTGTGTCTGGTTATGCTTTGACTTTGGAACTAGGTTGCTTTTGATTGCAATTGTTATACAATGTGGATGTTATATTTCGATGTGATGTTATCCTGATGTTACCCTTATGGCATGTTTTGGATTAACTTAGAAGATATCTGATTTAACGATGTTTTATGTTGTTGATCATGTTATTGATGTTAGATGCGTCAGTTAGTGAGATTGTATTGGTGAAGGGGACGGGATTGTATCACTCGCCTGCGAGTGCCCTACGATTCTGAGATTTCCTCTTCACGGTGTGTTTGATCATATTATGTATATATGCACGTTCGACATGCTCTTTGTTGCAGGTTGGCAGGTATATGACATCGACTCCACCTAGTTTCCAGGTTTGAGCGTGTCCATTGACCAATGGAAATTAATTGGGAGATAGTAGCTAGGTTTTCTGTGTCAAGTCATTACCCTAGTCATCGTGTGTCGTCGGGTTGTAGTCAGGTTCGGTTGTTTCATGTTGCTCAGATCACCTTGGTCTTTAATTGAATTCAAGTTATAATGGCTTGTGTTGTTAATCTGTGGCTTAAATGTAATTGGTTGTAATGCTAGGAATGTTATTTACTTTATTAATTAATTTAATTTAATTAATAAAATAATCTAATCTTGGATTAGATTTATTTTATTGATTAATTAAATTAATTGTGTGAATTGATTAAGTTATTTCTTTCAAATTAAAAGTGTTGAAAGTTTTAAATTCTTTTATTGAAAAAAATAAAATTAAAAGGTATTACATTCTATTTAGAAAATTGAAAATTGTTTAAGTTATTTAAAATTCCAAATATTTTCAATACAATGACCTTGGGGTAGAAAATATATTTTTGGAAATAGTTGACTTTTTTTGGTAAAAGATATTTGTTTCTGAATTTGGAAATGGAAATTGAATTTCAATTTCAATTTGTGAATAATTTGGGGGAAACTCTATTTTTAGCATATATTTTTCATTTTAGAGGGGGGGATGGTTGGTTTTTTTGGCAAGTTGGATGGAGAATTTGTTGGTGGCTTTGCTTGGATTGTGAAGGAGGTGGAGACTTTGGCTTGGGATGGATTCAATGGAGGAATTGGAAAACTCCATGTTTGAAGGCTTCAAGTTTTGGAGGAAGAAAACATGTTCCTCTTATCCTTGCTTGTCCATTTTGAAAATAGATTAGATTCTCTTCATGCTATTTAGAAATCTTGAAATGTTGTTTGAATCCAATGAAACCCATGGGTTATTTGTTTGAAAACTTGCATTTTGTGTTGAGATTTTGAAAAGAAAACCAAAAGAGTCTTGTTGTCAAAACAGAAATCTAAACCCTATGCTTGTGATGAAAAATCCATTGTTTTGTTACAAGATTTTGTTGGGAATTTGCTCAATAAAACCCACAAATTCATTTTAAAAATATTAGGGTTTCCATTTGTTAAATTTCTGGAAAATACCCTAGTTTATTCTTTTTGTGAAATTCTTAATGGATATTTTTTTTGTGGGGAAATTTGTTGGATTTTATAAATGCAAATAAAAATAAATTTTATTTATTTTAGGGAGGCTGGGGAGGCCAACCCCCGCCGCCACCACCGCTGTCGTGGCCGCCACCCGGTGGGAGGCGTTCACTGTGTGGGAACACACAGCCATCGCCGCCGGCTGGCGGCCGCAGGTGAACACACAAAATACCACGTCACGGAGGTAGGGGCCTGCTGCGTCGTGGCTTCGCCTTTGGCTGTTTAAGAAATTTCGATTTCATTTAACTTTTTTATTTATGATTATTTAATTTAATTTATATATATATATTATTTATATTATATTTTATATAATATATATTATATAAAATATAATATATTTAATATATATATTAAATTAAAAATGAATTTTTGTATAAGTTAAAATATATTTTATTGCTATGTTAAATCATAAGGATTTTTAAAGATGATTAATTAAAAAATATATAAATTATTTGATATATTTTAATTAATGGGGGTTTTAATTATTTGTTAATATAACAGTTATTTAAATCAAGTATCTTTGTATATGAAGGTATATACATACTTTGAATATTTATTTGTAAATAATCATGATAATATGCTTTTATATTTAATTGTATGGATATCACATTGGTATTTTATCTTAATAGATTCGCTAAGGGGTATCATAATTCAAATGTATTAAGATGATTATCAAGCAGTTTAGAGGCAAGAGTGGAGCTTAGGAAAATCTAATGTTTTATTTTGAAATATTGATTTGAAGGATTGAATATCCTACAAAAAATGGATTAAGTGGATTTAATTTAAATATTTATTAAAATATCTTGAGTTTGAATATGTTAGTGAAACTTAGAGTTAACGCACGCCTTATTCAAATCAAATTTAATTTTATTAAGCCAAAATGTTAGATTTATTTATAATTTGATTTGGATTATTATGGATAACTCCGAGGCAAATGAAATTAAATAGACACCAAGATATAGATCATCTTAGGATGAAATTGTTACATAATCTAAGTGAAAGTAGATTCTATATTTAGAAGAATTATTTAGAACGCTGAATTTTTTTATATAGTCAAATGATGTATTGAAAAAAGATTTTAAATAATCAAATGATTATACTTCAAAGGTTGACTTTATTAAGCTATGTGATTGAGAGAAATCCAAAATATAATTATTGGTTTTAACTCCTTAAGTGGTCAACATGCTTAACTCACTATTAGGTGCTATTCATTAAACATAATTGAGTTCAAGTAGATAAGATTTAGTTGATTTTATTTAATGCTAAGTTGAAATCAAGATTAAATTATTTCAACTTAAATGTTTATTTTTTAAGATGTTAATTATAGAATAAGGATTATGAACCCAGAGTAAAGTGACAAACCCTATTAATTTCAATCTAAATGATTTATTAATCAAGGATTTATCTATAAGATGTGATCATGAAACTTGAGAGAATCCGCTTGATTTAAATTTTTAAACTTATAGTCACATTGTTAAAATGTCTTGATTCTGGAATATGGTTGTGAAATTTAGAGTAAGTGATTTGTTCTTTGCATATTTTTATGTCGTAAAAAAAAAAGAAATGGGATCAATTGATTGGATAAATGCAAGTCATGAAATCTGTGTTTGACTGGATTTAGGAAATCCGAACATTACCTTACCTATTTGTCTGAAATGTTTTCAGTGTTTAATTGTTCGCCTTCGATGTTGTGGAATGAGAGTGAATGTTTTGAGAGTCTTCCAGATATGGGATCATTTATAGGTATGGGTGGTTGTACGTGAGTCAACTTTTGATATGTACTTTGGTTTCTGTGTTATGAGAAAAGTTTGTTTGTCAAAATTACATCTTTAGACATTTAAAGAACGTTTGATTATATGATTGTTGACTTTAAGTCACTTCTTGTTGATCATGTAAGTCTTCCAGTTGTTTTTCTTGAGATGATGTTGTTTCCCTTGTGATTGGTTATTGTCTTTCTTGGGTAGTGCATGAGACTTGTATTAGTGGAAACCTGGTTCTTCATACGGGTTGTGTGACCTTGTGATTAAAAGTTGAGTCATGTTTTCAGTTTGTTATGTGGACTATCATTATGTTAGTCAACCTTGTGTTAGCCTTGGGTAGTGCACACTTTGGTTTCAGTTTTGTACATCTGTAGTGATGTGTTACCTGTTGAGGTGTTTGGTTATTTGTGATCAGTGTTAGTGCATTGTGTACTCTTGGCATGTGGTTGAGTTATGTGTTGTCGATAGGGGAGTGGCTTTCAATGAGCATCGGGCCCAAAGTGGTTCCAAGATAACTCGTGTGAGAGTCAGTTAATTAAGTTTAAATTAAATAACTTATACTAGGGATAAAGTAGCTTTGAACATTAATAAGATAATTTAGCCTCGCTCATTGGCTCAAGGGCTTGTACGAGACTTGAGATGAGTCAGGAAGGCCTAGAATGGCAAGATCCTTATCTTTTATTTACGAGAGATAATCGATTCCGCTCTGGTGTGCATGTGGGGTCAGGAGTTGATTGAGGTTTCCAGGATATCCCTAGAGGGGGGCCGGGACCTAGGAAGACTTGCCAGGAGATCCCATGCAACCTTTGCAATGACACTCCTATGACAGCAGTCGGTATGGCATTGTACCGTGGGTTTTTTTTATTGTATAGTGATTGTACTCTATTTTGTACTCTAGAAGCATTGTAACCATGATGTTAAGTGATGTGGTATATGTTCTTGTTTGCAGATCAGTTTTTGTGTTAGCCTGTGTCTAGTGGTAGATGGTCTTGTCTAGGAAATCCTTGTTACTATCTCCTAGCACAGAGGGAGTGGGGCCTTTGGGTTCCATGTGGTCGGGCGGCATGCATCTTAATCTGTTGGTACTTCTTCTTGTTTGTGTGGTCGTGATTTCTAGTTGGAGAGCTCATTGGATGCAGTTGCTTTTCTGGCTTCGTTCTTTTCAGTTGATCTTTATTTTATTACCCCTCATTTGTTATCGAGGTGGAATTTGTAAATTGTAATCATGATTATTGGATTTACCTCATTCGGGGAATGAGTGTTGTAATCTTATTATTTAAATGTTGTTAATTGGAATCTTGAGGTATTTATTTTCCTTGTTGTAATTTATCTTGTATGGGATGTATGTAATCTTAATTCTGTAAGTGATTAATGTTTTGGTTTCAGTTGATGTTAATTGTTGTTTGGGTTTTTAAGTAATCTTTGTCTCGTGGCCTTAGAGGTTGTTGGCAATATGTATTCATCTTACATGTTATTTGTACTAAAACAAAAACAAAAAAAATTGGTACGTTTAAGTAATGAATTGCAACTTCCTCTAGGGTTGTGTGGCGGGGCATTACACATGGTATCAGAGCCTAGGTTTAAACACTGGGAACTCTAGGATTATGTTGGACCCATTATGTTATAAGTTGTGTAGGTTTATACTCTGAGCACTATGAGCCCATTGTATTGACCTAGTTGTTTTTCTCTTTCGTGTTGTTTTCCTTTTGGGTTGATTTCTCTTGTTTGCCCAGAAGTTGTCGTTAAGTGGTATAGGTCCAATGGTGCAGGAAACCAGTGAGAAGGATAGGATCCTCGGTGTAGTGCGCAATGCACCGATATCCTTTCTATTGGAAGAATGCATTATGGACGATTGTGTAGTGTGTGATTTTGATGTGTTGTGTGTGGTGGACGACAATCAGTTTTGTTGTTGTTTACACCCTTGCATGTCTTTTGTTGAATTATTTTGTGAGGGTTAGGCTCGCAAGCCTACCAAGAGGTGTGTTTTGATTGGCTTCCTTCTTGTTGCTTGGCTCTTTCGTTGTGTAAAGGGTTGAGACCCTTGAGTGGTTCTTGAGTGTGGTTGTAGTGTGTTTTTTGGGTGTGTTCCAAGTGCTTGTGGGGGCGAGATAGTCATAGGACCTCTTGCCTTGAGTGCCTTAGTATGGCGTTATAGAGGGTGAAATTTCCCAACCTTGTCTTGTGTTGTGGAGGAAGGATGCTCATGTCTTGGAAGTTCTGGTTGACCTTGAGGGTGCCAAGGAGTTCCTTGGGTGTGGATTCTCTTTTGGAGTCTTGTTGTTCCCTCTCCATGCAAGTATCTGATGCGTGTTTTCTGGTGCTTTATCTCTTTGTGCAAGTGATTACTTGATTGACCCCTATGTGGTGTTAGAGTTGCGTTTGCATATTCTATTGGATAGAGAATTAAGAATTATGATAATAGGAAATGAATGAACATGTTATTAGTTCATAGAGATTTGTGCATGCTCTCATGTGGTAGATGCATTTGTGTGAGTGATTGTGTGATGACGAAACCATGATTACATTCGCCTATAGCGAAACCCCAGTCTTGTCTCCACTGCCAACGGCACATGCCCCGCCCCGGCGAGCATTGAGAACATTATAATATGGCGATTTATTTAGATCATCCAGCCATAACACCTAATACCGCAATTTCAGCGAACGGTTTAGCGATATTAATGCGCATCTCGCTGGCGGCGCCTGGCAGTCCCCCTAAAATTGCCAATGTCTCAAGAAAATCAAGGCGATACAAAATTGGCTGTACCGGGATTCAAAAATGCAAAAAAGTTAAATGAATGTTGAAGTGATAATGTGCATACCTTGTCTTGAGAAATCATTGTAATGATATCTCATTATGTGTGGCCTTGTGATGATTTCCGGTGATGTGTATTGGTGCATATGGGTATTATGTATGTTAATCAGTGGATATGTGTTTTGGAATTTTGGTTGGTGGTTAATTCACCATGTTGATTGTATAGATTGATAGTGTGCTTAGGTGTGTTGATTTTAGAACATGTTGCTACTGTTTTATGTTGAGGTATGGAGTGGTTCAGTATTGGAACCATTGTTTATGTGAGTATTTTAATGAGCTTGAACTAGGGGTATTTGCAGGCTTCTAGGAGTAAGCCTGACCCTTTGGGGGGAGGATGTAACACCCCTCCATTTTGGCTCTTTGCTCGGCATTGTTCTTCCCTGTTATGATTGTGTCTGATTATGCTTTGAATTTGGAACTAGGTTGCTTTTGATTGCAATTTTTATACAATGTGGATGTTATATTTCGATGTGATGTTATCCTGGTGTTACCCATATGGCATGTTTTGGATTAACTTAGAATATATTTGATTTAACGATGTTTTATGCTATTGATCATGTTATTGATGTTAGATGTGTCAATTAGTGATATTGTATTGGTGAAGGGGATGGGATTGTATCAATCGCTTGCGAGTGCCGTACGATTCTAAGATTTCCTCTTCACGGTGTTTGATCATATTATGTATATATGCACGCTCTATGCTCTTTGTTGCAGTTGGCGTATATATTAATTCCACTCCACCGCCGTGCCCGGTACGCAAGGTCCATTGACCAACATAAATTAATTGGGAGATAGTAGCTAGGTTTTCTCGTGGTCAAGTCGCTACTTCTATCACCATGTGTCAAGCTGTAGTCGTATTTGGTTGTTTCATGCTGTCTATATCACCCTGGTCTTAATTGAACGCTGTAATGGCTTGTGTTGTTAATATGTGGCTTAAATGTAATTGGTTGTAATGCTAGGAATGTTATTTACTTTATTAATTAATTTAATTTAATTAATAAATAATCTAATCTTGGATTATATTTATTTTATTGATTAATTAAATTAATTGTGTGAATTGATTAAGTTATTTCTTTCGAATTAAAAGTGTTGAAAGTTTTAAATTCTTTTATTGAAAAGAAAAATAAATAAATAAAAAAATAAAATTAAAAGGTATTACATTCTATTTAGAAAATTGAAAATTGTTTAAGTTATTTCAAATTTCAAATATTTTCAATACAATGACTTTGGGGTAGAAAATATATTTTTGGAAATAGTTGGCTTTTTTTGGAAAAAGATATTTGTTTTTGAATTTGGAAATGGAAATTGAAATTGAATTTCAATTTGTGAATAATTTGGGGGAAACTCTACTTTTAGCATATATTTTCATTTTAGAGTGTGGTTTTTTTTGGGGAAAGCTTGGATGGAGAATTTGTTGGTGGCTTTACTTGGATTGTAGCGAGGTGGAGACTTTGGCTTGGGATGGATTCAATGGAGGAATTGGAAAAACTCCTGGCGTTTGAAGGTTTTGGTGCTTCTCGAGGAAGAAACGTAGTCCTCTTTATCCTTGCTTTGCCCATTTTGAAAATAGATTAGATTCTCTTCATGCTATTTAGAATCTTGAAATGTTGGCTTGAATCCAATGAAACCTACGGGTTATTTATTTGAAAACTTGTATTTTGTGCTGTTGAGATTTTGAAAGAAAAAACCAAAAGAGTCTTCATGTCAAAACGTAAATCTAAACCCTATGCTTGTGATGAAAAATCCATTGCTCGTTACAAAATTTTGTTGGGAATTTGCTCTATAAAACCCACAAATCTACTTTTTAAAAATATTAGGGTTTCCATTTGTTAAATTTCTGGAAAATACACTGGTTTATTCTTTTGTGAAATTCTTAATGGATATTTTTTTGGGGAATTTGTTGGATTTTATAAATGCAAATAAAAAAATAAACTTTATTTTAGGGACGCTGGGGAGGCCAACCCCCGCCGCCACCGCCGCCGCCCGGCGGGAGGCGTTCACTGTGTGGGAACACACAACCATCGCCACTCGGCGGGGGGCGGGTTGTGTGTGAACACACAGCTGCCGCCGCCCGCAGGGAAGCGGCGCTGTGTGCTTTGCACACAGCCACCGCCACCCGGCGGGAGGCAGGGCCTGCGTGCCAGGGATTCGGCGCTTTGGTTGTTTAAAAGAAATTTTGATTTCATTTAACTTTTATTTTATTTATGATTATTTAATTTAATTTTTATATATATATATTATTTATATTATATTTTTATATATTATAATATATTTAATATATATTAAATTAAATGAATTTTTGTATAAGTTAAAAATATATTTTATTATATATGTTAAAACATAAGGATTTTAAAAAAAGGATTAATTGAAATATATAAATTATTTGATATATTTTAATTAATGGGATTTTTTAAATATTTGTTAAAATAATAGTTATTTAAATCAAGTATCTTTGTATATGAAGGTATATACATACCTTGAATATTTATTTGTAAATAACCATGATAATATGCTTTTATATTTAATTGTATGGATATCGCATTGGTATTTTATCTTAATAGATGCGCTAAGGGGTATCATAATTCAAATGTATTAAGATGATTATCGTTGTGTTATTAGAGGCAAGAGTGGAGTTTAGAAAATCTAATGTTTTATTTGAAATATTGATTTTAGTTGATTGAATATCCTATGTTGCAAAATGGATTAAGTGATTTAATTTAAATATTATTTATTAAAATATCTTGAGTTTGAATATGTTAGTGAAACATAGAGTTAACGAATGTCTTATTCAAATCAGCCGACTTTATTGTCAAATGTTAGATTTATTTATAATTTGATTTTGATTATTATGGATAACTGAGGCAAATGAAATTAAATAGACAAATTTAAGATATAGATCATCTTAGGATGAAATTGTTACATAATCAAAGTGAAAGTAGATTCTATATTTAGAAGAATTATTTAGAACGTTGAATTTTTTTTATATAGTCAAATGATGTATTGGAAAAAAGGAGATTTTAAATAATCAAATGATTATACTTCAAAGGTTGACTTTATTAAGCTATGTGATTGAGAAACGAAATATAATTATTGGTTTTAACTCCTTAAGTGGTCAACATGCTTAACTCACTATTAGGTATATTCGTTTTGGAATATAATTGAATTCAAGTAAAGATAAGATTTAGTTGATTTATTTAATGCTAAGTTGAAATCAAGATTGAATTATTTAATCTAAATGTTTATTTTTTTTAAGATGTTAATTATAGAATATGATTGTGGAACTGAGAGTAAAGGATGAACTTATTAATTAATCTAAATGATTTATTAATCAAGTGATTTATCTATAGTATGTGATCATGAAACTTAGAGAGAACGGTTGATTTAAATTTTAACCAGATAGCCGCATTGTTAAAGTGTTTTGATTATGAATATGGTTATGAAAATTAGAGTAAATGATCTGTTCTTTAAATATTTCAATGTCGTAAAAAGAAATGGGATCAATTGATTGGATAAATGCAAGTCATGAAATCTGTGTTTGACTGGATTTAGGAAATCCGAACATTAGCTTACCTATCTGTCTGAAATGTTTTCAGTGTTTAATTGTTCGCCTTCGATGTTGTGGAATGAGAGTGAATTTTTTGAGAGTCTTCCAGATATGGGTTCATTTATTGGTATGGGTGGTTGTATGTGAGTCAACCTTTGTTATGTACTTTGGTTTCCGTGTTATGAGAAAAGTTTGTTTGTCAAAGTTACATCTTTAGACATTTAAAGAATGTGTGATTATATGATTGTTGACTTTAAGTCATTTCTTGTTGATCATGTAAGTCTTCCAGTTGTGTTTCTTGAGATGATGTTGTTGCCCTTGTGATTGGTTATTGTCTTTCTTGGGTAGTGCATGAGACTTGTATCAGTGGAAACCTGTTTCTTCGTACGGGTTGTGTGACCTTGTGATTAAAGGTTGAGTCGTGTTTTTAGTTCATTATGTGGGTTATCATTATGTTAGTCAACCTTGTGTTAGCCTTGGGTAGTGCACGCTTTGGTTTTAGTTTTGTACATCTGTAGTGATGTGTTACCTGTTGAGGTGTTTGGTTATTTGTGATCAGTGTTAGTGCATTGTCTACCCTTGGCATGTGGTTGAGTTATGTGTTGTCGATAGGGGAGTGGCTTTCAACGAGCGGCGGGCCCAAAGTGGTTCCAAGATAACTCGTGTGAGAGTCAGTTAATTAAGTGAAAATTAAAATAACTTATACTAGGGATAGAGTAGCTTTGAACATTAATAAGATAATTTAGCCTCGCTCATTGGCTTAAGGGCTTGTACGAGACTTGAGATGAGTCAGGAAGGCCTGGAATGGCAAGCATCACATTCTGCTCCTACTTGGCATAACACCCGCCGCATGTGGGCCGGAGCCTACCGAGGCTCGTGACATCCCAGAGGGCTCCGGACTCCAGGAAGACTTCGCAGCATCCCATGCAACCTCATGGATGATTACATGACAACTGTTTTATGGATACCGAGCTTTTACCATGATTTTTGTCTGAAATTTTAACATCAACTGCTGCTGATCACTGACAAATTATTCATGACTATTTTGGCTACCCTCGCTTGTTACCGCGGTGAATTTGTAAATTGTAATCATGATTATTGGATTTACCTCATTCGGGGAATGAGTGTTGTAATCTTATTGTTTAAATGTTGTTAATTGGAATCTTGAGGTATTTATTTTCCTTGTTGTAATTTATCTTGTATGGGATGTATGTAATCTTAATTCTGTAAGTGATTAATGTTTTGGTTTCAGTTGATGTTAATTGTTGTTTGGGTTTTTAAGTAATCTTTGTCTCGTGGCCTTAGAGGTTGTTGGCAATATGTATTCATCTTACATGTTATTTGTACTTAAATAAATAAAAAAATTGGTACGTTTAAGTAATGAATTGCAACTTCCTCTAGGGTTGCGTGGCGGGGCATTACACTACAATTCTTAAAATACGTAAGATTTATAAACATTCATCCTATGTACCAATCCTATCCTTCTTGGACCTTGCTTCAAGTGTCCTCACTATCGCATAGGGAAATCTCGTTTGCCTTACACATACTCACTCTCCCAAAGAGCTTTATTACATATACACATCCAATATATAATAGTAACTATACATAACACCTAACACATAGTGATCAAAAATCATTGGCCCAAGAATTTATCCTTAGTATAATCTAAATAGAAAAGGAATGTCAATGCATTGTACACTACATTGTGGATCTCGTCCTTTTCATTTGTTATTTACACTTTTAGACAACTCATAAACTGAGTTTTTCCGTCACTTACACATCCATTTTCCTTACCATAAAGTACTTGTTCTTGATTGCTTGTCCATCTCGAGCACAACATTGCTCCTGGACACTTGTCAAATCTTGATATTGCTTCATACCTAGGCTTTGTATCATCCAAATTTCATCAATCTCTTCAATCTATTACTCTTGTTTGACATTTTATCAAGTGTAGGGTTCACTCTCTTTCTAAGCCTATTTAAGCTTAATAGAGTTTCCAACCTTTCCTTTCATATAATGGTCCAAACTTCAATGTTAGAAGTTTATAAATCATTCAAGATTTAGTCTACCATTTTTGCTTATTTGACTATAATAATATATTGCACATTCACTCAATTGAATGTTTCATAGCATGATCATGGTTTACACAACCCTATCATTATTTTCTAAACTAAAATAACCTCTCAAGATTACTAAGCAACTACTTTCCCACAATATATTATTTAGGACCAAAATCCTATAAATCAAGTTTCCAAAAAGCGTTGGTTACTTTGATGAGTTTGTCCACTAGAATATTATGTCAATTGTACTAACATAGATAGATTGATTTGTCTTGTGTTCTACCATTTTCCCTCTGGAATCTCAAGAGATTTTACTTGTCCTACTTATGATGTCATATGGTCTTCATTTCCTAGCATACTAGACATTACCTTGCCACATTTTGTGCAGCCTCTTACTCTATCTTTTCTTAGATTTTAATGGTTTCTCATCTGATAATTCCCTTTGTCGTTCCAATGTCCTAACTTTGACATTAATTTCCTTGTGTCATTCCTAAATCTTCCAATATTTTTGGTACATAGGCTATTTTATATCCAATAATAGTCTATTCTTTGACTAAATGAAAACCTATTTTACGATCTTACACCATCTTTAATTCCCATGTAATAATGGTTATAAGTTTTGCGGAGATAAATCCCATTTATATTAGGACATCCATACTGTGGATTTCTTCTATCCTCAGATTATTTTAAAAGATGTATCCATCTTTCAACTCAATCTAATTTTCCTGATAAAATTTGTCACTAATTTTGAGTATAAATCCTTGTTCAATCATGTTGATCCCTAGAAGATGTCAAATTTAATTGCATACATAATTATCAAACATGAACATTTCTTGTTAGCTCCATGAATTCTCTTAATCATATAGGAGAGTCCAACTTCGGTGTACCCTTTTTTGAGCACAAGTAACAACCCCGCTGTTCTACTCAGAAAAATTCCAACATTTCATGCTAAGTGAAAATTCTATGTTGTCATGATATAAAAATAGATGCCTCCTTTTGAGAGTGTATCCCTTTTAATATAAGAGTCAATCAAAGTAGAGTCTTGTCAGTACTATGGCTTCCTTTCTAGAGTGTAAAGTAGCTTTTTTAACTCACTAGGTATCCCACCTATGTTTTCACTCATATAGAATTTTCATAAGCTCAAGTGATATATACATTTGCATGGTGAATCCCAATCTCAATATTCCCTTCCAATTCTTAGGATAGAGTCCTCAATCGTGTCTAGTCTGACATTATAGGTTTCTCTACCCCTATATATTCCAATCAAGACCAAATGTACAACTTAATTAAGTAAGTTGTTCCTAACTTAAAAGTGATAATGAATAGTATAGTACATAACCCAACTCAATAGGTTAAATCTTATCCTAAGATCTCTCTTTTTAATTGAATGAGCTTCTTGTTCCAATTAGGTTATTCTTAAGCCTAAATTTGCATTCAAGAGTAAGGTAAGTAAAGATAATTGATGCTATTGCATAGCTTCACATCCTACCTTATCTTCCATTCCATATTTATGGCTTAATAGCTAAACTTTTTCATCCCCAGGTCTCTTAGCATAGTAGGCTATAGTGTCAAGTCGCTTTACGACATGGATATATTTCTTATTAAGTAGTATTACCACTTATGTATAGAAATAGCATCATTATCTAATTCCTCCATATAAGGTATGTAGGAATGTATAGACACTCTCTTCCAATCACGAGTATCTTAGATCTTTCCTTGCCAATTCCATAGGCAATGCTCTTCCCTATTATGATCACATTATCTGCCTATCCTTTTTCCTAGGCATCAAATGATATTATCGTTTGATTATTCCAATCAAATAAATATAAGGTATGGAATGATAATAGGTCATAATTCTTGACCTTTCCATTTATCTTTTTATCAAAATCCCAATACCTTTTTCCTTGTGGTTGTAAAATGTATTACTTAATTGTCATCATAACTTGCAAAGAAGTCATCAGTTCTTCAAAATTGAGAACATACCCACATTTTTCATTGGGTGGGGTACTTACTCCAGTCAATCCACTCTCTTCCTTCCCCCCTTAGTGTTTCCACAACATTCTATCTACTCAAGTTGAACTCCTATCAAACACTTGCATCTTTTAAAAGGATTTGTCATTCCTTGTTGTTGGCTTTCTATTACTATTACATTGCCTCATGGCATACCTTAAATATACTTTTTCCCAAAGTTAGATTCATCGTTGTTTTCTATCTCATAGATTTCATCATTTTGGATCATCCAATAGGAGATATAATGAATAATCAACTACTTTAGAAGTTTAAAGATGCACACTAATATTCCCATCTTCTTTCCAATATCCTTTTTGGTGGAAGAATATCCATACTTACAAAGCCTCGTTGGTTAATGTACCTTTCTAGTTAGAATGTTGTTTCTCTTGCAACTTCTATTGATCTGACACATAATGTTTTTTGTATTCCATTTCCTTTTGGAACCTCTAAACAAATGTTGACTTTCACAAACATGTTGGTGAGTTTAGCTTATGCTCCAACCAATCTATGTACTATCCAAATCTTTGTCAGGCTAACCTGATTTACCTTTGCAGGCTTCTTTCTTATATTCACCTTTTCAAGTGACTTTATTCCAATGCTTGGATTTTTATTCTCTTTTATCCTCTAGAGATACCAAAGTTGTTTGGTCTCTTTTTCCTATCTTAATCAAACCTCAATAATCTTATTGATTTTGGTTGGTGGAATCTTGCCCACATCATTGATTACTTCTTTTTGACCATTCTGATCTTTTCTCTTTTCCAAGGTACTAACTCTTTTCTTGCAGGATCCTATCTTTACACAAGAATTAGGTTTATGTCAAGAGTTCTCCAACCCTTCTGGATACCTCCTTCGTTGACTTCCTACTTGGGTCTAATTTATGCTAACATTGTATACACATAGATTTGTAGTGTTTTCACCAAATCCAAAAATTCTTGACTCTTTTAAACTATAGTTTGCTACGAATGGAGCTGCGCAAAGGTTTGGTGGGAGCTAGGGCCTATGTGCCCTAGCCCGTTCTGCTTTTGGCGTCTGTGCTTGAATTTTGAGCTTTTTGTAGCTTGCAGGGGGTTTTAGATTACTTGCAAGGGTTTTTCTTTGGTCAGGTAGGGGTGTCTAATCATTTTTGGTCGGTGGGTGGGCATTTTTTGCTTGGTTTTCATGTGTGGTGTTTCCTTGGCGGGAGGCGTGCGACGATTTGAGACTGTGGGTTGCCTGCCCCGTCTCATTCTCTTTTTTGTTGAAGATTTGGTTCGTTGGGCCATGGAGAATCATGGTCTAGCTTCTTCTCAGGTATCCTTAGGGGATTTAGAGATGATAGATCCGTCTTCTCTGATGCATCCCAGTAGTAAGGAACAAACAGGTAAACCCCAATCTGGGGAAGGTGCCTCCTCTTCAAAAGGGATGTTTCGAATAAAAAAAGTAAATGGATGTTTGGAGAGATTTGAAGATCGACCAGTTTTTGTTATTCAACCTGAGCAAGTTTCGAAGGATGTAGAATACTGGTGCAATCATGCCCTTATTTGCAAATTTCTAGGCCTTTGTCTTTCTCTACCTGTGCTGGAATCCTAGGCACGTTGGGTTTGGAACCCTAAAGGAGATATGGAGATTCTTTTAGCGGCTAATAACTATTTTCTGGTTATCTTTTCAAGCATGTCGGATAGGAATAGGGCTTTTGAAGGAGGCCTTTATTTCTTTAACCAGGTGGGGCTCTTCATCAAGCCTTGGCACATGGGCTTCAACTCTGTTGAAGAGATCCCCTTGCGGGTGCCTGTGTGTGTTCGATTGCCGAGGCTTCCTTTGGAATTCTGGAGGGAAGATATTCTTCATTCAATCTCTTTGCTTCTTCGGAAACCTGTGGGATCGGCTACACAAACTCAAGATCATAAGGTAATTTATTTTGCTCGTATTTGTGTAGAAGTTGATTTAAATAATCCATTACCATATTCTATGGAGATTTGCATGGGTTCATCTTCTTGGATCCAACAACTGGATTACAAGACCCTACCATTTAGATGCAGAATTTGCCATGAATATGGTCATCTACATCGCAGATGTCCCAGATTTAAATCTTCCCCCTTGGTTGCCTTTGGACCTCCTAGGGAGGATAAGGGGAAGGCTCCTTTGTCTGATGGACCTGTTGATAAGGAGGGATTTATTCCGGTTAAGTCCCATAACAAAGGAAAAGGCAAGAAGAGAACCTGGATGGATAGACAAAATGATGGCACCTTTAACAAGTTTGAGGCTCTTGATAGCTTAGTCTAAGAGGAAGGAATTCCAGTTGAGCTCTCTTATGGGGCTAAAGGTCAACATGAGGCTCAAGATGAGGATGCAAAGAAGGAGGATCAAATTTTATCTTCAGGGAACCAACATGTAGGTTAGATGGCTATGGATTTTCCTTCTCAAGTTCAGGATATCAAAGATCTCCAGGGGTCACAGGCTCCGATGGGTACAGTTGTGGTGGCTCATGTTCCCCCTGCTTCTAAGGGGACCTCAAATCCTGTGAAGGGTAATAAGGCTTCTCCTGCCTTAGGCTTGCAGCAAAAATCCTTTAAAAAGGGGCCTCTAAACAAACCGTCAAGGAGTGGAAGGAAGACTGATGAAGAGAAGGTCAAAATTATGGGTGATACATTGCTTGAGTCTGGGTCTGTGAAACCCATTGATTCCCACTTATCCCACCCCCATGAATGATTGTTTTATCATGGAGTGTAAGGGGGTTGAACAACATCCCTAGACAAAAGGTTGTCCGTAGATTAATTGAGTCTCAGTCTCCTGATGTGGTCTTTATTCAGGAAACCAAGCTTACAGTGGATGGTTTGGCTAATTGTGCTCTGCGTATATGGCCCCAAGGCTATTAGCAGGGGGTGGGGGCTTTGAGCACTTTTGGGGGGGTGGCTTGTTTTTGGAACCCAAGGAAAGTTTCCCCTTTATGGTGGATTTCTATCCGGTCTTCCATTTCTATGGTCGCCTCTAATTTTGAGACTGGAGAAAGATTCCTTTTCTCCAATATTTATGCTCTTACTGATCTTTCAGGTAAGTCACATCTTTGGGCTCACATCAGCTTCATCCGATCTCTAGACCTATTTCTCCCATGGATTTTGGCTGGTGATTTTAATGCTGTTATATGTTTGGATGAAAACCGAGGTGGGTTAGCCAGGCTAGAACCTTCTTCAAATTTGCACAGAGATAATATTGGTTTCCTAAATCTCATTGATGTGAAGCCAATCAATGGTGTATTTACATGGAATAATAGGAGGTGCGGTGTTGAGGCTATCTCAGAAAGGCTTGATAGATTTTTGGTATCCTGTTATTGGATGAACAGGTGGATCACCAGTTTAGAAATTCTTGATTGGAGGGGCTCTGATCACTGGCCTATCAAATTCTTTGTCTCATCATATGGAGTCACCAAAAATCCTTCTTTCAAATTTCAGTTGATGTGTTTAAGAGATCAATCTCTACAAGATCTTATGCTGGATTAGTGGTATGAAGGGATGCCTACCCATGGGACGACCATGTTTACTTTTAGTAAGAGGCTTCAACATGTGAAGTACAGGCTTAAGAGGTGGAATAAACAATGTTTTGGGAACCTGCATGCTCAGAAGATAACTGCTCAGTCCAAGTTGGATAGTGTTACTCATCAGGTTCGAGACCAAGGGTTGTCCTCTGATCTCAGGAATGTTGAGTCCTTGGCTCTTAAGGGCTTAGAAGAGTGGGAGCTTCAGGAGGAGATTTTCTGGAAGCATAAATCTCGTATTGGTTGGCTTTAGGAGGGGGATAGGAACACAACATTTTTTCATAATTCAGTTAAGGCCCGAAGGCAGGGGAACTCTATTTCCTCTCTTGTTTCGCCTGAAGGGGCCCAACTCTTGTCTTGTGAAGAAATTTCTAGGGAAGTTGTCAATTATTTTTCAAATCTATTTACTAGGGAGGATCTTGCAGCTAGGACCGAAGAGAGGGCCATCTTGGATTGTATTCCCCACCTAGTCTCTGCCGAGATGAATGGGGATCTTTTATGTCCAATCTTGTTACCTGAATTGGAGAAAGTTGTGTTTAATATGAAAAAAGGTAAAGCTCCTGGCCCAGATGGGTTTCCGATTGAGTTCTTTCAGGAATTCTAGGAAATAATAAAGTATGATCTCCTTGAGGTGGTTCAGGAATCTCAGAGGAACAAACAAATGCTTAAATATTTGAATTCTACTTTTTTGGCTCTCATACCTAAGGAGGGGGCTAATCGGTTGGATCAATTCATGCCTATTGCTTTATGCAATTTTGTCTACAAGATCATCACCAAGTTGATTGCTAAGAGACTCAAACCACTCCTTTGTGCTTTGATCTTTGCTGAGCAGGGTGGTTTTGTTGAAGGAAGACAAATTTTGGATGGTGTTGTGATAGCAATGGAGGCTATTCACTCTATGGATTCCTCAAAGGAGAAGGCTATGTTCATTAAACTTGACATGGCTAAAGCTTATGATCGGGTGAGCTGGAAGTTCTTACAGAAAATTCTCTTGGCTTTTGGCTTTGAAGAGGAGTGGGTGAATTGGGTTCTCAGTTGTGTGACCTCATCCTCCTTTTCCATTCTCATTAATGGGGAACCTTCAGATTTGTTTAGTGCTTCTCTGGGACTTCAGCAAGGGGACCCTCTATCTCCCTATCTATTCATTATCATGGCGGAGGGTCTTGGCAATTTTATTAAATCTCAGGTGAGGCAGGGTCTTATACAAGGTTGGAGTTGGAACAATAATCTTCCTCCCTACTCTCATCTTCAGTTTGTGGATGACACTAGGCTGATGGGCTTGGCTAGAATTAGTGAGGCAGCGAACTTCAGGAGAGCTTTAGACATCTATTTGAAAGCTTCGGGTTAGAGTATTAATGATGATAAATCTTCCATTTATTTCTTTAATACTCCTCGGCTTATTCAGAACAGGATTGCTAGGATTCTTAGATTTTAGATTGGTTCTCTTCCCTTGATGTACTTTGGGATTCCTTTGGCTTTGGGATCTCAACGTAGATATTTTTGGCAGGGGATTTTGGATAAATTTCGGAGTAAGGTTAGTCACTGGACTTACAGATGGCTCTCTTCTACTGGGAGAGTGATTCTCCTAAAGATTGTGGTGCATTCTCTCCCCATTTATAGGTGTTGTGTGCAGGTTCCCCCTTCCTCCTTTGTGAGGGAATTTGATGCTCTATCTCGACAATTCCTTTGGTTGGGCAACCTTCTCTCCTTGAAGTGGAGTTTAGTCAAGTGGGAGTCTGTCTGCAGGCTGAAGCATGTTGGGGGCCTTGGTCTTAGGTATGTGGCTCGTGTGGTCACAGCCTTGGCGACCAAGTTGTACTGGAGATGGTGCAACAATCAAGATCAAGATTGGGCCAAGATTCTTGCTCTCAAGTATCTTCCAGGTGTTGAGAGCCAAGATGTGTCACGACTTGCTTTGTTCAGAAAAGGTTCTTGTATTTGGGATACTCTTAAGAAGGGAGCTCGGCTTATTAATGATGGTCTCTTTTGGATCTGTAATAGAGGCTTTGATACTCTATTTTTGCAGGACTCTTGGGATGGCCACCCTCCCATTCTTTCTAGTTTCCCTCAACTTCATCCTCTCTGCCATATTTTTTTGATGCTGGATGGATTAAGGTGGAGCATTTGAAAATAGTCAAGTGTATTGGTTAGGTGGAGGTGTCTTGCTAGAAGGATCATCAGGAGTGGCCCGTGAGTGGTTCTGATGAGGATGGTGTTGTTCTGTCTAAAGTCTTGAAGGGTAGGCTTTGCAGCTCCCTTAATGAGAGGGACAAGTTGGCTTGGAGTCCCAGCCCAAAAGGTAAATTTATTGTTGCTCAAGGCTATGCTGTGCTAGACAGGAACTCACATGGTCCAGCTGAGGTGCCCTTGTGGAAGAAGGTTTGGAACAACTTTTCTTGGTCCAAATGCAATTTTTTCTTATGGTTGGTTGCTCAGAAGAAATGTCTCACTTAGGAGAATCTTAGCAAGCGACATTTTCAAGGACCTTCTATTTGCTTCCTTTGTTCGCGCAGTGAAGAATGTTCTTCCCACTTGTTCTTTCTCTGCCCTTTTTCTAGAGAGATATGGCACAAGTGGTGGGAGGCTTGGCATCAGGGTTGTGTTCACGCTTCCTCCCTAATTGAGTTTTGGGAGAGCTTGGGCAGGCCTCCAGCGAAGACTCCTTTCCTACAGGTGGCCTAGGCTATTGGGCCTATTTTCATTCTCTGGAACATTTGGCTGGAGAGGAATCATAGAGTTTTTTGTGGCTACAAATTAGGAAGTTGTCAATTGTGGAAGAAGATTATTAGCAGGCTTCAGGAGACTATTTCTGCTAAGTGTGATATGTCTGATAATATTGATCCTGGTGATTATGCTATTATGAGGGATTTGAACTTGGGGGATAATAGTAGGGGATGCATTGCTGGAAATAGACCCCGACATGTCAAGCAATGGGTTTGTCGTGATGGGAGGTGGATGCCTCCCCCGGTTGGGGTCTTGAAGATTAATACAGATTGTTCTTCTCGTGGGAACCCTGGACATGTTGGTATTGGGGGTATAGGTAGAGGTAAAGATGGTGATGCTATTTTTTTCTTCTTTGTTTACAAAGGGCATCACTCTAATAATCTGATGGAGGCCCTTGCTATTAATATTGTTGTTGAGTGAGGATGCTCTTTAGGCTGGAGGAGGATTATCTATGAGTCAGACTCTTAGATTGTTGCGGATATGTTGAACAACCAGAGTTTGGATGATGTTAGTTGGCAATTAGCCTCGGTGGTCAGACATATTCTAAGTGTATGTAGTTCCTTGGATTTTGTCTCTTTTTGTCACATCCCTATAGAATGGAATAGAGTGGCAGATTGCTTAGCTAAGTGGACCTCAGAGAATGGGGATGGCTGGGATATTAGTGGAAGGGATGAGTTACCTCTTGATTGTCTTGGGACCTTGGAGAGATTATTATTGGATGACAGGAATATGTAGTGTTGTTTTTGGTTTTTTTTTTTTGGTTGTGTTCTTGGTTTGGTGGGCCTTTGGCCTTTGCTTTGTATCTTGGATTTGATTGAATAAATTTTTACCCCTTCTCTTTGGAAAAAAAACTATAGTTTTCTACTTTAAAAGGGTTATCTCATTCATTTTGATTGCCTTAGAGTCATAAAACCATATTGCAAGATAAGGTATATACTGGTTATTCTTCTAACATTCCTACATATCCTGATTGCATAATCTTCCACAATTTCAGGTAATATCATAAGTTGTTGATTTAGGAGTTCCTACTCCAAGGACGATAACTTTTAACTAGTCCCAATTTCACAAGTTACTAGGGACTTCATCTTCCTTTTCACTTCCCTAAGTTCTTTTCCTCTTGCCATTGTGGCACAAGAAATTTTTAACCTTTATCTTTTGATAAGGTTTACACATTGTTGTATAGTGAGCTCATAGGTTTTAGTGCATAACCTTGTAGCTTTGATACCACATGTAACGTGCCAACCCTTCGGTAAAGTAAAAAATTCTAAATTTACATTATACGAGTAAAATAAATGTGCTAACAAGTCATTGTAATAAAAAAATTATTTCTTTTATTGAAAATATACAAACAAGTTGCCATACCATATTACAATAAAGATTCTACTTCATTACAATAACTTCATAATTACACGTAACAAGAATACGTACCTTTACAAACATAGCTCCAATGAGCTTTAGAACAAATAGTTGTAAGACAGTCCAGAAATCCATCCTTTCAAATTGTGGTTCTTCGATCAACTACTATGGAGGAGAAGCATCACTCAGGTTCTTTTCCGCCAACCATAGACTCATAATGGGGTTCTCTACACATCTATCATTCAATATATGGTCCTTCCCTTCGACGAAGAGATTGGTAGAGTAACCGATAACGACAACCAACTGAGCATAGTGTTATGTCCCACATAACTTGAACCTGTGCAATCTGACAACTCTTGAACTAGCATGTAATACGGGTTCGTGGTGAACTGACAATGTAGTATCAAGCATCACATAGTCTAAGTGGATGTCGTACATTGCACTACTTTGATCAAGGTGTTTCATTCAGTATGTTCTACTGAGGGTCATTTGTCACATACACTATTGAGGGCCGATTTGACCGAAGACTATCTTCAACTACACATAGGTATTGTCCTTCAATGGGTAAATACGTCACCCCAGACAAACCTACAACATACTAATCTGCTTGGTAATAACCTACTCAACTAGTAAGTACACGAACTAGGTATATCCTTCAATGGATAGTCCGTCATTCTAGATAACCTATCTTTTAAAACAATCTACTAGTAATGAATCTATTACGCAAGTAAGTACACAAGCCTGCTCCCATACTTCTCCTAGGAGTAACACAAGCTTTTTGAGTTAAACTAATAACTTAGTTGGGTGTACCTCAAGTGACTCTTGCATTCAATCAAGCCTAGTATATACTTAACTAAGAAAGACACTCATCTCCTACTATGGAGTAAATATAAACACATTGCATCCCATGTTCAAACATATCTAGTATAATTAAATACCTATGTTGTACTCCATGTAGCATGATTAAATACTTATGTTGAAAGTAATCTCTTTGACATATCCAGTATAATTAACTGCCTGTGTCAAGCAATATCTCCTATCATGGATTACTTAAAAACACATTATAAAAGTAGCCTAAATGCTTCCATTCCCTTTTCCAAGCAACATTAAATACTTCTATAGCTCGGACAGAATAAAACATTTCATGCAACATAGAAAATATAGTAAACCCTTTTAAAATTACAAGAAGAAGAAACCCCATGCCTGTTATCGCTTTTTCCCAAATATTGATGACAAGGAAGCCTTCTCCTTTGGTTGCTTAGCTAACCCAACTTACCTAATCAATTATCGCTCCCTTTCTTGTTGAAAGCATTCTTCTCTCAGAATTAGACAACTCTTCCTCACAAATTTCCCTCTTTCCACACTCAGAAATAGATAACAGATAATGATGAATTCCTTTGGTAGAATTCGTCCCTTACAAAGGTATCAATGAACTCTCATAAATGTGATAACTGTCTGCAAATAATGTTCACTTATGAATTGAATATTGGTCTGCAAATATTGCTCACATAGGAATTGAAGAATGAACACACATAAATGCCAAAGGTGATACGCAATGAAGCATAAGATAATCACAAATGAAAAATGAAAAAATCCAATCAAGAGAATGCGAATGGTGAATGAGTGCAAAATAGGAGAGTTGGGCAACTATTTATAGTGAGCCCAGCCTCCAACATTCCCTACAACCATGGCACGTGTGAACTGACACCACTGCCATTTGAAACATACAACTTGGAGGTGGCACCATTTCTAACTAGTACTTAGCATTTAATAAGATGAGTTGACTTCCAATTTGCCAGCAATATGAAGATTGTTTCCAAAAGCACATGGAGAATTTCATAAATCAACACCTACAAAAGTTGTTTTCAGAGGTGGCGCCAAACTCATAAGATGGCGATATTTTCATATTTCAGAGAAGAGGTTAGTCATAATTCTTCAACACATACCCTTCATTGACTATCGTTTAGGTTGATTCGACAAAATATCAATTACTGTGTTAATTTTAGTCAAGCTATGGATTCAACCAGGTCAAGATTTAAATGCCTTATATGGATTTGCTCTTGCGTGTTTACTAATAGGTGTTGCACAATTTCTTCCAGCGCCGTATGTGATTCAAGTTCCATTTAATTATATTGGCATACATAAGCCAAAGTCCAAAAACGTGAATTGAAATCTTTCTCAATTTGATCCATTTCATAATTTGATTTTCCCAAAGTTTAAATGATAATATCAAATCGATTCAGAATTTAATTCGATTTCCAAAGTTGAATGATAATATTAAATCGATTCAGAAATAATTCGATTTCCAAAGTTGAATGATATTATATATATATATACTTGAATACATTTGCATAATATATATGTGTGTGTATTAACATAACTAATATATATATATCGTGAGCCAGTCAACATACATCCGATATATATATAGATATGTGTGTGTGTGTGTAAATTCAAAGGAAATAATAGTAATAATATTATTATTAATATCCACATTATATAGGATGTGTGCATATATATATATACACCTGTATATACCTTTATGTACACGTATGTGTAGGTATACCATATCGATGCATCTGTATGAGCATATCCATTTGCTAACGTATGCTTGTATCGATGTGCATATCCCTATGGATATGTGTATATACTTATACATATGTATATATATCCACATCTGATTCACTTACATCTAATTACGTTACCATCATATTGATAGGTGAGTATGTGTGGTATCTCTATCATATGCATATACGTGTTGATAGATCCTCTTGACATGCATGTGCATACATATAAACATACTTCCACCTACATCCCTCCTATCCATATGATCGTAAAATCACAAGATAATCTCAAAACCCACAAAGATAAACATCACTCACAAATGCATACAAAAGTAAACAAGACTCCTAATGCAACATGCAAGCTAAGGATGACTTACCCATAACCTACACAAACTGACTCAGTTCACTCAATCTAAGGTGATGTGTGTGTATGCTCAGATAGTTATATTTATCGGTTACCCGACCAAGATCTTCTCCTGAGTGTTACTTCCCCTCCCCCTAGAGAAATGGACATTTACCTGCAAACACTAGCACATGCCCTGGCAGTCAATTGTTCAATAACCATCTATTCTTATTTATGCAGTATTTCACCATGAATAACATCAACTGAGATAACATCAAATGAGATAACATTTATATTGATAACAAGGTACAAGCATCATTAATTCATCTCCAGAATTCACATTACATTCACATTTACCCTATGCAGTAATAGTAAATAGTAACTTCACAATTTGGGGTGTAACAGATTGCAAGGAAGGATTTACTTACTGATAAGGCTACCCATCCCAAGTTGATGGGTGTGGAGAAAGAAAAATAATTTATTGCCAAATTGATGAGAAGAGCCAAGCAAGAGTTATCTTGTTTTAATCCATTAAAGGTTGCACCTTTGTTGGGTCATTCATATTACATTATATTTAGGAAAAACTAATTAATAGGACTATAAAATGCATTTTTTTTCACATAGTCTAAAAATTAGGATTTTTTAAAAGGTGTATCTTCTAAGGATCAAAATCCCATAGAAGATATAAAAAGAAAAGAATGACAGGACCAATGATAGCATGTCCAACCCTAGAAGCACCAAAATTAGAAACAAGATTCATTCTTAAATTAAAATTTAATACATAACACAAAACAATGAAAGTAAAAACACCCATCTAAGCGTAAATTTAAAACAAAGCAAAATATATTTAATGTAATTGCTCAAAGAAGAGTTTTAGTCCTTTAAAATATAATTTTATAGTGAGAATCCAATATTCTTTTGTCATGTATATGATACCATATCCAAAAAACACACACCAAATATTATAGTGGGGTTTACACGAGCTAACAAACAAAACAAGATATAAACATGAAAAATATTGCATACCTTTTTTTTCTTTATTCTTATATAGAAGCAAGCATAATATAGTACACTTTCTCCATGAATACACAATAGCCAACTCAGACCCACCTCCCAGAATTTTGATTTAAGAATTGGTTCATATTATTTAAAAATAATTATTGAGTCACTTATGAAGTTGGGTGAAGATATTTTTCTTGATTTTGTTTAAGATATTTTTATCGAAGATTGTATATGTCTTTTCAATAAAATGATTGTTGATTGAGTTTGTTTCATGACATATCTGAATGTATATATTTGCATAGAATTTTAGTTATTTTGTCTTTTCAATATCATGATGTATACAATTGAATGCCATTCAAGGTCCATTGCCATGCCCACCTCTCACAACTAAAATTTATGGATAAAACATCAACATTTTTTTGCGAAGTTGTTTCATTTGATCACAATTGATGATTCATAATGATTCCTAAGAGATTTGGTCAACACAAGATCTTCACTGTGAACTTTAAGAGGTAGCATATTTTAACAAAGTATTTGATCTAAATTTACCTATGGAAACTCTAACATAATATTTTAACCTTTCGCCACTCTTGCTTCGCGTAGTTAAGTCAATTCTTCCTCTAATTTAACTAGAAACATTTAATGCATTATAAATCTAATAATTTATACATTAATTTTAGAGACGTTGATAAATTGAAATGAACAAAATAATTGCAAATTGTTTCATTATAGAAGTCACTTGCAAATTAATTTATTTTGCCACCTCATATATTCATTCTCATTCAAAACATTAATAGAATTGAAAACTTAATCAAAAAATTTAACATATTATAAATTTATTGAAAAATAAACAAATTTATTTTTAAATCTGTGTAGCTTCTAGATTCAATTGTGTACAAAGTTTTTAGCATCAACATTTCATATCATACTCTGTGATCCATCATCAGGATGAAAGAGAGCAAGAGAAGTAAATGGATAATTCCAGACTTAGACAAGATAAAAAGAAGAGAGGAGGGGGGAGGGAAGGTTACATGTAGATCAAGGACAAGAATAGAGATAAGGAAGAACAAAAATATTAGTGAAAACGAGTAAACAAATTAAAATAAAGAAAACGAGAAAGAAAGAACCTTAGAGAGATGAAAAAACATAGAATTATGAATAAATACAAAGAAGAAAGGAAACACCTAAATACAATGAAGATATGAATAAATGAAGATAAATAAAAAGAAAGTATATATGTAACAACTCAAAAAAGAAAATGGATAAACATAAAAGAAAAAAATGAATAAACCAAATAATATAAAAATAAGAACATCAAAGAAAAAAATGCAAGGAAAAAGGAATAAATATAAAGATAAAGGAAAAAAAGACATAGAAAATTAACAAATGAAAAGAGAAAAGAAAAAAATATAAAAGAATAAAGAAACCAAATAAATCTATAAACAAAAGAAAACCACTCTTAAAAGAATATATATATATATATA
>VDFB02353493.1:137044424-137062710 GCA_007258455.2 Sequoia sempervirens
TCGCAATACATCAGGCGCGAACTCACTTTTCTTTATGTCGGCCACAATTTAATTTTTTTAATTTTTCATGTTTGTCGAACATTCGACGAAAATAATAGCCGACATTTTGACAAACACCAGGTTCGTCGATATTTCGACGGACGTCGGGGATAAACTTTCAAAACAATTGGAAATTACACATCAAATTTTACAAGCACCAGACGAACATCGAATTTTACATATTTTGTCAGACAGTTTCATCGTATTTTGCAGTCAAATGCATTAGTGAGTGCTTTAGCTTCCACAATCATAGAAGAATGGATACCAATCCCCCTAGAGTAACCAACCACAAAATTTCCTTTGCAATCTCTAATAACACCTCCTATACTAGCTCTATCAAGGTTGCCTTTAGCTGTCCCATCAAAATTAAGTTTATACCAACCACTTTCCAAAGTCTTTTGTATAGTGTCTCTTCTAGCCAGGGATCTAGAGTTGTCATAGGAGCTTGCATCTAGGTTCTAATACCCGACTTTGGCCAGAATAATTTCTCTCTTAGTAAGACCTTTATCTGGGGTTTTCCCATTGAAGAGTTAAATTTTTTACATAATGAGTTGAGAACCAATACCAAAAACCTCCTTCAAACTCATCTCAATGTTCCTAAAAATCCTATTATTTCTCTCTTTCCATAAGCACTAGCAGAGAATGGGGGGAACCTAGTTCCAAATTTCACAAGGTAAAGGATGGAAAAAAGGTCCAGTCCAGCTCAAGATAAAGGATCTAATATCCTAACACATAGTCCATTGAATACCCAAATATTCTAAAGCTAACTCCCATACACCAACAACAAATGGGCAGTGTAACAACAAGTGGTCCATCGATTCTTCATTGCACTTGCATAAAAAACATTTGTTGGGAATCTGGAATCCCCTTTTCCTCAAATTTTCCTGAGTTGCAATCCTGTTATGGCAGGTAGTCCACCAAAATAAGTTAACTTTCAGGATCATGTGTCGATTCCAGACCCTCTTCCAAAGATCAAGGACAACACCTTGGTCTGTCAGTAGATTGTAGGCCGGTTTAACTGAAAGATCTCCCTGCTTATCATGAGTCCAAAAGAACTCATCCCCCATGTTGGTTGAAGGAAGTCTAGTAAGGGAGAGAAAATCCTGTAGGGTCATGGAAAGGAGGCTCAAATTAGGGGATAAGGGGTAGCAAAGGGCCAAATCATTCCATTTCCTAACACCATGAGGGCCAAGGAGGTAATCACTAATATAAACACCAAAGAATTGTTGTGTTAGTCCCATGAGATTTCTAAATTCATAGCTTTCTAGAGGGGTATCAAGCAACCATGGGTCCTCCCTGAATATGATTTTATTACTATTACCAATATTCCATTTTATCCTAGTTCTTAGTAGACCTTGTAGGCTACAAATACTCCTCCAAGCCAAGGAACTCGAAGGGTGAACCTCTGAGAGGAAGTCAATCAAAGGTCAATTTTGAAGATACTTAACATTCATTATCTTTCATCAATCCTTTCTATTCCTTAGTTGGTCTCAGACCACTTTGGCCATTAAAGCTTTATTGGTATTAGAGACAATCCTAATCCCAAGCCCACCACAATGTTTAGGTTGACAAAATTTGTCCCATTTAACCAGAGGATTTTTTTTCTTTTCCTCGATCCTAGACTAGAGGAAATTCCTTTAAATTTTCTCAAACTTCTCAGCAATATATATGGGAATCTTGAAAATGGAGAGGAAGTAGACAAGGGTAACTTGAAGAGTAGTAGACATGACCTATATTTTACCAGCATGGCTAAGGATGGAGCATTTCCACCCAGCCAGTTTTCTTTGGATCCTTTCAAGGACTAAATTCCAAAAGTCAGGAGTGACTTCCTTGGTAGTAAGGGGTAAAGCAAGATAAACCAAAGGAAGAGAACCACTCAAAAAATCGAGGAAAATAGTTAGTTGAGCTTACAAATTAGAAGTGTTGTTGAAGAAGTAAATCATACTTTTATTATAGTTAATACATTGACCAGAACAAGCAACATAGTTGTTGAGACAATTTTTCCACTTCTTGGCTTCAATTACAGAGGCTTTGCCAAAAATAAAAGTATCATCAAAAAATTGTTGGATCAAAGTCAACTCTAAGGAAGGGAAACCTTGATTCCCTTAATAGACCCTTTTGATAGTAGATTAGAAAAGTTCTTTCTCAAGAAATATGTAATCATGATAAACAAGTAGGGTGAAAGGGTGTCACCCTATCCGATACCTCTACTAATAGAGAAAAACCAAAAAGGAGTCCCATTAACCAAAATTGAGTGCTTAACCATTGTTACACATTCCATTTTGAGTTTGACCATAGATTGGTCAAAACCAAACTTAGCTAAGACTTTTGGGACAAAGTCCCCAATCACCTTGTCATAGGCTTTTGAAATATCTAATTTAAGGGCCATACTAGCATAGTTGCATCTATCCATGGAATGGAGAAATTCATGGGTGGTTATGGTAGCATCAAGGATATGAAAACTAGGCACAAACCCTTTTTGAGCGGGGTTGATAAGTTTTTCAAGGAGAGGTTTAATGTGGTTCACCATAATTTTAGAGAGGATTTTATAAAAGGTATTGCATAGACTGATGGGGTGAAAATCAACCATAGACTGAGGATCAAAAATCTTGGGAATTATTTCTATAAAGGTGTGGTTCAGTTGAATCTTACTAGATTTGAAAAAGTTAAAAGCAGCTGGGATGAGTTCCCCACCAATAATCTCCCAAAAGATCTAAAAGAAGGCCAGTGGAAAACCATTATGGCTAGGTGCTTTGTAAGTCCCCATACTGAAAGTAGTCAACTTGACCTCCTCAAGAGTGACATCACTAAGGATCCCAAGGTTATCATTCTAGGAAATGATGGTCAGGAGAGGGTCCAATTCTAGACTGTCTAGAGCTAGATTAGGAGCCTCAATAGGAGTTGCATAAGCCTTCTAAAAATAATCTGCAACCAAGAGACCGATTAGGGAGGGAAAATTGATTGCATCCCCTTGTGCTTTATATTGCAATCTAGTTATCTGATTCCTTTTCCTATGTTTAATAGCAGAAACATGAAAAAAAGAGGCGTTCCTATCACCTTTCAACCCTTGGACTCTAGATTTCTATTTCCATAAAATTTCCTCTTTCCTTAGAATTTTTTCCCACTCCCTTTGGCTCTCTTTTTCCTAGTTGCAAGTAGGTAGACTGACATCCCCCTCCTCCATTTTCTTTTGAATAATTTTCAATTTATCCTTGACAACTCTTTTTCTGGAAAACATGCCCAAAAACCATTTTGTTCCAACCTTTCACCATACATTTGATATGTTTAAGTTTAAAAAAGATCATGAACATGGGGGAACCATGAACAGGGATATTCCACCATTCAAAAAGTTTGTTCTTGAAATCAGGGTGGGAGTTTCACATTATCTCAATCTAGAAAGGGAAAAACCAATAGCAAAATGGTCATTCGAGATCAATAGTAGAGGATTGTGATCTGACACTGTCTAGGGTAGAGCCTAGAGAGTGGTACTGAGTAGGCTAGTATAGTTACTAGAGCAAAGGAATCTATCTAATCTAACTTGAATCAATTCCTCTCCCAGACATATATTGGTACAAGTAAAATATTGGCTCAAGAAGTCAATGTCAATCAGGCTAGTAGAACTCAAAAAAAAATCCAAAATCAGCCATGCTATTAGAATAATCCACTAGACCACCACTTTTCTCTGAGGTATATAAGGGGGAGTTGAAGTCCCTAGCCACTAACCAACAAGAATCGCTATTATTTTTAACCCATCTAGAAAGAACCTACCACAAAGCATTCCTAGAATTTCTCTAGTTGGGAGCATAAACATTGATAAGCAACCAAGAGGTTCTTGAGTAGGCAAAGGAAACACGCACACTACTCTGGTGGCAGAATAGTTCAGAGCCATTAAACCTAGAAGGGTTCCAAAGCATAGTAAGACCATTTGATGCCCCATCAACATCACTATAGGAGTAAGTGGCCCCCAGCCATAAATACTTAGCAATATTATAAAAATTAGTTTTTTTCATCTTGGTTTCTTGTAAAGTAACACACCTATCTTATGTTCTAAAACATAGCTCTTTAGAGCAATTTGCTTATGAGTTTTGTTTATTCCTCACACATTCCATGGCATGACCTTCATTTTTGACGTTTCTTGGAGGACACTTCCAATGTCCTTTGTTTACCAATGGCTATCTAATTTGTACTTTCTCTCAACCTTGCTTGTCTCTGGCTAGGTCTTCTAGGCTTGGAGTCACCTCCCACATCTGCCTTTTTCTTCATCCCTCTTTTCTTTGGGGTTACCTAGTTATCCTCTTCTATAGCTTTCTCCAGATTCAAATCCTCAGAGCTAAAAGTTATCTCTTCAATAACTCTAATACCCATATCCTCCCAAATTTCACCCTCTTCACCCATAGTCTCACTAGTCCCTATCAAACCCACCTCTAATAAGGAACAACCAGCTAATTCATCCCCCCCAAGAGCCAGGCTAGAGGATAAATCATCTACATCCAACAACTTATCAACTACCATATTCTTAGTTAGAGAAAGAGTAGCAAGGCTCAAAGCCAAATCAACACTAAAAATAACCATCCTGTTAAGAGGATCCCCAGAGATTGGGGGTTCAACCAAAGCTGGAAAGGAAGATTTTTCCATATCACCATCCTTCAAAATGTCATTTTCCAGAGGAGGGTTAGCATTAGTAGCAAAGTCTTCCAGATTAGACTCTCGATTAAGGGAAGATTTATAGTTAGAGATAAGGTGGCCAAGTTTGGTACACTTCTGATAGTAAATGAAAACATCTTCATAGCACACAGGTTGGAACTAGGTATCAAACTTAGAGCAAAACTTCATAGAGTTAGGAAGTTTCTTATTTACACTAATATTCACACAAAGACGAACAAACACTAACCTAGAATTGGATCTGGTGATGGAGTAAAAAGTAATGAAATGTCCCAAGGAATCCACAATTCTTTTGAAGATGGATTCGTCCTATTATTCCAAGGGAAATTGAGGTAGGCGAACCCAGATCGGTGTTGATTTATTTAGATCCACTGCAAGGTCAAGCCTCGGCTTCCCGTGACATAACTTAGCCAAATTGTTCTTTCCATATACCCAAGGCCAAGAAGAGAGAACCACAACCAAGTCTTCTAAGGCAATGAACTTGAAAAGGAAGAGACCACCCAACATTGCGTAGATGTCCACACTTCCCTTGAGGTTCCATTTAGTAGCAACCCACTTTCAAACCATATCTACAATGGGATAGAAAGAGAGAAAACAACCCACAACTACATTCTCCATGGAGGAGAGAATCCTATCACTGACCATATCAGAGATAGAAAAATCCATCCCAAGGCTTTGAATTTCTCTTAAAAAGGAGGTGGAGGGTTTGAGCTTAGATTACCATTGGCCAGCACATCCTTCCAACGTTTAGTTTCTAGAAGAATCTTGATCACTGACACTTCCACACCAGACAAGACTGGAATCACTGGTGGCACCAAATGACCCACAACCAAAGGATAGGACCCTCTAGGAGTGGCTCCCCAGGGACACGAGTCTGCATGAGACAAGGTGAGGCTTAGGTCAGGGGGGATAGAGGGGGACCATGGGGTACCCCTAGGGAAAAATCCACCATGGGTGTAGGTTGTTCAAACATGGATAGAGGAGGGGTGAGCGGGAAAATTAATTTTTCCAATTTGGGAGGTTGTAGTTGATGAGATCATTGTTGAAAAATTTACTAATGAATAAGATCTCAAATGAATATAAAATTTGAATTTTGTCACATTCTAGCTTTATAAAATTATTAATTAATGATTGAAATCTTATACATTTTCTTCTTTACTTTTCTTCACAATTCTTTCTAGGTGCTTTTCAAACCCCCATCCATGGTTTTTCAAGGACCCTTCTTGGTGTAGATCTGATGAATCACGCTATCCTTGATAGTAAGTCTTATGTTGTGATATTTCTATCAAGATCCAACTATGTAGTTTTATGAGTCAAATTCATCGACCCATGTTTCATGCGTAGTGGTTCATAAGAACCATCTCTCATGATAGTGAATGGTTCACTTAGCACTCATTACATATAGGTGATGCTCATAGAGGTGAAGCATTGGGAATTTTTGGGAGGTCACCCATCCCATTACCACTCTAGCTCAAGTGTGCTTAACCACAAAGCTTTCCTCAAGGTTAAGCCCACTTAGCTTGCAATCCCATTTAAAAACCCTCAACAAATTTTGTGTATTAAGTGCACTTGAGTTGGAGTAGTACACTAGGATGGGTGACCTCCTGAGAAGGCCCAATGCTTCACCTTTGTGAGCATCACCTAGATGCAATGAGTGATAAGTAGACAATTCACTATCATGAGAGATGGGTTCTTGTTGTAGGCATGGAAATTTGACCTAACACTTATCACACACCCTAAATGACATTTTTGCATCATCGTCATCATTATCATCAAATATCACTGCATTTCGCATCAAAAGCATCAAAAACCCTAAATTCCTTTATTAATTGAATAATATGACATTATTTAATTAATTCATTTTTTATCATTTTTTACAAATTAAATAAATTTCATTTATTTAATAAAGTCCTAAAACCCTAATTTCTGGTATTAATTGAAAAATACAACATTATTTAATTAATTCACTTTTTCATCATTTTTGACCAATTAAATAAATTTCATTTATTTAATAAAGTCTCAATCTAACTTTATTCCTCTCGATTAATTGAATAACACCAATTATTTAATTATGTTGCTAGTTCACTTTATTCCCTTAAGTCTATTGAATTATTAAAATATAATAATTATATCATTTTCCCTCCAAATTTTGAATAATTAAATAAACTATTCAAAACATCATCAAAAATCAAATCAAACAAACACAAATTTGTTTGCAAAAGTCAAACTTGATTTGCAAATTCAACTCCAAAAGAAATTAATTAATTAAATCAATTAATTGATTATCATCACCCACTTTCTTGATTGAGTAAATTACAAATCACTAATTGCTCAATCTATTTCCTAATTGATAAATCTATTTCCTAACTGATCAATCTATTCTTCAATCACACTAATCATGTTGCATATATTATTCCCATGTAAATCCTCTCAGTATCTTTTGGCCATTGATCAAGATATTCTACTATGCAATCCAAAGCGTTCATTCAAAAACATAAAATATATATAACAAACCTCTTTCGTCACAAAAAAGGATCAAATAATTAGTACATTTTATGCAATGAATTAATGCTAAGATCTTAATTGGCGTTGATAAAGCTTCAACCAACATCTTTGATTAAATGGACACACACTCTTCAAAGCTCTCACATGCAAGCATGGAGACATCACATTAATACAAACAACCCAACACATCTTCATGAACACACTCCAATACAAGATGGTAAAGCTATTGTGCTATTGAATTCATTGTTATTGTATTCTTGCAATTATTCTTGATTTCTTTAAGTTTGTAGTTTCATCTCACATGTGAAGGAATAATTTTGATTTCAGAGTTGTTTTCTGAAAGTTAAAAGTAGTTTTATCCAATTTGATTATCTTGTTATAATTACATAGATTTCCCTCGCCTGGCATGCCCGCGGATGATAGCGTCCCCAACACCTCAATTGTTTTCCTGCCACTCTTTTAAAGTTAAGTGGTTCTAGAACACATTGAAAAATTTCATCCGTAGTCGAGGAATTTACGCACTTTGACTTTCGCAGACCTGACTTTTTCTTTTCATGCAGAACGAATTTTTTTCATGCACTTGACTCCTTTTTCTTTGTGCACTTGACTTTTTTTTTTTCTCGCAGCACTTGACCTTTTTGCACTTTGATGATTTCATGCACTTGACTTTTTCATGTGCTTTTGTAAAAATAAGAGGTGCAAACTTGGATTTTTCTCATGCACTTGACTTTTTCTTACACACTTGAATTTTTCTACACTTTTGCAAAAATAATAGGCATGCACATGAATTTTTCTCATGCATTTGAATTTTTCCTGCACTTATGCTTTTTGTCAAAGGTCACTTTTGACATTTTCCTATGCATTTTTTTTTTCTTTCTTCTGATAGAGGTTGATTTTGACTTTTTATTTCAATTTTTCTTGGTTAAAGTTTTTTGTCCAAAAGTTGAAAGTTAATTTTTGATTTATAACACTAATGAGTACCTAATTTGAGTGTTTGAAAAGTGCTAATTGTTTGTTTATGTATGATTTGTGGAAGTATAACTAGCATTTTATCCAAAAACAATTAACACATTTATTGCAAGGAAGCCGAATGGTTGAAGAATTCTAAATTTTTAAAGCTTTCATAGTTAGAGAATTTGAAATTGGTGCAATAAAAAGAACCCCACAAATGAACATTTTGGTTGGTGTTCTAAAAATGAACATTCTCAAAGCTTTTTTAGATTAGCAAATGATTTCAAATTGGAACAATAAAAAAGAACCCCACAAACAAACATTTCAGTTTTGGTGCTCTAAAATGATTTTTTTTAAAGCTTGCATAAAGTTAGAGAATTTCAAATTGGTGCAATAAAAAGAACCCCACAAACAAACATTTTAGTTTTGGTGCTCTAAAAATGAACCTTCTCAAAAGCTCTAAGGAAATATTTGAACTTTTTTGACCAAATGATTTCATTTTGTTGACAAATGCTCAACTTCATTTTGTTGACCAAATAGGATAAGGATGTAGAAAAAACTTAGTTTTGGGATTAAAAATGAATAAATCAATTTCTTGTCTTGCACATTGTGAGATCTTTGTCTGAAGTCCAAAACATATCACTTTGGTGTAATTGAAAAGAAATTTTTTATGTTATTCACACTTTATTTTCTGGATGGCACCGCTTGAGGCACTTAAAAAGAATCAAATTGCATTAACATGTATTCTATGTATTTTGTGTTTGGAAAACTAGGTGTCCATTCTCTCCCCTTGTGCCTTTCAATGATCTTGGGTAATGAAAAGAATCTTGAGTTACACACATTATTTTCATTCCAAAGAATACCTTTAGAGGGCCTACATTTTGAGACACATCTCACACTAGAGAACTCAAAGGCAACCCAAGTGGTACTTTTTTTGGTCTGCTATATAAATTATTGTGGGTGTGAGGAAAGTTCATCACCCACCTGGTGCGAATGCTCTATACTAATGAATGTGTCTCTCAGTATCCATGTGATATGTAAAAAATTGCAAGGGTTGGGAGGCCTTTTAATTGAGTGAATCACTGCATGTATAGACACCAGCCATCTTGAAACATGACTAAGAACTAATGTTTATAGAATCCACCCCTTTTATCCAAAGCATTCTCTGAAGTGGTGCATTGAAACTTTGATTCTGAGAAGTTACTTACCAAGTCCAACTTATGGTTGAGCTTAAAAACCTCTCCATTTGTTGCATGTAAAATAATTCCTTTGGGGCATGAGGTAACCCCATCTAGGAGGAAGTGTCTATCCCTAGGGTGTACTTTGTTTTCACAAAAAAAATGTCAAATCTATTCAGTTACTTTGAAACATGAAACTTTTTGATTGAATTAAAAATGAGCACATCAAAACAAACACTCAACATGTTAATTAAAATCACAAACCCTTTGACTTAGTGTATGATTTTAAGAGAAGCCCTATATTTTCACCCCTTAAGGATCTCCTTAAAGGTTTTTGAATATTTAGGCTACATTGGCTCAAATTAAATGTTGGAAACCATGGATTGGGCGTCATGATTTCATAACTTAAAGCCATAGACATGCAAGTCACACAAGTGTATGCTTTTTGAGTTAGTCAAATACTATTGTACACTTTCCATACTCTAACCATAAAGAAATTGAAGAAAAACAAGCCCAAACTTGCAAAAATTTGGAGAATTTTTTTTCAAACTAGAAACAAATTACATAGAGGTCGCTTTTGCACAAAAAATTATCATAGTTGACCTTTTTTCTACTATAATCACCAAAAATCCAACAATTTTACTTTCTTTCTACAAACAGTCACTAGTAAACATTCACAACAATTGAACCCCTTTATGTAGTTAAATAAAAAATATGTGCATTTGCAAAATTTTAATGCTTTTTCCATATAATTCTTCTGTAATTGACATTATTTATATGAACACCAAATCTATAATTAGTTAACACAAGACCAACAAACACTAGTTAATCATGTTAGAAACACAAATCTAGCATTCCCTATGAGATTCTTAGCTAAATGAAGATGGAAATATGAAAATGAGAGCATAAACAAACCAAAGATAATATGTAATCAACTTAAAATAGCTAAACCTTCATCCCATAGGGGATTGGTGCTCCTTTGATGTGGAAATAATCCATTTCTCAATCCCTTTGATAAGCTCCAATGGTGTAGATGATTCCAAGTACCTAAGATGATGAATCAAACTCCAAATGTGATAAAAATGTTAAATTATATGAGTGAAAATTCCTATAGTAAGAATGCTTCAAATTGTCAATCCATGTTGTGTAGAGGAAGCCTCTATTTATAGGAATTAAGGGTTGAAGAATGAGAGAAATTGGTGAATGTGGGTTAAAAAGGGATCTAATAGGAATGTGATGCTTGTCACAATTCTATTGGATGAGGATGGAGCACATTTTTGGGAATGTGTAGAGTAAAGGAGATGTAAGAGGCATTAATGAGAATGGTTGAGGATTCAAAAGGTTGTAAGAAGAAGTAAATGAATATGGTTGAGGATTTGAAAGGATGTAAGAAGTAAATGATTTTTAAGAGGAGTTAATGAATGTGTAAGAGGTTATTTAAAACCTTTGGATGGAAATTGAATGAAGAGGTAGTTGGGAGGAATATTCTTAGGAATATGCCTTTTGTGAGGATAAATAGGGTATTTGGTTAATTAAAAGAAATGAATTCCATGTGCAACCTAGTTAGTTGACCATGGGTTGATTTAACTCTCGAGGATTTAAAAGCTAGAGGATTTGTTAATGATGATTAGAAACTATTTTAGGATTAATTAATTTAGAATTATTTAACTTGGATGGGTTAGGCGATTGATGACATCTAATTTATTTAATCAAATGAGAGGAGTTGGGGGGATTTAATTAAATGTTTTGATTTAATTAATATGATGAACATTAGTCAAAAGAAAGGTTAATTAATCTAATAAATTTAATTATTTGATTAATAGTAGAAATTAATGAATTTAACTAAATAATGTTGATTATTTAATTAATTTGTTAGTCTGAAGTGATTTAGGAGGAAATGGTGTTAGTTAATCAAAATTAGATGTAGAATATCAGTTAGGTTTATTTAAGTGTCTACAATCTCCAATGATCTAATCTTCAAAATGACTCTTTTGTACCTAATTAGGGGTTTCAGGGGTCTTCTCCAGAGCTTTTCCTCTTCACTCTACACTTCTCTTACACCATCTTTTTCTTCTACTTCTCTGCAATCAAGTTCATCTAACACATCCATCTATTGTAATAGAATTATGCAAGTTTTCATCAACTTTAAAATTTGCACTTTCAATTATCTTTCTCATCTTTTTGTTGTAACATCTGTAAGATTTTCTTCTAATAGAATATCCAAGGAAGATACTTTCATTAGACCTTGCATCAAAATTTCTTAATTTTTCTTATTCTCTTTTGATGTAACATTTTCTTCCAAACACTCTAAATTACTTAATAGTAGGAATCCTTCCATACCATAGTTCATAAGGAGTCTTTGTGTAGTTAACTTTAGCTTGAAATTTGTTAAGTATGTAAATAGTAGTATGAATAACTTCTCTCTAGTAGACTTATAGTAAATTTTCCTTTTTCATCATAGTCCTAGTAGCTTCTTGAATAGTTTTGTTTTTCCTTTCAACAACTCCATTCTATTGAGGAGTTTTAGGGGTAGAAAAATTCCTCTTTATTCCAAGAACTTCACAAAACATGTTAAACTCATTGGAGGTGAATTCATCACCTATTTCAGACCTTAAACATTTGATTTTCAAATCCATTTCATTCTCAACCATAACTTTAAATTCCTTAAATTTATTTAATGCATCAAATTTCCTTCTAAGAAAAGTAACCCATGTCATTCTAGAATAATCATCAATCAAAAGCATAAAGTCCTATCACCTTGTAAAATTCTCACTCTTGTAAGACCAAAAAGATCTATATACACTAATTCTAGTAGTTTGATAGCAGATCGTTCCTTTCCCTTAAAGCTACTCGTTTATTTTCCAAATTGACAACTCTCACAAACAACATTGATAGGTTTTGTGATTATAGATAAATATCTCACTACATGAACTAAACTAATTCTTTCCAAAATATCAAAATTCATATGACATATCCTTCAGTACCATAACCAACTATCATTAATCTAAGACATAAAGCAATTACCATCAACACCCTTAAGTTGATAGATGTTTCCATCTATTCTCTTACTAGTAGTAATCATAGTTCCAGACCCTTTTCAGATCACACATGCTTCATCCTTACACACAAGATTATATTCTTTGCTACACATTTTTCTGACACTCAAAAGATTCTATCTTAAGCCCTTAACATAGTAAACATTGTAGTATTGTGTTTTGCATCAAAATTGATTGAACCTATTCCATAGATCTTAGCTCCTGAATCATCTCCAAATGTAATCAATCCTCCATCATACTTTCCAAGTTTAACAAACTTTTGTCTTCAATCATATGATTAGAGCATCCACTATCAACAACCCAATAATTCTTATCCTATTTGACATTAAAAGTATATACCAAAGTACCTTCAATCTTATCCTTTATCTACATAATACTTCACACAACTTTTAGGGTTATCAAAACTAGATTCTTCTTTTATAGCAAAAAATAAGTATTCATCATCATCAAAATCTCCATAATCAGATTCATCATCAGTAATACCAACACCTTCTTTCACATAGTAATCTCTCTTAATCATTTCTCCTTTATTTTCCCTATTCCTATTGTTTAGAACTCTTTTTGAACATCTTGAAGCATAATGACCTTGTGTGAGGGGGAAATCCACAAGTATGAAAAAGATAATTGCATTGAATAGAAACTAATATAAATCAAAACTAACAATCAAGATTAATTCCTTCACTCATGAAATGAATCTTTCTAATCTATTGAAAACAAATAATGAAATCCTATGATATCAAAATGAATTAAAAAAAAATCAAAGTTTACCATCGCATGTTGGAGTGTGTTCACAAAGATGTAGTTTTTCGTATAAATGTGAAGCCTCCATTGTTGCATTCAAGAGATTTGAAGAGTGTGTGTGGGTTCTGATTGAAGATGTGTTGAAGCTTTTTCAATGTTGATTATGATCTTGGAATCACTTAATTGCATAAATTTTATTGATTCTCCAATCTTTTTTGTGAGGAAAGAGGTTTGTTATATAGAATTTGTGATTTGAAATGGATGATCAGTGTTGCATAGTAGAATATCTTGATTGATGGTCGAAAGATGTTGAGAGGATATAGATGGGAATAATCTGTGCAAATTGATTACATGAGTAGTGTGATTTAAGAATATATTGATTTGTTAGGAAATAGATTGAGCAATCAGTGATTTGTAATTTTCTCAATTAGGAAAGTGGGTGAGGATAATTAATTAATTGATTTAATTAATTAATTTTTTAGGAGTTGAATGTGCAAATCAAATTTGAATTTTGCAAACAAAGTTGCATTTGTTTGTTATGATTTTTGATGATGTTTTGAATAATTAAATTCAATTATTCAATTTTTTTGGAGGGAAAGTGATAAATTTAATTATTAAGATTTAATAATTCAATTGACTTAAGGGAATAAAGTGAATTAGCTGTATAATTAAATAATTGAAATTATTTAATTAATCAAGAGAAATAAAGTTACATTAGGGCTTTATTAAATAAATAAAATTTATTTAATTGGTCAAAATTGATGAAAAAGTGAATTAATTAAATAATTTAGTGTTATTCAATTAATAGAGGAATTTAAGGTTTTGGATGTAATTGATGTGAAATGTTGATTTGAGGATGAATTAATTAAATAATGTTAAATCACTAAATTAATATATGAATATTAAATAATAATGTATTATTTAATTAGAAGGTCGAAAGTAAATTAAATAATGTTTGTTTTTCATTCAAGAAAATTTTAGGTGTCTACATTCTTCCCCTCTTTGATACAGTGCAATTTTGAGCATTGTGTCAAAGAAAAATAAAAAATTCCTATTGAAAATTTACCCCAATATGCCCCAAAGTTGACCCACTATGCCCCAGATGGGATAGCATGCATGGTTCCCCCTTGGAAAATTTGGTGAAAATTTTGGAGAATGAACCAATTTTTTTGATAAGCTAATGTGATGCGTTTAAGTGTAAGGATTGACAATAGAAATAGTGACAAGAAGAAAATGTTAATAAGAAGTGAAGAAAAGTTGATGTTGTTAGCCATTGACGATTTTTCTTTTGCTTTGCTTGGAGACTTCATATCTTTAACAATCCTTATTGATGTAGCAAATAGACATGATGCACTAGGGTATTTATGACTAAGATGACTTTGTATCTATTGCATGGAATTTGACTCTACAAAGGAGTATTCTTGCTCATACTAGACATACAAAAACTCTATTAGAGTGTATGGGTGAGAAGCTTTAAAACATGTTGGACCTGTAACACAAGAGGTATTAAGCACCTAGTATTCCACCAATACACGAAATGCTTCAAAATAACTTCCATGCATAGAACAAAGCAAGTATTGGATGTGGTACTATAACAAAAATATCCACAAAATGGAAAAATGAAATGATGCTCAATTTCCCTCATTCCTTCCTCTCTAAATCCTTATGGACATCCTCAAGAGATCCTGGGAATAAGTTAATAAAATAAATCATAAAAATAAGACTATAAAAAGATAAAAAGTAAAGTTGCAATATCACTTGCCATACCTATTTAGGGTGGGGGTATTATTTGGTGTTGATCATGTCTATCATAAGAAGGGTCCATTAAGACATATCTTAGGATGTTGTTCGTGAAATGTCAAAAGATATGTAGTTAATACTTTGGCATTGTTTTTGTCTATTTTTAGTCAAATCTTTGTGATTGTTTGCTTGAAAGTTCTAGCTTTTGATGTTGCTTTGTTTTATTGTCTCTTTTATCAAAGTGTGAGGATGACAATTTGTTTATTATGGATGTTGTTTTTATTGTGTATAGGTGACGATGGAGATAGTATTTTTGAGATTTTTCAAATGTTTTTGTACTTTTTGATGTTATTTGATGTTGTTTTTTGGTGTTTTCAAGATATTTGAAATTTTTTGTTTTTGTTGTTTTTGAGTAATAAATGTTGTAACGCCCCGCCACGCAACCCTAGAGGAAGTTGCAATTCATTACTTAAACATACCAATTTTTTTAAAAAAATTTCAAGTACAAATAACATGTAAGATGAATACACATTGCCAACAACCTCTAAGGCCACGAGACAAAGATTACTTTAAAACCAAAACAACAATTAACATCAATTGAAACCAAAACATTAATCACTTACATAATTAAGATTACATACAACCCATACAAGATAAATTACAACAAGGATAAAAAAGTACCTCAAGATTCCAATTAACAACATTTAAACAATATGATTACAACACTCATTCCCCGAATGAGGTAAATCCAATAATCATGATTACAAATTACAAATTCCACCTTGATAACAAATGAGGGAAATACAATAAATCTTGAGAGAACAAGGCATGAGAAGAGGATTCCCATGACTCTCCCAATTGGAAATCCGACCCATACGAACAGAAGAAAAGAACCCTTTGGGATTGAATTGCACAGGCCATGGAACCCAGGGGCCCTGCTCATAGGTGGCACAGGGGATGGTAGCAGGTTCCTGAATAGGACCATCTACCACTTTGGACGTAGGCTGGCACAAGGCGGGCTGCCAGGCAAGACGCCTTGCCCGTCATGGCATCATGAGTTGCTAATGCTTCAATTAAAATGGGCTGAAATCAACTTTGCTCCTGATAAAAAACCCAGTACAACCATACCAAAAAGCATTGTCATAGGAGGAGTGTCATCGCAAAGGTTGCATGAGATCTCTTGGCAAGTCTTCCTAGGTCCCAGCCCCCCTCTAGGGATATCCTAGAAACCTCAACCAACTCCCGGCCCCACATGCACACTAGAGCAGAATCGATTATCTCTCATAAATACAAGATAATGATCTTGCCATTCTAGGCCTTCCCAAATCATCTCAAGTCTCGTACAAGCCCTTGAGCCAACAAGCGAGGCTAAATTATCTTATTAATGTTCAAAGCTACTCTATCCCTAGTATAAGTTATTTAATTTTCACTTAATTAACTGACTCTCACACGAGTTATCCTAGAACCACTTTGGGCCCAGCGCTCATTGAAATCCACTCCCCTATCGACAACACATAACTCAACCACATGCCAAGGGTAGACAATGCACTAACACTGATCACAAATAACCAAACACCTCAATAGGTAACACATCACTACAGATGTACAAAATTGAAACCAAAGCGTGCACTACCCAAGGCTAACACAAGGTTGACTAACATAATGATAGTCCACATAACGAACTGAAAACATGACTCAACCTTTAATCACAAGGTCACACAACCCGTACGAAGAACCAGGTTTCCACTAATACAAGTCTCATGCACTACCCAAGAAAGATAATAACCAATCACAAGGGCAACAACATCATCTCAAGAAACACAACTGGAAGACTTACATGATCAACAAGAAGTGACTTAAAGTCAACAATCATATAATCACACGTTCTTTAAATGTCTAAAGATGTAATTTTGACAAGCAAACTTTTCTCATAACATGAAAACCAGAGTACATATCAAAGGTTGACTCACGTACAACCACCCATACCTATAAATGATCTCATATCTGGAAGACTCTCAAAACATTCACTCTCATTCCACAACATCGAAGGCAAACAATTAAACACTGAAAACATTTCAGACAAATAGGTAAGCTAATGTTTGGATTTCCTAAATCCAGTCAAACGCGGATTTCATGACTTGCATTTATCCAATCAATTGATCCCATTTCTTTTTTTTTACAACATAAAAATATGCAAAGAACAGATCACTTACTCTAAATTTCACAACCATATTCCAGAATCAAGACATTTTAATAAATAACATCATCGAATTGGAATTAAACCAATCAATAAACTCATTTCCTTTCATGACGTTGAAATATATATATCAACCATTTAATTACTCTTAACTCACAATTAGATTTCCTAATCACAACGTTTTAATAAATAAAGTCATTTCACTAAAATAATCAATCGTTTCTCTTGTTTCACAATCATACACTATAAATGAAACCATTTGTTTAACAAAATATTTAGATTAAATAATAAGTCAATCAATTATGTCACACAAGAAATTAAGTAAATAATTAACCTTATCCGCACAATCTCAATGGTAACTCAAAGCACCTTGACAACTTTAATGGGTTCAAACCAATAGTATATTTAATTTTCCCAATTACATATATTAATAAAAAATCAACCTTTGAAAATGAAAACACTTGATCATTTAAAATCTACCTTTTTAAAATAAGTCATTTGACTATTAAAATTCAACGTTCTAAATAAATTCTTGAGTATAAAACCCACTTTTGCTTCTATTTCGTAACAAATCATCTTAAGATAGTTTATATTTAAATCTATCCCTTAAATTTCATTTGTCTCCATTATCCGCAATAATCAAATTATAAATGAATCAAACCTTTAATAAGCATAGTCATCTGAGTGGAATAAATCAATCGTTATCTCTAAGTTTCACGATTATATTCAAAATCAAGATATTTTAATCAATAACATTTAAATTAAATCATTTAATCCATATATCAACATGGGATAATTAATCAATTAAAATGAATATTTCAAGTAAAACATTAGATTTTTAGAACCCCACTCTTGCCTCTAATAGCACGGCGATAATCATCTTAATACATTTGATTATGATACCACTTACTGCGTTCATTAAAATAAAGTACCAGTGCAATATCAACACAATTAAATATAAAAGCATATTAACATGCTTACAATTAAATATTCAATGTATGTATATACCTTCATATACAAAGATACTTGATTTAAATAACTATTATTTTAACAAATATTTAAAATCCCATTAATTAAAATATATCAAATAATTTATATATTTCAATTAATCATTTTTAAAATCCTTATGATTTAACATATATAATAAAATATATTTTTAACTTATACAAAAATTCATATAATTTAATATATATTAAATATATTATATTTTATATAAT